>JAAFCE010006668.1:4234123-4253696 GCA_013389805.1 Trigoniulus corallinus
AACAGCAAGCTGCACAGAACGTGCAACAATCAGAAAAAGAGAGCGTGAATGGAACATTGCATGGAACACGCTACAGTACCCCCCTGGTTAGACTTGTGGTTGGCAAACCGAACATGTAAAGTACGTGATTTAGAACGTGTAATAATTGATGAAGGAGGAACTGCAGGAGCTGAGGCTGGCTGTGAAATGGCAGGTATAGTAGGAGGAAACATAGGATCATTGATCGATAAATCCGATGAAAAAGATGGCTTCAGACGTTCAATAGCAACGTTGTCTTTGCGGCCATGAATGTCGAGTGTGAAAAATTTTTCATAACGATGAAGAATTCGAAATGGGCCATCATATGGTTGAGCAAGAGAATGTGTTGATGCTCCTCTTCATACAAAAACATGAGTTGCCCTGTCCATATCCTTGAAAAGGAATACAGGCCTAGCAGAAGCATTACGAGGTTTGAGGTAACGCAGTGAACGCATTTGCACCCGTAATCTGTCAACGAAATCATCAATGGGCTCGATGCTTGTCTCTGGAGCGAAAAAGTCGTTGGGTAGACGAAGAGTTGTCCCATAAACTAATTCAGCTGGCGTGGCCTGTAAATCTTCTTTGAAAGAACAACGAAGACCTAACAGAATGACAGGAAGGTAGGCAACCCAATTGTTAGGATCATCAACTGCCTTTAGTGATGACTTGAGCTGGCGATGAAACCTCTCAATCAAGCCATTGGCTGATGGATGATATGCTGTCGTTCGGATATGGTGCACCCCTAGGAGATCGCAGAGACGTGAGAACAGCAGAGAGTCGAACTGACGACCACGGTCAGTTGTGATGGATGAAGGAACACCGAAACGAGCTATCCAATTTGAAACGAGGGAAACGGCAACTGTTGGTGCTGTCGCGTCCCGAATTGGAATAGCTTCTGGCCAACGAGTAAAGCGATCGATACATGTTAAAATGTATCGATAATCATGTGATGGAGGCAATGGACCCACGATGTCCAGATGTATACGATCGAACCTGGTTGCGGGTTTTGTGCATGTGCCAATGGGTGGCACCACATGACGAAGGACTTTACTTCGTTGGCAAGGAATGCAGGCACGAGTCCAAGCTGCCACATCCCTATTCATGGAAGGCCAAACATACCGCTCTGCAATGAGACGACGTGTTGCTGCAACCCCTGGGTGAGCAACGTCATGCAAGGTGTGAAAAATGGCCCGACGAAGCAAATGTGGAACAAAAGGACGAGGGCGAGATGTCGTAAGGTCACAATATAAGCTGAGTTGTGAACCTGGAAGTGGAACTAACTGAAGACTCATAGACCCTGGTTGGTCCCGTAACCGCAGCAATTCCAGATCATCTTCTTGCCCTTCATGCAACTGCTGTTGAGAAACCGGATTGGCTATCACCTTTATTGTATTTATTCCAGCACGTGAAAGAGCATCAGCAACGTTGTTTTTCGCACCGTCAACATGCTGAATATCAGTAGTAAACACTGAGACGAATTCAAGGTGTCGTGCTTCTCGAGGTGAATGTCGCTCCAATCGCATAGACATAGCATGAGTTAACGGCTTATGATCGGTGAAAACTGTAAAAAACCGACCTTCCAGGAAATACCGGAAGTGCTTAATGGCCAAATATATTGCCAGAAGTTCCCGGCCAAAGGTGCTGTATCGAGTCTCTGGTGGCTTAAGCTTCTTCGAATAGAAAGCCAGAGGTCTCCAAACCTTATTAACGAGTTGCTGTAAAACAGCCCCCACAGCAACATCTGACGCATCTGTAAAAAGAGCTAAGATGGTGTCAGGATTAGGATCAGGATGCACCAACATTGTTGACTCTGCTAATATGCTTTTGGCATGGGTGAAAGCATCATCTGCAAGTAATGACCATTCCAA
This sequence comes from Trigoniulus corallinus, assembly GCA_013389805.1. Classification (NCBI taxonomy): domain Eukaryota; kingdom Metazoa; phylum Arthropoda; class Diplopoda; order Spirobolida; family Trigoniulidae; genus Trigoniulus; species Trigoniulus corallinus. The sequence continues at coordinate 4,236,010 of JAAFCE010006668.1, forward strand.
AGTAGCATTCTTCGTTGAAGGACCAGAGAGCATATCATTCAAAGGCTTGAGTAACGTTGCACAATTGGCTACAAACCGATGATAAAAATTAATCATCCCCAAGAAACGTCGCAGAGAACGTCGGGAGGTAGGCCTCGGGAACTCTTGAATTGCCTTTACTTTGTCCGGTAAAGGAGAAATACCAAGGGGAGTAATATTATGTCCGAGAAAATCCATCGACGATTCACCAAAAACACATTTGGTAAGATTGATGGTTAACCCGTACTCTCTTAGCCGATTAAAAACCTTACGTAAGTGAACCTGATGAGTGGCATCATCCTTGCTGGCAATGAGAATGTCATCGATATAAACAAACACAAAAGGCAAATCACCCAGGACGGAATCAATAAAGCGTTGAAAAGTCTGAGCAGCATTACGAAGTCCGAAAGGCATACGCGTAAATTCAAATAAACCAAAAGGGGTTATGATTGCCGTTTTAGCAACATCTTCTGGGGCGATTGGGATTTGGTGGTAGGCCTTTACCAGATCTAATTTTGTGAAGACATGGGCCCCATGGAGTTGAGAATTAAACTCCATGAGGTGGGGGATTGGGTACCGATCTGGAATGGTACGTGCATTCAAGGCACGGAAATCACCTACCAAACGCCATGTATCCTCCTTAGGCACCATATGTAAGGCACTAGCCCAAGGACTAGATGATGGCCGAATATACCCCTTATCTAATAATGCCTGAAACTCTTGCTTGGCTATCTTCATCCTTGTAGGATGTAAGCGTCTTGCTCGAGTAAAGACAGGTGGGCCTTCAGACGTCACAATGTGATGGTAGACATTGTGAGATGTTGGAATAGAAGCTGGGCGTGGGATTGTAATATCCCGAAACTCTTCTATCAAGGCCTTGTATGGGGTTTTAATATCAGGGGTAATATTTGATAGGCGATGGTAGGGCTTAAATTTAGTAGCTGACACACCAAAAATTTCGAAACCCGTAACCCTATCAAATAACCGGCGTCTCCCAATATCGACTACAAGATTAAAATGAGTGAGGAAATCGGCCCCCAAGATTGCATGCGAAATATCTGCTACCACAAAATCCCATGCTAAGGCACGACGTAGACCTAGGTCCAGAGTAAGACGTTGTGTGCCAAAAGTATCAATAACGGATTTGTTAGCGGCATACAATTTGAAGTCACTAGGATGTAAATGTCGAGCATCAACTAGTGACCGAGGCAATAAACTTAAATCGGCCCCTGTGTCTATTAAGAATTTTATATTGGTCGATGTATCCTTAATGAAGAACAGACGACAAGGTGTACGGCCATCACCACTTCTCGTCTCTAGAAGTGATAGCCTTAGCCGTTTCCCGCCTCACAAGGTGCACGGCACTTTCTTGGCATTATCACCAAACGTCCGGTGATACCAACAAAAATTACCTTCTTGAGAGGCAGGAGTTGAACTTGCCCTATTTCGACACCGTGAAGTTGATCGGGTGCGAGAGCGCTTTCTTTCTCCGTAAACTGCCCGACGAGGGTGTCCTTGTTCTAAACATATTGAATTGACTTTGGCTGTAAGCTCATCAATCTTAGCCAAAATCAATGACATCTCACGATCCTGAAGAGAGAACTTCGTTGGCACATCATTGGAGACAGTTAAAGGATCAATACTAGAAGTGGTTGTAGTAGCAGCATTTACCAGAAGGTCAGAAGCAGGACCAGGTTGCAAAACTGTAGGATCCAACACCTCGACAATCTTATCAGCCATTTCTGCCAATTTGTCGAGAGTCGTTGTTGATTCGGCCGTGGCTAATACTACACGCACCTGACGAGGTAATCGGGTTAAAAATAACTCCTTGATGATCGATGCATCTCCTGGGGTATTACTTGTATCCCCTGCCAGCTGCTGCACACGTCGTAGGAGTTGAGAGGGTTTCATGTCCCCCAGCTGTTGACTAGTCAACAACTGGTGCAACTTCTGACGCTGAGATAAAGAGATCCGCAAGGTAATTGCCTGCTTAATGGCATCATAAGAATTCCTCTCAGGTGGTCTTAAGATGAGGTCCCTAACATCGGACACAATTTCATGAGGCAAGGCATCGATGACCAAATCAAACTTCTTTGAGTCAGCCTTAATTTGGTGTATCCGAAAGCGGTGCTCAATTGTGGCGAACCACATCTCGGGATCGTGACTCCAAAAGGGAGGGAGCTTAAAAAGTTTCAGATTTTGCTGCACTGCATTTATATTGTCCTCCTGAGAACCAGCCAACTCTGGCTGTAATATGTGTGGTTGTTCACTTGCCATAATTCTATCAACTAATAAATTTAAGTAGAATCTACCTTACCAGAAGAAAAAAAAAATTTTTTTTGTTGGTTGAATTTGGTGACTAGCACTTAATAATTACTCCTCACTAATGCAAATTCCACTTATTCCTCTTATTCAAATGTGTGTAAGGTAGAATCACGTCCGGGTCACCAGTTATGGCGTTGGTCATGGCTGGTTCACGTTTGGTATTTGACGGAAAATCGTTATATCAATAAAGTTTATTGTAAAAATGATAAAAAACAAAAATAATCACTAATTTACTATTAACGGAATTAAAATGAATCACTTGAGATAACACACAACAGATATTCAATATTTAAATGTAAGTGAAAAGGATCGTCTCCAAAACGAGTGCCGTTTTACCACTCCGAAACTCTGACTGACTCTAAACCGAAATTCTGTTATTTTTTAAATGACAGAACGAAGAAACAGTTTAAATTAGCCAATAAACAGCAAGCTGCACAGAACGTGCAACAATCAGAAAAAGAGAGCGTGCATGGAACATTCCATGGAACACGCTACATAGCAATGGGGTATCGAACCCCCCTGATGCCAACAGCACAAATGATGAGTAAGAGTTATAATGTGTTAAATAGCTACTAAATCACCTATATTTTTTGATTGAAGATAGCTATAGACCTTGGAACAGTTTGCAGAAGGTGCCAACCCTGAAATAAAGATTCGCTGCATACGTGAGCATGTGGCGACCTCTAGCGAGTCTACTTTAGCTAGCCCTTTGCCCAGGGTGGTGGGCCGTCCCTTGTTGTTATAAGAATTCTTCAAGGGTATGTTATCTAGAGGTTCGCCTAAAGATGCAGGAGAGGAAGTGGATGGTATTGGCAAACCCTTGCTACATTCTTTTGCTATTGCACTAGTCTGGGGAGTGACTTGAATACCATCTCTCCTGGACTGCTGTGATCGTCGTGGTTTGCTAGCAATAGAATCGTAGGTAGGTTTTGAGGATTGAGTATCAGAGGTAATGTCAGTGGGGGCCTTGTCAGCCTGAATCAGAGTGCGTAAAGAAACCACTTCAGCTTTTAGGGTCATCAACTCGGTCTTAATACTACTGGATTTCTTTCAGATTGTTAATCTCAGTTAAGACACATGCCATGGAGCTTACACAATTATGAAGTTCGTCGGTAAGATCAGTTAGTGGTTGCAGGATATCAAGAAGTTTAGCTAACAGAGCGGGAAGTTGAGTAAGTGTTGTATTAGAAGGTGACTGCGAATTTTGTTTAACAGCATCCTTTAGAGCATCAGAGATGGGACCTAAAAGGCAGGGTGAAGGTTTAATAGGCGAATTTTCATCCCGAGCTGCCAAACAACCATCACACTTACAGCACATGCAGAGATCATCAAAGGGAGTTCAGCAGCACCGACTTTCAAGCAATCGGTGTGCGAACGTCGACCACACAATATGCATTTCAATGATGAAGATCGAGAATTTATATCCCTCTAGCATGTCAAGCAGAGGCTCAGAGAAGGCATTGCCTGACCAGCAAGAAAGATCAACAGCTATCCTTCTAGTAATAGCGAAGACCAAAATTGGATTATAAATAATAAAACATAGATATAAAATTAAACATAGACGATAAAACCCACAGCCAAAATGCAATAATAAATTCATAGAATAATAACGGCTTACCAATAGATAAGAGGATAAACCATGAATGGCACAAAATGCTACACTATACGTTGGTATAAACTTAATAAGGAGAATGGTGAAAAAAAACTACCAAACTGGATGAAAACTCGATATGGAAATGATTGCAATTTTACTCATTTTATTAATATATAACTTATCGTACTCATTTTAATTATCCTGGAATAGAGCTTTTACATTGTTCTCTCACAATTCAAAATATTCGAACATATCTTTGGATATTCGATAGTTTGAAATTTATTATTCGATATTTGGATAGTTGATGAAGCCGAATATTTGGAAACTCTATAGCAGAATGTACAACATAAGCTGTTCATTCAATACATTGTACATGAACAGACCACTCAATCTTGCTAATGTGTGGTTTTAGTACTAATGACACAAGTGACCTAGAATTGAGGAAGTAAGACAATTTGGGATTCCTAATACCACTCTCAAAACAGCTATCAACAATTGTGACTTAATACATTGAACGTGTGTAGAGGTAAGCCAAGATACCAAGAGGATATGTGTGCTTCAACATCCAGAGGTGGAAGCATTAGTTGTTTTTTTGTTGTTGTTTTAGTTCCCATCAACTACAAGATCATTAGGGCCAAATCCACAGCATAGTTCTTATGCAGAGACAACACAGCTACTACACTAATCCAAAGATTTTCGGGTATTAGTAGTACCCAGTTTTCCCAAGCGGCCACCCATGCCAGTAGTAGCTGGGGTTGCGGTGCTTAACTTCAGTGATCAGACGAGAACTGGTGTGTCCAACGCAATTTGTGGCTCCCTGGTGGAAGCAGCCATCCACCATGAAGCAATCATCAATTCTTGAATACTGTACATATAGAGAAATCATTTATGTACCCCCACATGACGTTGTTTTACAATTACATCCCATATATTCAATCCAATAAGTATTATGGATAGAAAAGGGAGCAGCGAATTGCATTGGGCACACCAGTTCTCGTCAGATCACTGAAGTTAAGCAGCACAACCCCAGCTAGTACTGACATGGGTGGCCGCTTGGGAAAACTGGGTACTGCTAATACCCCAAAATCGTCATAATAGTGTAGTGTCTGTGCAGTTCCTGCATAAGCACTATGCTGTGGACGGGGCTATAATGACCTTTGTAGTTGAAGTGCCCTATAACCGTGTTTTACTGTATATGAAAAGTTGGGGACAAGGGAAGGAGAGAAACAGTCGTTAGACTCGCTAAGACCAGGGATAGAACTACTAAGGATGATACCAGGGCCATAACGGAAGGGTCCAATGATAGGGTGCTTTTCCAACCAGCAGAGATAATCAAAAGGTGGGAGGAATACTACCACAGTCTCTTAAATGCAGAAACCCACTCACACAACAGGCTGTGGACAGGGTGAGTGAGGCGGAAATAGTCAGAACCCTTCAGAAGATGAAAGATCAGAAAGCAGTATGCCCTGATAAGATCCCCATAGATGTTTGGCGCACCTTGGGGACCATGGGAATTACATTAGGAATGGAATTACATGGGAATCAGTTAGCAAAGGGTGACAGGATGCCATCTGCATGGCGAGAGAGTTGGTTAGTAGCACTTTTCAAAGGCAAATATGACGCCCAGGGCTGTGGAAACTATAGTTGTAAAAAGCTGATGTGCCATTCTATGAAGCTTTGGGAGCGGGTCATAGAATGTCACCTCACCGACCTACTAGTGTCTAGGGAAATGAATTTGGGGTTATGCCAGGTAGGTACACCATGTAACCAGTCTTTATTCTGTGACAGGTGATTGAGAAGCATAGAGTGGCAAAGAAGGACTTTCATGCAGTATTCGTTGACCTGGAGAAGGCATATGATAGTGTTCCCAGACAGATAGTATGGAGCGTTTCAAGAAAGGAAGGCGTGCATGAAGGCCATATTAGGGTAGTGCAGGATATGTATGATGGTTCCATAGCTAGGGTGAGAACAGCATGGGGAAACACTTCAAGCTTCAAAGTGCAGGTTGGTGTGCATCAAGGGTGAGTACTTAGCCCATACCTGTTCACTCTAGTAATGGATGGGCTGCTGACGGGAATAGGGGAATTGGATCCCCAGTGCCTGGTATTTGCAGATGATGTGGGAAGGCTTGGGGAGTCCAAGGAAGATGCACAAAAGGGCCTACAAGACATGAAAACGGCAACGGAAAGAGGGGCCCTTAAGGTGAACATGAAGAAGACTGAGTATGCTTTCAATTTTAGTGGCCAGAGGCAAGGGGGCACGCGCGGTCCAGGGTGGGGTTTATGGGGTTGCAACCCCTACCCCCTAAGCGTATATAAACTTATGCACATAATATATGCAAGCTTTAGTTCAACCCCCCCCCTCTATTAGCTGAACTCCCTTTGACGAAAATCGTGGATCCACCACTGCAACGGGGTGATATTCGTTGTGGGGGAGAGGGGATTCCAGCGGTGCAAGCGTTTTGCATCAGTTTTCCAGAGCAATGGGGAAATAGATTCTGACGTGACCTGCAGGAATAATGCAGGATGGCTGAAGTGGAGACAGGCAAGGGGGGTCCTGTGTGACCGTCGGATCCCAATAAAGTTGAAGAGGAAAGTTTACAGAGCCGTCGTTAGGCCCACTATGCTGTATGGCTCAGAGTGCTGGGCAGTCAGGAAAAACCATAAAAGGCAAATGCAAGTGGCTGAGGTGTGCGAATGCTGCGCTACATGTCTGGGGTGTCTAGATCCAACAGAATCAGAACCGATTGTTAGAGGTAGCTTGGAGGTGAGAGACATTGCGGAAAACATGAGAGAATCGGTTGAGGTGGTATAAGCATGTGATGTGGAGGAGAGAGGAGGAGCTTATGCAGGTAATTTCAGGCATCAGAGGCAGGGGAAGCGGAGCGGCGAATTGCGTTGGACACACCAGTTCTCGTGTGATCACTGAAGTTAAGCTACGCAAGCCCAGCTAGTACTGACATGTGTGGTCGCTTGGAAAATCTGGGTACTGCTAATACCCAATTATCGTCGCATTAGTGTAGTTTCTGTGCAGTCAATGCATTAGAACTGTGCAGTGGACGGGTCTCTAATGACTTTATAGTTGACCGGTACCTTAAACACCAACAAACAACAACAACGAAAAGGAACGTGGGAGAAGGTGGTACAGATGGACATGGAGGCGTGCGGGGTGGAGGGGAACTTGGTGTGGGATAGGCGGGAGTGGAGGATTAGAAACCGCAGACCCGACCCTGTCTCAGGCGGGAGGAGGGTGAGATGATGATGATGGAGGACAATTGGTTGAATATAACTGTGTGAAAAACATGTTTTTGTTTTTATCATGATGACAAGAAAGACAGTTATTTTTGTGTTTTATGCATGAACATAATTTTTGTATTGCCAGACGATTTCAGCTGCCTTCAGTGACCCCCCATAAGTCGGGCGTATTTAAATATCCGCCGTTTGCAAGGGTTTCCCATGTAGTTAGACCATATATCTTCTACGTGGATACACTTTTGCCAAAATGGAGACATACTCAAGTATTACCATTGTTGTCGTTATTGCAAATTGCTAGATTTACGACCTTTCTTTTTTGCCCTCATTAGAAACGAAAAACATCTTCATTTCTTGTCATCATGAAAAAGAAGAACATGTTTTTTTTTCCATCCAGTTGCCACATTCACCCAAGTTGGTCCAATATATGTGACGTTTAGATTAGTAGGATTTTCACATTTCACAGATCATATTTACTGTATATTGGGTAGAAAATCTGGGGACTGAAATATTTCAAGCAAAAACTAACTGGCTGGTTGATTTTGCCTGAGGTTTCAAATGTCGGCAAGTAGATACTAAAAGCAGGCATTCTTGACTTTAATTCTTCAAGGAATTACTACCATTTGGCACCAGCTTGAAAGTCTGTGCCCTTCTGTGATCTCTTAATATGAAGACTGGCTTGATTGTAATGTGAATGCCTTATTCTGTCTCTGGATGAAATTTGAAGGCAGTAAATGTTCTGCCATCAAGTTAATATTATGTCAATGCAATCCATGGAAATCCCTTGATCTTTATTATACGGTGAACTTCATCTTTGCTCTATAGTAATGGCAGTAATAAATAAATTATAATTACTATTATTGTAAGAAGTGATTTCAATTTCTAAAATGGTAAAAGTTGATATACAGCAGGAAATACAGTAGAAGTGAGAGTTTATAATCACAGATAATTTATATCAATTGACTATTTTCTATGGAGTCACTTGGTTCTGACCTTTTGAGATGGGAATAGGCAATTGACAACATTATCCTAGATTATATATTGGGTCCACTGTTTTACAGGGATGCCGGTTATTGGAAGTACCCTTGACAGAGGAACAGCAAAGCAAATGCATGATCAGGTTGTACAATGGCAGAGGCATAACTTTGGTGGTGGTGCCCAGGGCAAGAGGCAATTGATGCACCCCCATCCCCTGTTGCTTATCCTGAGCAGATGTGGTACATGCATACAGGCACTTTTTATTTGCCATAGTCATAACATAGATATTGTGTCACGGTGGCTGATTTCCATCATGGTGGACAAGGCGTCACTCAAGGTAGCACTTTGTCCCGAGCCCAGGGCAATTTGACCCCTTTACCCCTACAACTTACACCACTGTACAAAGTGATATGATAGTGTGTGAGGTTGATGGGGACCTCAGGGAGATGAATGGCAGTGAAGTGCCAGAATTGGTGAAGGATAAAGTGTGATTTGCACATTACTTAGACTTTGTTAAAATAATTATTGAGTAGTTATACCTGTGACCACTTCGTTTCACGTTAAAGAAGGAATATTTTTTGCCAATAACATCTGAAAGCAATAGCATGAACTGTGAAATGAAATAGAGAAATCAAATTTTGAGCTGTTCAGTATATTATTGCATAGAAAGAAATACTTTTCCAAATGAATTTTACATACTGTAGAAAAGAAGTCATCGTCAATATCTATAATCCATCCTACACTAAGTGGCAAACGAGTAGTAGCTGTCGTCATGAATATTAAGCTGTTAACAATTTCCTAAAAATAAATAAAGCCACTTTATTCAATGAAATTGAATATGGCCATTTTGGAGAAGAGCAAACTAAACTAAAATTGGCCTTAAAATAATTATGAACGCCATTTTCAGGAATAATGCCATCAACTGTTGTGTACTACTCAAGCCCTGAGTAATCCTTTGGTACGACCCCCATGGAGTTGAGAGCTCTCTCTTTCTTTCTAAATGAGGCTGCCTCTTTCACAAATGTTAGACTTTTATTTGCCTTCATCTGACTTTTATCTACCTTTTATTTGACTATTGTGTATTTATTGGCCTTCTGCCTTTTAATTCACTATTGCATACCGACTGGCTTTTTGCTTTTTATTTGGCTGTAGACATTTCTTGGTCTTTTGGCTACTATTAAAGTACTTATTGGACGTTTCACTCCTATTATTTATGTCTTTTCACCTGTAAGTATCTCCATGGTAGGATGGCACTTTACATCCCCTCCCATGGTAGGCCCAAGTTGCCAGAATACATCAGGGCTGGCTACCTCCGCTTGCCAGTACGTCCTTTCATCGCAAGCCCCATGGCGGTATGGCGATGGCCAGAATTCCTGTTCCGCCAGGGCCATGTGTGGCACTTGTGGCCAGGGAGAGCATTCCCCTGAGCCGTGTAAGACTGCTCCTTACTGCACCAACTGCAAAGGAAACCACCCCGCCTCTTTTCGGGATTACCCCACCTGGTTGCAGGTACGTCCAATCCCGGAGTTGCATGTCAAGAAGGGTATCAGCTTCCAAGATGCATGGTGGCTGCTAGCCTTGCCAGGGACGTCAACTCGTTGCTTGTCCTATGCAGGTGCTGCAAAGGTGGCTGCTGTGTCTTCTGTCTGCACCCAGACGGACATACTACCACAACTCCCCCACTCATCCGTTTGTTGCCCACTCAGGCCCGCAGGGTCCATGGGATGCCAGTCTGTGCTAGCATTGGCTGCCAGACGGATCCCGACCTCATGCCAGAGGCTTCTTCTGGCTCCATCACTGCCTCTGGCCCATGTTTGGGCCCTCCAATAGTGACGATACCAGCCTCTTTGAAGGCCACTGATGCCTCTCATCAAACAGAGGCATCTGCTTTGAACACCCCCCCCTCCCTGGCTCCACACAGCCGGCCCCCTATACAGAGGTGGTGGTGGGTGAGGCAGGAGGGAAGAAACTGGGGACATTCCCCGCTACTGCAGTGGGGCAAGTGTCCCTGATTCGTCCACCCAGGATCTCTGGCCAACGGCAGAAAGTACTGGGTGGCAGCATGCCCCAACTGGGTCATGATGGGGATTCCTCCTTTGAGATGGAGGAGGAAGACCAAATTGTAGGCACCCCTCCCTTCTCTGCTGTGAGACAGAGAAAAGGGAGGAATAGAAATAATCCTCCAAAGCCCAACTGATGGTGAGTCTCCTTCAATGGAACTTCCGCATTTTATCCCACAAGAGGGACAAGATCTCAATGTTGATCTCACGGGGTGGCTATCCTTATCCGGAATTGGATGCATGCACATCCCAGTGACTTTGCAGACGCCTCTCCAAGCCATGACAGTTTCACTGCAACTGAATGTGCGCACCATTCTACGTTCCCTCTACTTACCTCCTGGGATTGATATCCCCTTGGCAGACCTCGACTCCCTCACCACCTAGCTTCCCAGACCCTTTCTGATTATGGGCGATTTTAATGCCCATAATCCCCAATGATGCTTGGACAGCCACAATCTCCGAGGGCTCCTCATGGAGCAATGGGTGTCACACAATGGCCTCATTGTTCTAAACACAGGTGCCCTCACACAAGTGATGACTGCCACTGGTGGCCTTTTCTGTATAGACCTCTCCATCTGCTCTCCTGGGTTGGTACCAGTGCTTCAATGGGAGGTTGTTTCTGACTCTTGTGGAAGTGACCACTTCCCCATCAGGATAAACAATGGAAGTGGGGCTCTGCCCCAATGACCACCATGCTGGTGTGTGCATTGGGGGGATTGGGAGGAGTTTGCCTGCCAAATCCATGAAGGATGGTACCTCTGTGGTTTGGTCAGTCTTTACAACTGGTCATCTCATAGGGGGCTGCTTTCCAGGCGTCACCAGTGTCTTAACTGCAGAGCTCACCGCTCTGCACAGAGCACTGGAACTCATCCAACGTTTGAATCACCAACACTTTGTGGTTGCGACTGACTCCCTATCCTCCCTCCAGCTGTTGCACACCCTCTATAGCAGACATACCATCGTTCAGGGTGTGCGCAGTTCACTGCTCACAATTTGCAAGCAGGACAAGACATTAAGGTATTCATCAGTATTGTTTATGTGGGTCCTGGGGCATGTTGGCATCATGGGCAATGAGGTGACAGATGCCCATTCCCGGCAGGTGGCCCACCTGCTAGATGTACCTGACACTACTGTCCCCTCCTCTGACGCTCTCCTGATGGTGCGGCAGGCCATCCATGAACAATGGCGGTCCCAGTGGTTTGTGGAGACCACCAACAAACTCTGCACACTGAAGGACACTCCAGTGCACTGGGTGTCCTCATGTCCGCAGTCGCAGAGGGAGGAGGTTGTGCTTGCTCACCTGCAAATCAGTCACACGTTCCTCAAACACTCCCACGAACTAAGGGGTGAGGATGAACCGTGGTGTGACTCCTGTTGGGAGCCTCTCACAGTGGCACACATATTTAGCCACTGTGAGAGATACTGTGAACTTAGATAACGACTGGGACTCAGTCCAGAGCTCTCCACATCACTTGGGGATAACCCCCAGGGGGTGGAGAGTGCGATTGTTTTTGTGAAAGAGGCTGGCCTCTTTCACAACATTTAACCTTGGCACTATTTCTCTTATTAGCATCCTTTCCTTTTATTCTTCTTTTTGGCTTTCGCCTTTTCCTTTTTTGTGTCGGTTTTCACTTTTGCCCTTCTGTGTTAGTGTCTGTTGAGGCCTTTGCCGTTTTTTTACTTTATCTGTTTTGGTCTTTGCCTTTATTTGTGTCTGTTTGGGCTTTTGCCTGTTTAGCTTTATCTGTTTTGGCTTTTGCCTTTATTTATTCCCAGTTATTTTTGTGGCTTTTGCCTTTTACTATTTTTACTCTTAGTGGGGTTTTGCCCTTATTTATTATCATCATGGTGGGTTGGCCTTTTACACCCCCACCATGGTGATTGTCTTTCTGGGCCCTAATGACCTTTGTAGTCGATGGGCCTTAAAACACAAACAACAACCTCGAAAGAAGTCAATCCATCCTGTTCCAGTATCGAACTGCTCCACTGCGGTGGGATCGATAATTTTTATGCAAATACCAAATTAAATATAGTTTTGCATTCTTTGAGTCTTTTTTTACCATTATCGATATTGGAAAAATTTGGATCATTGAGTTTCTGTTATGGGTAATATTAGGAACACTTCTGAAAAACGAGAAATTTAAGTGTGTTAAAATTTTGGGTTTTAAAAAGAAAAAAATGCCCCAAAATCACCCATGGAATATTTAAAGGAGATATGACAATATACGTTTATATCCATATTGATTAAAAAGCATTCTTCCTTTGCCCATGATAAATTGTATTGATTTGGGCCGATTACTTTACTAACATTGGTGGCCGCTTGTGGAAACTGGGCATTAGAACTAAGCAGTGGACAGGGCTCTAATTACCTTGAAGTTGAAGGGCCCTAAAGCACCAACGAAACAAAAAAGTGATATTATAGACGGTATATTTCTGCAGCCAGCTGCCGATCGGCATGGTGTGGTGTTCGTTGGGGCACTCCACCGACGACAGCGGCCGGTCTCCAACACCTGCGAATTTTGTCTCATCTACCCGTTGAGAAGTAGGCAGTGTTCTTTTACGTGTAAATGTCATTGTACACCACACGGGACCTCAGTGTACATCTCATCCGGGGCCTGTCTCTCGCTTGAAAGAAGCACGCTACCTGCTGCGCCACCGAGATGGGTCACCCACTATGTTTGTAGTGCAAAAACAACTACACAAACCCTTTTCCTCTTCGTACGCTAGGGTTACTCACACATTACTGCCCCTCTGCGGCATTTGAGCGATCTGTCTGACGGTAGGTTTACATCACGCTGCCGACCTTCGTTGGAACACTCCATTAGGGCAGGGGACGAGGACTGGAAATTTTACCAGTCAACTCGATGCATAATACAGGGTTCTCCTCCGTGCAGTGGTGACATCCTACACACCACACTGGCCACGGCTTTAATTCCCATCCGACAACAGACGTACTGCCGGCCTCTCTCTGCCACACTCCCGACAAAGGGCGAAGAACCTGGACCCCTGATGCAGTACTCGAGCATTTACCCTTGCACCACACAGGCGGATTTTACCATTCTTCATCGAGTGAAATGCTGTATGTGAAATATGCGGCATATCCAGGTGTAAGAGGTCTCCCTCGCTCCCTGGTATCAATTGGATATCCTTAGGATAAAAATAGGGTGCTCGGCAAATAAGGCACAGCGTTGCAGCGTGAGTTCAGAAGCCGGCTGCGTAACACCAGTATCAACGTATTCACCCCAGTGCTAACTGTTCTAGTGGAACAATTAGGCAGACGATTGTGCAATCAAAGAACTCTCCACATTTCCCTGACTACTGCCTTGGAACAATCCAACAGCGGGAATCAGCAATTCAGGACTGCAGGAGTATTTATTCCATAGTTCTGGACTGCGTTGGACCACGTGCTGCCCGGGCAGGAATTCCAGTACTTGTAGCCTGGTTTACAGTATAGAATTCCATAAAACTGTAGCTGGTAAGATATGCTGATGCATTTTCCTGGCCCGCAAGCATCCCTCCCAAAATCTCCCCAACGATGCCAGAGAGCCGATGGTCAACATGTGTGTTTGATTCCCCGTAGAAAAGGTTCTATTCCGGACAGTTTTGACATTATAAACATCCCACAATGCAACAGCTTCACTTTGGGGTTCTCTTTCGGTCTTCTCTTTAGGTCACTATTATGGCAAGAATCGATTCTGCAACATTTAATAATTGTCCTCTCCACTTCATAATCATCATCACAGACTTATGCCCCCTGAGGCAGGGTCGGGACTGCGGGTTCTGATCCTCCACTCCCGCTTATTCTCCCCCCACCCCCCCCCCCCCCACCCGCATGCCTCCATGTATTTCGAAATTTCATCACCAATATGATGGCCTCCATTATAACAGCAGTGCATTTGTTTTAAATGCAATGGATTTTATTCCAAATAAGCAAAGTTGTCATCTAGTGGTGGCATGGTGCCCCCAATTACCTAGTCCCATTATGAAACTAATAAGTTCCTCCTCTCCCCTCCACATCACATGCCCATACCACCTCAGCCGATTCTCTCTCATCTATTCCATGAGGTCTCCCAACAGCAAGCAACCTCTAACGTAATCGTTTCGAATTCTATCGGCTCGTGACACCCCACCCATGTAGTGCAGCATTTGCACCCCAGCCACTTGCATTTGCTTCTCATGGTTCATCCTAACTGCCCAACACTTTGAGCCAACAGCATAGCAGGCCTAATGACGGTTCTGTATACCTTGCCTGTCAACCTTATTGGGACCCGGCGGTCGCACAGGACCCACTTGCCTTCCTCCACCTCAGCCATCCTGCATTAATTCTATGGGTCACGCCAGAATCTATTTCCCCGTTGATCTGGAAAACTGATCCTAATAACGGTCCTAAATAACTGATCCAAAGAATAATTTTTTTGTTTTGTGCCCAAATGTAGTGACTGTTCGTTGGACCCCCGCTGTTCTCTTTCGTCTCCCTCACATCAACACAATTCTTTCAGAAGGCAAAGTGCAACTAATTTTTAATTTATATCGTATTTTTTATTAATCAATTTTATATGAAAATTTTTGGGTTGTAGAACGCATCACCTAAGTTTACATTATTTCTTATGGGGAAATTCGCTTTGATATACGAATGTTTTGGAATACAAGCACGTTTCTGTAACGAATTGTGCTCGAAAATCGAGGTCCCACTGTATATGTAATGTGTCAGATAAAAATGATCTACCATCAATCAAGTACTCATTCATTGACAATCAACGTGTTTCTTTTGATTCAACAGCAATATCTTCAAATTTCACAATCCAAATGCATACCCATGTAACTCTTAATTGAAATACCCAGTACATACCACTGCCTCCAGGTGTGATAGATTAATCACAGTGAAGCGACTCAAAGACTTTCTCCAACTATAGTATACCGACTTAATCTACAAGAAGAATGCAGATATGACATCAGTATTCATTTTACTGAGGTAGCAGCAATGATTATGAGGTATGCTTTACTCACCAGTCCCTTTGCCGTAATTGTAATCCTGATATTATATAAAATTAATCCAAAGGCATAACATACAGATGCAGAACAAAATGCATCTAACCCTAAATTTTTTACATTAGGGTGGACAATATCTCTTACCACCGTGCTAAGAAACTGAAGTGTATAGATGCATGTTATCAGTAGTATAGGTGAAGTTACTTTGTTAATTTGAATTGCAGTGAAGTTGAAGACAATTTCATCGTCAGCTATTTTCTTAAAGTATTTGATGACATCGTTTGGAGTCTTCATTGCATTCAACTGATTTATATGGTTTTGAATAGAATATTGAACGAAATCAATAAATGTTAATGGCAGTATTAATGAAATAGGGAAAACGAAATGCACAACATTAATTGATATGGTTATTAACACAGATTGCACAGAAATATTTCCCATTGAATTAATTGATTGCATTTCATAGCAATCATAAGCAAGGCACATTGCGAGCCCTGAAATAATTCCATAGTTATAGAGATTTCTGGTGTCATGCTGATTTTGTGGATATTGCAAATTTTTCATTTCATGCATTAGATTATTTAGTTTATTTCTATAACCATGAAGAACTGCTAGGATGAAAAGATGTGGTACCATGTATGCCACCGCTAGAAGACAACTTTGCTTATTTGGAATAATGCTGTTTCCAAACTGATCCATTGCATTTAAAACAAATGCACTGAATGTTATACTGGAGGCCATCATAATGGTGATGGAATTTAGAAATACAAAGACTTCCCTTGCCACCTTGAGATAGATTGCCTTCCTATTATTTTCCAGTAATGGCAAAACATCTATTATGTACATAAGATTAAAGAACAGCAGCAAGGATTCCTGCAAATTTTTCATTATAATGGTAAATGTGATGTCCTCGAAGAATTAGATAAAATTCTAAAGCCTCAATCTAGTCTCAATGTAGATGTAATGTAATAAGAAGTACTAGGATAGAATTGATAGAGCATCCTGTATTTGTTAATAAGGTAAATGATTACCATAGTAACGCGGAAAAATAAATAAGCTTTGAAACTGCATTATTTTGCTTGAATGAAGTTTTGGCAATATAAACCAAATAGTGTAGTCTATTCATTGCTTGAATTGAATGTAGCTCTTGATGTAAACGACTTTTAAATTGAGTCAATATCAACATTTGTTTTTTTTTTAAAACACATTTATTCATTTGCACCATTTTCCCTTTGCTATTTTACCAATTTGATGATTTGTGGCATCATATGCACCCGATCTGAAATTCAATGAGCCTTTATTTGGGATAAAATAGCCCCCGTTTGTGCCTGCGGTACAATAGGTACAGTGTATTCCCTCCTTGTCTTCAAATGTGACTAAATGGGTGGACTTACTTGTGCCTCTGCATCCTGTATGTGCTCAGGGAAGGCGACAGGAATGTTAATAAAGCGAATATATCAGGTACATCCTGTAAAAGACTACTAAAAGTGTCCTGGCTTGACAGCTGTCGGTTGATGCCGGCTCCACAATGAGGTGACTGCTAAAATGTCTCCACATGAGTTAACTGTGCATGGATACCCAGTGGTATAGTGGATCGCTCATGGTTTGTGCCAGGTCCAGTGGTCACTAAGAAACTCATGATTAACAAAGCACCTTAACATGGGGTATCTTTGTGCCATCCAACACGAAGGGAAGAGATTGTTTTTTCAAGGTTGCAGATTGGTCATACTTTCCTCACCCACTCCCACCCACTACTTACCTTTAAGCTGGGTTGACACTGCGCGAAACATACTCACCACAACTGTTTCCGCAGGCTTCCAACAATCTCGCCCGTCTTGCCCTCCCTCTTTACATTGAGCAAAATATTGCACAAAGCAAGCATGCAAAACGTATCTAGAGTAACAGTACACGAAGTGGGAGTGGCGAAACCCTTTGATGCTCGTCCAAAAACCGACAGTGCGGTGGCTCACCACGAGGCTGCCTCGCGCAGCAAATTTAGGAGCGAGTCCCCGTTTACACGGTGTGAATTTTTCCTAAAGAAACAGTTGCGCAAAGTATAAACCCAGCTTTATGTTCTTAGGCTACTGCCTTTTAAGGCCGGTCGCACACACAGCCACTTGCAGCAGCCACTAGTGGCGATCATTAGTCGCTGTACACGGCCACCAGTGGCTGCCACAGGCGGCAGCAACGAGATCTTGTGCTTGCAGTAATAGGAAAAGCGCCGCCACTGGCGACAAGTAGCGAGATACGGCGACTGCTGCAGCTTGAGGCTCAGTAACGCTACTGCAAACGCCGTGTCTGCGCTGAGCCTATTTGATTCCAATTAGAAACGCAGTCCACAACGTTTGGTCGCCACTAGCAGCCGCCACAAGTGGCTGTGTGTGGGAGCGGCCTAAGTCACTTCTTTATTTATTGGCCTTTTGCTTCTTAATTGACTTCTTTATTTATTTACCTTTTGCTTCTTAATTGACT
>JAAFCE010006668.1:4281367-4301759 GCA_013389805.1 Trigoniulus corallinus
ATTACTTCTTGTGCATTGTTGCTATTACTTCTTGTGCATTGTTGCTAGTGCTACTTCTTTCTAACTGCTGTTGCTATATTTATTATCTTTAACCCTCTAGTGCAGGGATGTCAAAGTGGCTTCCCACAGGCCACATGTGGCCCTCACAACCAATATCATGTAATATACATATGCAGTTGGCTACTCAGAGGTGTAACGAGAGGGTGACAGTAGCCCCCCGGCATAATTGGAATGGGGTGGCATGTGCCATATTTTGATTAAAACCATTGTTAATTGAATACCATTTCGACAATTGTCTTGGTACTTTAAAAACAAATTTCCAAAAATAGCGTATTTATTCTAAACAGCACACCATTTATTGGAGGGTGCCGTTTATATTTACTTACAAACCCGCCACAGTGGCCAAGTGGTTAGCACTCTCAGCAACTGTGCCAGTAGTTCTAGGTTCGATACTGAAGCAAGGTGGGTTGGCTTCTTTCGGGCGAGAAAGAGGCCATGAGTGTGCCTTCTTTCGGATGAGAAGTAAAACCAACGTCCCGTGTGTGTACGATGGCACTTGCACATAAAAGAACCCTCTCTACTATGCAATGGGTAGATGAGGCCGCCTGCAGAAAAAACTGACTATGTCGATTCAGCAGGACAAGATGGGTACCCGACCCTGCCATAGGTGGGAAAAGGGTTAGGAGTTGCTGTTTATATTTAATTACCTTTAATAAGGCATCCCCATGGACAACACAGCCAATATTCCTGTAGGTATGATGATGATGAAGAATTTCAGTACCTTTTATAAAGTGCCAGTTATTGGAGGGCGCCGTTTATTAGAGGGCACTGTTAATTAGAATAAATACAGTAAAAAAGGTCAACACTGCATGGCCCTCATGACAACCCACATGTAACGATGTGGCCCTCGGGGTACCACAAGTTTCACATGCCTGATCTAATGGGTTCCTTACCATGGTTAACTGTGTGGAGCATCGTCAGTCTTGCAGGCATATACTTTGATTGGTCAGTCTCCCACATTGAGTTCTTTCGTGTGTTTCCTGATGAGTGTCATCTTCTAATTCAGAGCACTATCGTGATCTGAACTTTCCACCCCAAAGTCACTAGGGATGTAGGAGTCATGAGAATAGAGTTGTGGGGACCTTTACTGGCAAGTCAGGAGAATTAGTCACTATTTTAAAGCATAGGAGGATTCAGGTAGCTTTTCTTAAGCAAGTGAAGGGGGGTGAAATGGTGTGGGCATAGTATTAGATAAGGAGCTACAGCAAGGGGTCACTCAAGTGAAGCATATTAATAGCAGGCTAATGTTAGTCACAGTGGTTTGGCAGCGAGTAGTGCTCCACCTCTTCAGAACATATGCTCCCAAGGCAGTCCTGGATGAACCCACAAATGTGGGTTTCAGGACAGATTTTTAGGATCTGTGCACTTACTAGAGGCTGAGGTAGGGCAGTGTCAGGGGAATGAGTGCCTGGTTATTGGTGGGGACTGTAATGGCCATGTGGGCATTGATAACTAGGTTATGGGAGGGTATGGAACTATTAGCATAGATGGACAGCAAATCCTCAACACAGTGAATGCACTAGTCCTTGCATTAGCAAATACCTTGTTTAGGAAGAGGGACTCAGATTTCTTCATGGTTTGAGGGCAGCGTATATCAGAGGTCCGTGATTGCTGGGCACTCCCCAGTGAAAATTTCCAAAAAGAATGTGGCCATAGGCTACTCATGTTAGAAATGCTAGTTAAAGTCGAAGACAAGACACATTCTTGGAAAGGAGAGCAGGTCATTAGGTGGTGGAAACTACCTACCAAATCAGAGGAATTTGTACAAGAAGTACACAGGCAGGTAAATTGGGATTGGGAAAGGACAGCTGATGCCATGTGGGACAGGGTCACCACAAAAATTAGAACTTGTGGGAAAGCCATTCTGGGGCAGGGCAGAGTAGGAGGCACAGTCCAGGGAATCAGGCAGACATGGTGGTGGAATGAGGATGTAGAATCAGTCATTAAGCAAAAGAAAGCTGCTTTCCACAGGTGGTGGGAGACAGGGGACCAGGAGTCAAAGACTCAATATAGGCTGGCCAAGACCACTGCTAGAAGGATCATAGCCCTGGCCAAGCACCAGAAGTATGAGGCCCTCTATGAGCAGCTGGGGACAAAGGAAGGGGAGAGAGATGCTTTCAAACTGGCCAAGGCTAGAGAGAGAGGGCAGCTACAGATATACCCCAAGCTATAACAGGGTAGGCTCCTGCTCTTTCCACTGGAGGTAAAGAAGAGGTGGGAGGAGTACTTCCTGAACCTCTTGAGTGCAGTAGGGAGAGATGAGGACCTCTTCACCTGCCCACCTGAGGACCTCTCCACTTAGGAAGATGAAAGGCCAAAAGGCTGCAGGCCCAGATGTAATCCCCATTCAAGTGTGGCACAGTCTAGGGAGGACAGGTACCAGATGGCTACGGAAGCTTTTCAGTAAGACAGCTATTGGAGATAAATTGCCATCTGAATGGTGGGAGAGTTGGATAGTACCACTCTTCAAAGGCAAAGGGGATGTCCAAGACTGTAGCAACTATAGAGGCATCACTCCATGAAGCTCTGGGAAAGAGTAATGGACTGTCGCCTCCGAGATAGGAGTAGTGTCCATGGAAATACGTTTAGGTTTATGCCAGGTAGGTCCAAAGCGGAGCCAGTCTTCAACCTACGGCAGATTGTAGAAAAGTATAGGGCAGCCAAGAAAGACCTCCATGCCATCTTTATTGACCTGAGGAAAGCCTTCCACAGTGTCCAACGACAGGTAGTTTGGGAAGTATTATGAAGAAGAGGGGTACATGAAGGATTTATTAATATAATCCAGGAGTTGTATGATGGATCCATAGCCAGGGTAAGGACCTCATGGGGAAATACTGGCGGTTTTCCACCAAGGGTCTGCACTTAGCCCATACCTTTTCATTTTGGTTATGGACGAACTGCTGATGGGAGTAGGAGAATGGGCTCCCTATTGCCTGGAATTTGCTTACGATATTGGGAAACTTATGACTACAGACAACAGATAGAGAAAGGGCTAAACGACATTAGACAAGTAATGGAAAAGGGAGGGCTAAAGATAAACATGAAGAAGTCAGAGTATTTAGCTTTTAATTGGGAAGGCCAGGGTAATAACGGTGAGGTACGTTCAAGGGGTGAACTGGTAAAAAAGGTGCAAGATGTAAAGTACTAAGGATCAACGTTCCAAAGCAATGGGGAGATTGACACAGGGTGGAGTCCTGTGTGATAGGAGGGTCCCAATCAAGTTGAAAGGGAAGTTCTAAAGGACAGTGGTTAGGCCAGCTATGCTATATGGTTCAGAGTGCTGGGCAGTGAAGAAAAGGAGGTAGCTTGGGGGTGGCAGACATTGCCAGAAAGATGAGGGAAAATCGGCTGAGATGGTATGGTCATGTAATGAGAAGAGGGGCAGAGGAGCTCGTTAGGCGTCTCCCAGGAATGCAGGTGGCCGGTAGCACCCATGGAAGGGGGAGAGTGAAGCAGATGTGGGAACAGGTTTTCCAAAGGGACATGGCGGTGTGTGGGGTGGACGGAGACCTGGTGGATAATCGGAGGGAGTGGAGGGCTAGAACCCGCAGACCCGAACCTGCCACAGCCAAGAGGAGGGCATGACGATTTGTTTGTTCGTTTGTGTTTTAGGGCCCATCGACTACAAAGGTTATTAGGGCCCAGAAAGACAATCACCATGATGAAGATGTAAAACGCCATCCCACCATCGTGACAATAAATAAGACCAAAAGCCCACAAAATTAACAAAAGTAGAAAGGAAATTGCCAAATAATTAATGTGGAATAAATCCAGGCAAAAGCGAAAAGAGACATAAAGATAAAAGAGGCAAAAGCCTAAACAGACACAGATATAAAAATGGCAAAAGTCAAAAACATATATAAAATGGAAACGGACAAAAGCCAAAAAGATACATAAAAAAACGGGAAAAGCAAAAATAATCATAGAAACAGACACAAAGATAAAAGCAAAAGGGGGTTAGAGTTAAATTTTGTGATTGGTTTAAAACTGTCAAAACGGAGACCAAGAAACCGGGCTGCCTCTACAACTGGGAAGACACAGCCATGCATTCTGCAGCTTCTTTTTGCTTAATGAAAGTGGCAGTGTAGTGCTGGGAACTGGAGACGGCTGCAAACGTCCTTGCCATCTCCTGAGCCACCATGCATGGAAGAAGTAAATGTCTCCCTTGCACCGGATCATAATCGCCCAAAATCAGAAAGGGTCTGGGAAGCTGGGCTGGGAGGTAGTCAAGGTCTGTCCAGGGGATATCAATCCCAGGAGGCAGATAAAGGGAACATTGAGTGGTGGGCACATCCAGTTACAGTAAGACCACCAATGCTTGGATAAGCGTCTGTAAAGCCACTGGGACGTGCATGCATCCATTTTAGATAAGAAATGTTTGATGAGAGGCATCTGTGGCCTCCACAGATGTTGGTATCGTCAATATTGGAGAGCCCAAACATGGTCCAAAGGTAGTGATGGAACCAGAAGAAGCATTTGGCATGGGGTCAGGATCCGTCTGGCAGCCAATGAAAGCACAGACCGGCATCCCATGAACCCTGTTGGCCTGAGTGGGAAACAAACGGATGAGTGGAGGGAGTTGTGGTAGTAGGTCCGTCTGAGTGCAGACAGATGTCCCAGCAGCCGCCTTTGCAGCACCTGCATGGGACAACCAATGACTTGGCATCCCTGGCAAGGCTAGCAGCTGCTGTGCATCTTGAAAACTGATACCCTTCTTGACACATGACTCCTGGATTATGCATTCCTGCAACCAGGTGGGGCAATCCTGAGAGGAGGCGGGGTGGTTTCCCTTATAGTTGGTGCAATAAGGTGCAGTCTTAAGGGCTCAGGGGAATGGTCTCCATGCCCACAAGTGCCACACATGGCCCTGGCAGAACGGGAATTCTGGCCATGACCATATCGTTGGCACTTGAAGCAGTGAAAGGGGCTCGGTATGAAAGGAGGTACCGGCAAGGGGAGGTATCCAGCCCTGATGTATTCTGGCAACTTGGGCCTACCAATGGTCAGCACCATGGTGTTAGAGAGGTGGGATTCTCCATTCCGTCGAACTGAGGTGCAGCAGACAGCCACCACACCCTGGTCCCTGAGCTCCTCCACTATGTTCTCCTCTGACTCTCCACATAGGTTGGGACACCACACCACATCTCTACTGGTGTTTAGGGTGCGATGGAATTCGACCAAAATGCGGAAGTCAACGAGTTTCTGCATTTTCAGCAATGCCTCAGTCTGGTGAGGGGCAGATTTCTCCACCAACAAGGTGCCATTGTGAAGTTTCTTGACTGAAGTCACGTCACCAGCAACGCCCTTGATGGCTTTGGCAATAAGGAAAGGCGACGCCTTTCCCAAAGCTACACCATTCTCCCCAGATATGGAAAGAAACCGGATAGGATAGGAAGAAGGGGTGGAAGGGGATTTAGCTGCACATAAGATCTGTTTAGATGCAGGAACATGCTTCGCATCGGCAGTCGAGCCCTGCACCATAAGCAATTCCTAACCCTTTTCCCACTAATGGCATGGTCGGGCACCCATCTTGTCCTTCTGAATGGACACAGAGGTGACATATTGGACAGTTTTTCTGCAGCTGGCTGACAATCAAAGCTGCAACCCCTATGCCTGTTTATTGTCGCCCTATGTTCGTATTGGAGGAATTCCACTGACGACAGGGGACAAGCCCCTTCTCATGGGAATTTTGCTTCATCCACCGATTACATAGTGGAGGGCGGGGGTTCTTTAATGCGCAAATGCCATTGTACACATCCACTCCAGTTTTACTTCTTATCCAAAGGTAGGTGCACTCAGGACATCTGTCTCGCCCAGAAGAAGCCAACCCACCTAGGTATACTATTGAACCTAGAACCACTGATGAAATTTCCAAGCATGTTACCCAATGTTCAGGTATTATGTGCCACTACAATGGTAGTGTAGCGGGTACGAGTGTGATTATTGATGGTGTTGATTTCTTGATTTATAAAGATGAATTAATATTGTAGGTGTCAGAAGGCTTTATATTTCTAGATGCTGTGTTCTGGTCACAACACTTTAATAATCCTGCAGATTTTTGATATCCTTTAACTGGATTACTCTTTTTTATAAATATTTTTAATATTCGTAATAAACGTGGAATTCACGGAACTGAGAAATGATGAAATGTTAACAAAACTATTTAATGATGGATAAGCGATTAAATAACATATATATATTGTTGGTCACACTGATGTAAAAATGAAAAACTGCTGAAAAGGGAAACACGTCTGTTTCTGTCTGTTGAATCTGATTAACTGATTATTTTTTTTTGTTCTCGTTTTTAAACTTTTAAGTTGGCTGTTAAAAATACACACATTGTTTTTGATGCATGCGCAACATTTAAAATTTGAATTTTTAAATGGTAGAACAATTTCCATATAAAGGAATGTCTGTTGTATCTCTTCATTCTCGTGTGTTACTATGGCAACGCCGAGAATGAAAGTAAACCATACAGTGATGCCCAAGTTATAAAGCAGTGAAACATCAGTAAAGGGGCTGTACAAAAAGGTGAGATGCAACAGTAGTATTACATGCAATGCTACGAATAATACTACCATTGTAGTGGCACATAATACCTGAAATGGAAAGCGTACACGAAACATGGAAGAGCATTGCATCATCTACGGTAGTGGTTCTCACTGCGTGTTCTGCAAAAAAATTAAATGCAGAAATAAAGGCGTTGGAAAAAAAATCGGTACAATTTAAAATAATTTTTGGATGGGATTATAATCAGCAAACGACATAGTTGGTCGTTTTATTGTTAAATGAAGTGGTAGTAAGTACCAAATGTGGAAAGTGTTCAAGCTGACTTAAAGTTTATGTTGAATTGAAAATGTTCCGTGCAAGTAAAATGTCACAGTGTAGCGTTCCCTGGTTTCAAAGGGATTGAGAACCACTGATCTACGAGATGGTAAGTTAACATTTGATATAAATTACGCCTTGATTCAAGTTGTATATCTTCTCTGCGGTGCACGTGTGCTATGCAGAAAAGAGACTTATTCGGGCAACAGCATTCGTATCTAAATGGTGGACATTTTGAGGTACTCAAACATTGCATCAAAGTGTCTGGCCGGACACTTTGAGGTAGACCCCGTTACACTTTGACGCATGACACCAGCTTAAGCAAAACAATCTGATAATCCAAAATCATAAAATAATTAGGCCTTTTATTACATAAATTGATATATTAAAAATCAAAGCCAAATTGCGTTGGACACACCAGTTCCCGTGAGATCACTGAAGTTAAGCAGCGCCAGCCCATGTCAATACCAACAAGGGGGATTGGTGAAGAACGTTGGGTGCTGCAAATTAACCCTCTTCTTCGTCCTTTCACCTACCTCCTCATCTCCCGTGGGCAGCCTCCTAAGGGTTCATCCTGTTATGGTTGCCTGTGTTATCTCGTGGATACCCCCCCCCCCCAAAGATAGACTAATCCAAAACCTATAAGAAAAAAGGAAATAAAATGGGTGCAACGTGTAGGTGGGAGAAATACAGAATGTAAACATAAAAACTCCTACTCATCCTAAGATCCCTTATGAATGTTCCCATTAAGTGTTAAAGAAAAACGGGTGTAATAAGGCACCCTCAGAAATAATTCTTAATGTTCACCTTTAACCTGAAAAAGGAAGAAGCCATGAAAGAATTCAAAGAAACTAGAAAGTAAATTGAGCATGTGCCCTGCGTGATGTAACTTACCCATGGTACCTACAGATGTCCACTTTTGTCCCTCCAGTTAGCCTAAAATCCCAACAAACCTATTAGATCCCAGGACCTGTCACCTGAAAAGAAATGAATCATTAAAAACATGACAATTAAAATAAAGAAGTACATTAAGAAAAAGTTTTTAATGGACATTTTATGACTCTCTTGAGAATTCAAAGAATCGAAACACAAATGACCCTTTCATATTCGTATTAAAACAAACAAAACACAAAAAATCACGCATGCTCTTTGTAAAATTTAACGGGGGAACAACAGGTTAAAATTTAAACCCAGGGTTTGGACCACCCAATTAGGATTATTGAGGAATGTTTTAATGCCAAACTATAAAAGGAGGTGCACAGACAAAAAGAAGACAGAAAAGAAAACGAGAGGAAAGAGAGAGAGAAGAACGATCGACAAGGATAATAGCATCTAAATTCCACTCCTGAAAACCTCCTGAAGTATAAAAAAATAAAACAACAAATAACGTACAATCATAAAAATAAGTACTGAAAGAAACTGTGTGGAAGCTAGTGAGTGCAGTAAATGAACAGTGTTTGACTTCGAAAGTGTTTTAAAAATACAGAAGATCAAAATATTTCCGAACTTTTCAGTGAAAGGTGGTGAAGGAAGAATTATTTAAGTGCTGGTCAAACGGACAAGAAAATAATAAGACTCTAACGATTGGGAAATCACCAAACAAAAACAAAAACGGACTCTCTTGCAACAAATCTTCGTGGCAGCCATCTTGTGCAAAGACATCAACCGTTGACAATGTCACCAGATTACTAAAACTCAACCAGTGTATCCTGTGTAAAGGTAGGAAATGAAAATCATTTATATTAATTCAACTAGAAAAATCCCTGCTCGAAAACGAGAATTAAAAATAATGATGATGAAAAAAGGCAAGAAGACAAAGAAAAAGAAGAAAAAAACTTTAACAGAAAAAGGAGTTAAATACCCCTTAAAAATATAAATGTTATTATAATTTTCTTATAGTTCAAGAAAAAAGACAGAACTAAAAACGAGGGGCCTTTTCACGTTACCATTCAGAAGATGTTAGAATAAGGAATTGAACATGTTTTGCTTCTTACATTTGAATAAGAGAGAACTAATTATTAAGAGTTTGTTCGGATAAATAAAGGATTGTCTTTTATGTTTTAAGATAGAAGGTAGGAAGTAAAATTGAATATAATAAGAATTGTAACCTGGATCCATGGTAATTCATATGAATTCTGATTATTTTAATTGTTTCATTTGATTATCTTTTATTACCGTAGGAGAGTTAGTAGATTAAATTAAATTGTGTTACGTTGTTCTGTATGCAATACAATTAGAGACTGTATCAAGAGTATTATAGAAGGTTACTCAACTATTGAATAGATTTTCATGTAATTGAAATAAAAAGGTTTGTATTCCTCAATAATCTGAATTTAATAACTTAAAATATCTAATGGAAGGGAATGAACATAAACACTAGGGGACACTATCAGATCGAAAACACAGCATCTTAAATTTTGTTTAACTATACCTACTATAACCAAGTACAACCCTGCAACGAACCCTACAAATTTTAAAGTTTCATTCTGGTCTTCAAATTATTTTTATAATTTATATTATACTAACCAGAAGATAACACCAGGCTTACTTCCCAGCCCATGAAACTAATCCAATAAATCGAGACAAGCACTTATTATTCATAAGATTTAATTATACATGCATACATGTAAATACATATTTAAGATTTAAATACATTTGATATCACACTTTGTTTTCCATATTGGTATCTCTTTCTGGCAGCAATATCGTACTGATGGCACAAAAGGAGACTGTGCCCAGAGGGAGTTGGTTAATATGGAATGTCGGATAAACGAAGGTCGGACAGGTGGGATTCTACTGTAATTTAAATATTCCATACGCATGTTTCTTATCTTTCTGCCAGCATGACTTTATGACTGATGGTTATCCTGTTGGACACTTCAACCGTCAACACAAGATGTCTTTTTTTGCTGGTAGTAGGATTTTGTAGGTAGTTACACAGTAGAAACGCAGCTCACCTTATAATGCCAGGGCCTCACAGTAAAGGCAGCAACCCAAAAAGTGTCACACCCAGGCTAGTGAGACCGTTCAACCACTGCATATCAAATGGGAGGGAATCCTTGTGCAACACTCACTGGGGGAAGGTTCGACACAATGCTAAATTGTGCAGCAATGGCATGTTAAATAATTCTTGCAGTCTCTGCTGTCCTTGTCTACACATACGGGCATTACTCCTTCTTTCACAATCCCTCTTTTTCTTCACGCATGTATCTTTCACAGATTTATTTAAGTTGTGGTAGATAATGTGGGGAATGAAAAGTTTCAAGCAATATTTCATGGCTAGATTTTGTCCAGGCTTTGAAATATTGGCAGGTAGATACTAAAGGCAGCCATCGTTGACTTTGATTCTTCAAGGGCTTACTTTCTACCATCTTGCATCAGCTTCAAATTCTGTGCCCTTTTGTGATATCTTCATGTGGATATTGGCTGAATGTTAATGTGATTCCTTTGCCCCATCTCTACATGAAACTACAAACCAGTAAATGCTGTTCCATAAAGTTAACGTGCATGTTTTTCAATGGAATCCCCTTGGTGTTTATCATACGGTGAAATTTGCCTTTGCTCTATAGGAAGGACAGTAATTAATTAATATTACTATTATGGTAATACCACATTTACACATTGGCATGAATGGCGATGCGAATCGTTTGACGAAACCTTTGGCAAAACATTTGCAAGCATACTTTGGATGTGAAACACTGTTCATACACTTACAGAGTGTCTCGCCAGATAGTCATTTTCCAATCGCCTCATCACTCACACCATGTGAAAAAAAGACTCATGTGAAAAAAACGCACTGCTGTCAGTGCGAGCTCCACGAATGGCTAGGTGTTTGACAAGTGTGGTGTTTACACATTCGTCTCATGACTATTCTCGACACTTGTCCGAATGTGTAAATGTGGTATTGTGGGATTTCAAATTCTAAAATGGTAATGCAGTGCTGAGCAAGTGATAAAATTGATATTCAGCTGGAAATGAAGTTGGAGTGGGGCATTATAATCACAGACAATGTTATCAATTGACTATTGCTGTCACAAGTAGTCAGTGCCGAACCGCTTCATGGAAAATTACTTCAAAATAATCCGAATATTATAACCACACTTCAGCTATTGTAATCATTTCTAATATTATACATCTCAAGTCTAATATTATTCTTCTCAAGTTCATCTATAGTTGTTGGCTGCATGAAAATAAATACAACCCCATCTGCACATGTGTATATTCAAAGTATACACAGTATTGTTAATTTTTGACAAGAAAACGTGCTGCTAGATCACATATCCTGTGAATTGTATATCCTGTTGCGAGCTTTCTAATGTGGTTTTGTGATCTGTTGGGCTCGATAATTGCGGATGATGTTTAATACAGAACTTCTTCAGAAAATCTTCAGTAACTTCTTGACATACAGTACTACATTTCTGAGGTACTTATTGTAACTACCACTTCAATATCATCATCAATATTTAACCGCTTTTGAAATTTATCTGCAGGTATAACGCCTGAAATGCTTTCCTGCATTTCAGTTGTACAGTCAGGTTCTAAATAGCACAAGATTCATCATTTATTACCCAAAATCCAGCTTTTTAGAAGCATTTTTCAGTTGTTTTCTTTGAGACGCATGCGCCGAAGGGGTTATTATTATTGGTTTACTCCCTCCACTCCCGTCTGTCTCCCACCTGGCTCCCGTCCATCGTACATATTGCTATTTCCTTACAGACAACCTGTTCCCACTTCTGCACATTCCTGGAATGCACCTATCGAGCTCCTCTTTCGCTCTTCCCACAGGGCCCGCTCCAGGGGGCGCCACCTGGACATTTGTCTGGAGTGCCATTAAGTGTGAGAAAAATACTAATTTCTTTGTGTGAAAAAGAATGATTTCCATGTTCACGTTAATCTTTAGCCCAACTTCCGTTTCTATCGCTCCTCTGCTGTAACTGTTTTCCGATATCGTCAGTGAATGGCATGCACTGAGGGGGCCCATCCTCCTACTCTCATCAGCAGTTCGTCCATAACCAGGATGAAACGGTATGGAATAAGTGCTGAACCATTACATACAACCGTCTTCAATAATTTACTTGAGAACTGCTGTATAGTAGCATGCATAATATCAGAATTGATGACAATAACCAAAGTTTAATTATAATATGTGAATCATTTTTAAGTAGGTTTATATGGACACGTTCTGTTCTGAACTGATTTTGATAGCAACAGCTGACTGTTAGCATTATCCGTGATTACGATATCTGGCTTCATCTGTATTCCAAGATAGCAGGTATTGGTAGCATCCTTGGCAGAGGAAGAGCAAAGGAAATGCATGATATAGTTGTACAAAAGGCATTGCAGTTTGTGGGGTTGATGGGGACTGTTGGGATATGAGTGGCAGTGGAGTGCCAGAACCTAAACATTGGACCTTTATACAGGTAGGTTAAGGGTATGATGAGCATATATTATTCTCACATATTATGGGATATTTGGAGGAAAATGACCTCCTTAGCAATAAATAATCAGCATGGGTTTAGGAAGGGAAGGTCACGTGACACTCTAGATAAGGGTTAGAAGGCAGATGTTGTATTCCTGGACTTTATAAAGTCTTTATCATGCTACCCCATGACGAGCTTGTTTCAAAATAGTCCTAGTTAGGGATTCAAAGTAAGCTTATTCAGTGCATAAAGACCTACCTGAACGGCAGGCAGCAGAGAGTCCTTTTGCATGGCAAGGCTTCAGAATGGACACCTTCACATCAGGAGTCCCTCAGGGAAGTGTATTGGGACCTATACTCTATATAATTTATGTTAATGATATAGGGCTTGACATACAATCTTTTCTTGAGCTATTTGCAGATGACATATGCATTGCAAGCGTAGTGGATGAAGAGTTATCTTCCTCCTCAGAATTGCAACAGGACCTAAACAAGATATATGATTGGAGCAGAAAGTGGGAATTGCCATTAAACCTGCACAAATGTAGTTTCCTTAGGATAAGCGGGTCTAGAAATCAGGTCGATTTCACTTATTGCATACGTGGTGTTTGGGTTAATAGGGTTGAGACCCATTAGACCCTTATTCTAAACATTGAAGGCACCTGGAAGCGGCACAGTGACAAATTGATTGGGAATGCTGGGTGTGCCCTCCGTTTGGTTAGAAGAGTGCTGGGGGACAGCACAAAGGGAGGAAAAGAAATAGTCTATTTTTCACTGGTAAGGCCAATTGTGGAGTACTACAGTGCAATTTGGTTTCTCATTATGCTGGGTATATCTTGGGAAATTGAAACGATCCAAAGTAGGCAGCAAAAATTGTGCTGCTTCGCTTCTCTCATTGGGTGTCTCAGGCATGATAACAGAATTAGGGTGGGACTTACTGTATCAGAGGCGGGTATCTGAAAGCAATAACCTTTTTCACAGACTGTTGAAAATGAGGTACAAGGATACTCCAGATGGAAGCTTATGCTTGCAGACTGTAGGGGGATAAATTATCGCTCGTCATTTGTTCCAGGGGTCATTCGACAATGGAATTCTCTTAGTGAGGATAATGTGAGGAAGTTTCTCAAAGAAGTTTCCATCATAGCAGGTATGCAATATATCGCAGGTAAGATGTTATGCTTCAGGTGCCTTAGCGATTAGAGTCATTCTCTCCACTGCCAATTTGGTCTATCAGGGCTGAGTGCAGTGTATTCAATTAGAATTGGAATGATAATGATAATAATTTTGGCTGTAGAATAAATTGTGATATGCACATTACTTAAAAAGTTGTTAAAATAAATACTGACTAGTTATACCTTTTAATAACTCCTTTCACGATATCGCAGGAATATTTTTTGCCAATCACATCTGACAGCAAGAGGATGAACTGTGAAATGACATACAAAGTCGTTCAGTATTTAATGACATTACAAGAAATTCGTTTCCAAATGAACTTAACGTACTGTAGAAAAGAAGTCATCATCAATGTCTATCATCCATCCTACAGTAAGTGGCAATCGAGTTGTGGTTGTCGTCATGAATATTAAACTGTTAAGGACTTCCTAAAAATATATAATGCTCCTTTAATGAATAAAATCAGATATGGTCATTTTGGAGAAGAGAAAAATACATGAAAATTGGGCTAAAAATGGTTGTGAATGGCATTGTCAGGACTAATGCCTTCAACTGGTGTGGACTACATGCATTCTTCATGGCTTCCTTCCACCATTTCTATTTGCCTGCTGCTGAGTCAGATATAGTGAACTACAACGGGCTACCATTTTTCATTGTTATAACCAGCTATCATTAAGTTAACCAGCTATCTTTTCTTAGAATACGTAGGTCTAGCAAGCAGGTTGATTTTTCTTATAGCATACGTGGTGTGAGGTTTAAAAGAGTTGAAACCCACAAACAACTTGGAATTGTTATTAAAAACTCGGGACACCTGGAAGGAGCACACTTACAAATTGATTGGGAAGACTCTGCGTGCCCTCCAGTTGGTTAGAATGGTGCTGGGAGACAGGACAAAGGAAGTAAAAGAAATAGCCAACTTTTCACTGGTACAGCCAATTGTGGAGTACATTTAGGCAAGACTTATCTTGTAACAGCATATCAGCAATCTCTTTCATACTTGCATATTTGTTATCTTCCAGTATAGCTACGGTGACCATATTATTTTTAGGAAAATAAAGGACATATCGAAGAAAATAAAAAAATACCTTATAAAATTTATAAGTTTGTAACATTTATTACAATAATATTATCCTACAACAATGTGTACATTATAAATTTAAGCAATCTTAATTATAATATATACAAACACATTGTAAAAATTTAAATAACATTAATTTTGATACTTTTCAGGAGAATTAATTTTTTTCAATAGTGCTGGTTCATGCTTTAAAAAAATCATGAAATTTCATACAATTCATCTCAAAGTTGTATTTGACAGAAATACATGCCTCTAATGTGCATACTTTTAATTGGGTTTTGTCATTCGTCCACATATTATTAACGAAAGAAAATATTCGTTCAACAGGGGCATTACAGCCAGGGAGACATAAAGAAAATTGCACAATTTTACAATGTTTTTAAAACAATTTCTTTTGTTGCAAAATGTTCAAAAACCTCAACCCACCTTTGATGGCAGGGTTATTCATTTGAGATGTATTTTTATGCACATGAAACTTCATCAAATAATTCACCATCTTGTATATTTATGGACCAATGAATCAAAATGAAAACATAGCTTTCCTCTACCTTTGCCTGCAAAGGGATTTCGCATAATGTGGCCCATTCAAACACCTCCATCTCAATAAAACACATGTCCCAACTATTTAGATAATCTATGCACGTTTGATATGTGTGCACAGCATCATTGAATTTTTTAGCTTCTATGTTGTCTGATTTTCCTAATTCCAAAATCACTTGTCTAGTAATAATTGGAAGAAATCCTTCATCTTTTCTTTCAAGTAACGTTGGCTTCAATTCCTTTAAAAGATGGATGTTTCGCACATTGAGATTTCTTGTGATTCAACCTTTAATATATATTGGTGAAATGCCGAGGCTTGGTTATGAATAAATAACCATTCCTCTGCCAGTGTTTCATTAAAAAGTTTTTCAGAATTGTGGGACATTTTTTCAGACTCAAAAAGTATGATTTCAGTGGATTAAACAGTTGTAAAATTCCTTCTACAGCTAGTAAAAGAGTTAGCCAGTGTGTTTTGCTATAACCAAGAAGCTTTTTATATTGAACCTCTGCATCATCACAAAATTCTTTAAACTCTCTACTCATATTGTGTAAATATAGAAATGTGTATAAATTTTTACTACTATTACTTCAATATCTATTGGAAGAAAATCTATAGCATTGCTTATGCAGTTGTTCAATATGTGGGCAGTACAATTAATCCCTATCAATTTATGTTTAGTCGATTTTTGCATTTTAAATAAAACATTATTCTTTCCTTTTCTCTGGGAACCACCAAAATTGCTATTGGTATTGTCAGCACACAATGCAAGTAATTTATTAGTAATTTCGAATTTTGAGAGCATTTTCTTGATGTAATTTGTTAATATATCTGAAGTTTCTCTAGAAATTTATACTCAAAATTTTTACTCTGACACCATAATGGGGTAAAAAATATCTGACCAGAATTGTGCACAATTTTGTATTACCATGATTCGAACAATCCGAATAAGTCTGTTTTGATCAATTCAAAAATATATGGTGCAAAATTACATTACAAATGATTGCTTCTGTTTTTGTTCTTGCACAAGAATATTTTTCCTCAAAACATTTCTTAATGAATTTGAAGAGCAGTCGATTGATCGAAATGAATAGTTATGATGTATTGAGTGGTAACACCAAGATGCCTCTTTTAGTGCTAAAACCTGGTTGTCATTGGAATTTTGATTAACAAAAAATGAGTTTAACAATTTGTTTGTTGAGGCCTGGATATCTGCTTCTTTGTGTTTTGCTGTTTTAATATGTTGTGTAATTGCTGTCTGCCACTATTTGCAATATTAAAGCTAGCTAAACATTTGTTGCATTTGACATCACCATCTATTATTCCTTTTTTTAATAAATGGAAATTCTTCTTGCAATGTTTGATTAAAATTGCATTTTCTTTTGTGTGCCATGATAAATGGTCTACAAAACATAAATTAATTAATACCTAAATACTAAATATTAAAAATAAATTAAGTAATAGACTAAACACTCACATGTGGTCCCTATGTAACTAACGAATGTTGAGTAAAAGTTTAGTAACTGATGAGAGATGGTCTACAAAATATAAATTAATACCTAAATATGAAAAATTAGAAATAAATTAAATAATACACTAATTACTCACATGTGTTCCCTGTCTAATAACGCATCAAGTAAAAGTTTAGTAATTGATGTGTGTTCTGTCCAAGGAAAGGAGTGTAAAAATGCCAAATGCTGGAATTGCCGAAGATTGCCGACAAGTGACACTGAATGCAATATGCATGAACTACTGCACTCGTGCTCTATGCAGCAATGCACGACACTATGATACACGTAACTATGGCAACACTAGTTTTATAAAATAAAGGACAAAACCCCTAGTTTATTAAATAAATAAAGTCAGAGGACAGGGCAGTTAAAAAAAGGACTGTCCTCTTTAATAAAGGACGTATGGTCACGGTAAGTATAGCCCTTTTGACTTATTCAAACGTTAAAGTAACGAACGATGTTTAATTTCTCCCCAGTGTTATAGTAACGAACGATGTTTAATTTCTCCCCAGTGTTAGCGTTTCCTTACCCAGAGATTATCCATGGGCAGAGTAAACTCCTACGTTAGCGCGTCCCCGGCAGGCAGATAAAGGAATCCCCGCAGCATGTTTGGAGATGGCGATTTAGTCAGCCCAAATCCCCTACCTGTGTGTGCCTGGGGTAGAATAGGCACACTGCATACCTGCATGTCGTAAGAGGCAACAAAAAGGGGTGACTTTTTAATGCCCCTCATTGGACACCGCCACTATCATCTTCACCCATGACTTGTGTTTGGGATGGGACGATACCAACATCATGGTTGTCAGTGGCCTTGTTGTGTCCTTTACTGGATGGCTGTTTGACTTGTTCTCAGTTGATTTAGGCTCCTCACTGAGGTGACAGTAAATAACCGCCTACTGATGTTTAAGCTGTGCGTGGACACCCACACCCCTGGGAAAGGCAGATCCAGGTGATTGAGGACGTGTATGCCATGCAACGTCTCTTGGCCACTCCACACCCCGTGTGTGCCCGGGGTAGAATAGGCACACTGCATACCTGCATGTCGTAAGAGGCGACTAAAGGGGGGTGACCTTTTCTGGCCCCTGACTGGACAACACCACTATCGTCTTTGCTCATGACTTGTGTTCTGGACATGACGATACCATCATTGTGGTTGTACGTGTCCTATCTGTGTCAGTTACTTGATAACTGTCTGACTTGTTCGCGGTCGATGTAGGTTCCTTACTGAGGTGACCGTAAACAAACGCCTACCCGCGTGTTTGCCGTGCATGGAGACCCGTACCCCTGGGAAAAGCGGATCCTGGTGGTTGAGGAGGCGCATGCCCTGCGATGTCTCTGAGCCACTTCACACTTGTGTTTTGGCTGACAGACATCGGGGACTAGGGTTGCGACTCACAGTCTCCAAAACATCACTTTGGCCACAGCTTCCAGGGAAAACGGGAGGCCAAGGCAGTAGCCCGGTCTTGGTCAATCGGCCGGGGGCGCATAAGTGGTTATGCCTCCTAGGGTTAATGTAAGTGGACCAGCAGTCAACCCCGATGCCAATGGTCCGGTACTCGGGGATTATGCCACCCTGACGGTATACTGCCCGAGCACCCTTGGCGACCCGAATGGGCGTCCCCTTGTTGGGCTCCGTGGTGGGTGAGGCCTGCGGGCAGCGAATTTCATAATTTAATCAAATTATGGCAACTCTTAAACCGAGGCTGGGGGCCTCATCAAATAACCCTGCTCCTTTGTCTTCTTCTTCTACTTTTCTGTCTGGGACTTGTTCTTGTGTTGAGCCTGTAGACAATGGCCTTGGTTCCACCCAACTGAGTGGGCCGACTGCTGCTAAGCCTGTGGAGACGAGTAGTGCTCCAAGCAAGAGGCCACGTTCCCCCAATAAGCCGTCTGGACCCCGGAACGATTCTGTGCCTTCTTCTGCATCGGCACCTGCCCTAAACAAGAGGCAACGAAATCTAAGCCTTAAGGTGCAGGGCTCCACCGCCGATGCAAAGCATGTACCTGCATCTAAGGAGGCCTTAGGTGCAGTTAAATCCCCTTCCACCCCTTCTTCCTATCATATCCGTTTTATTTCCATATCTGGGGAGAATGGTGCAGCTTTGGGGAAGGCGTCGCCCTTCCTTATTGCCAAAGCCTTTAAGGGCGTTGCTGGTGACGTGACTTCTGTCAAGAAGCTTCGCAATGGCACCTTGTTGGTGGAGGCATCTGCCCCTCACCAGATTGAGGCATTGCTTAAAATGCAGAAACTCGGTGATTTCCCCATTGTGGTCGAACGCCATCGCCCCTTAACACCAGTAGAGGTGTGGTGCGGTGCCTCGATTTACGTGGGGAGTCAGAGGAGAACATAGTGGAGGAGCTCAAGGACCAGGGTATGGTGGCTGTCCGCTGCACCTTGGTTCGAAGGGATGGGGAATCCCACCCCTCTGACACCTTTGTGCTGACCTTTGGTAGGCCCAAGTTGCCAGAATACATCAGGGCCGGCTACCTCCGCTTGCCAGTACGGCCTTTCATTCTGAGCCCCCTTCGCTGCTTCAAGTGCCAAAGGTATGGTCATGGCCAGAATTCCTGTTCTGCCAGGGCCATGTGTGGCACTTGTGGGCAGGGAGACCATTCCCCCGAGCCTTGTAAGACTGCACCTTATTGCACCAACTGTAAGGGAAACCACCCTGCCTCTTCTCGAGATGGCCCCACCTGGTTACAGGAACGTGCCATCCAGGAATTGCGTGTCAAGAAGGGTATCAGTTTTCAAGATGCGCAGCAGCTGCTAGCCTTGCCGGGAACGCCAAGTCGTGGCTTGTCCTATGCAGGTGCTGCAAAGGTGGCTGCTGTGGTATCTGTCTGCACCCAGATGGACATACTTCCACAACTCCCCCCACTCATCCGTTTTTTGCCCTCTCAGGCCCGCTGGGTCCACGGGTTACCGGTCTGTGCTAGAATTGACTGCCAGACAGATCCCGATCCCATGCCAGAGGTTTCCTCTGGTTCCATCACTGCCTCTGGCCCAACCTCCTTGGAGGCCACAGATGCCTCTCATCAAACAGAGGCATCTGCTTTGAGCAGCCCTCTTCCTGGCTCAGCCCAGCTGGCCCCCTCCATAGCAGTGGTGATGGGTGAGAGAGGAGGGAAGAAACCAGGGACACCTCCTGCCCCCACAGTGGGGCGCGTGTCTTTGGTTCGTCCACCCAAGCTCTTTGGCCAACAGAAGAAGGCACTGAGTGGCAGCATGCCCCAACTGGGACATGATGAGGATTCCTCCTTTGAGATGGAGGAGGAAGACCCAATTGTAGACACCCCTCCCTTGTCTGCTGTAGGACGGAAAAAAGGAAGGAATAGAAATAAACCTCCAAAGCCCACCTAATGGTAAATCTCCTTCAATGGAACTGTCGAGGTTTTTCCCACAAGAGGGACGAGATCACAATGCTGATCTCACAGCACAACCCCATCTGCATCTCACTCCAGGAGATCCTCTGCCGTAGTGATTCCCCACCTTCGTTACGGGGCTACAAGATGTATGCAGACACCCGGCAGCAGGGAAACCACCCTGTGGGAGGGGTGGGAATCCTTATCCGGAATGGATGCATGCACACCCCAGTTACTTTGCAGACGCCTCTCCAAGCCGTAGCAGTTTCACTGCAACTGAATGTGCCCACCACTCTATGTTCCCTCTACCTGCCTCCTGGGATTGATATCCCATGGGCAGACCTTGACTCCCTCACAGCCCAGCTTCCCAGACCCTTTCTGATTATGGGAGATTTTAATGCCCATAACCCCCAATGGGACTCGGA
>JAAFCE010006668.1:4301859-4342809 GCA_013389805.1 Trigoniulus corallinus
GGTGCCCCCACACATGTGATGACTGCCACTGGTGGTCTTTCCTGTATCGACCTCTCCATCTGCTCTCCTGGGTTGGCGCCAGGTCTGCAATGGGAGGTACTGCCTGACCCTGGGGGAGGTGACCACTTCCCCATCAGGATTAGCAGTGGAAGTGGGGCATTGCACCAACAACCACCACGATGGTGTTTGCGTCGGGCGGACTGGGAAGAGTTTGCTCGTCGCATTCACTTTCGCCCACTGCGTGATTTTGATGGGGTTAATGATCTAGTGAGCCACTTCACAGAGGTAGTGATCAGGGCAGCATTGGCACTTTCGCCCACTGCGTAATTTTGATGGGGTTAATGATCTAGTGAGCCACTTCACAGAGGTAGTGATCAGGGCAGCATTGGCACTTTCGCCCACTGCATGATTTTGATGGGGTTAATGATCTAGTGAGCCACTTCACAGAGGTAGTGATCAGGGCAGCATTGGCATCTGTCTCCCAGAGCCCCTGTAACCCTCCACGAGCATGGGTGCCATGGTGGACAGAGGACTGTCGGAGTGCGATTCGGGCCTGCAGAGGCTCACTTCGCCTCTTCCAGTCTCGTCCAACTGACGCCAATCGTGTCAACTACCTCAGAGCCCAGGCATATGCGCGACGGGTAATAAAGGAGGCCAAACGCTCCTCATGGAGTATGTCTCCTCGCTTACCCACCACACGCCATCCAAGAATGTCTGGGATTAGCTGAGAAAAATCCAGGGAAGGTACTTACAATCCTGTGGCTCTGGTCTCCTTGTGCAAGGGAGACATTTACTTCCGCCTTGTGAGGTGGCTGAGGAGCTGGCAAGGACATTTGCAGCCATCTCCACCTCACAGCACTACACTGCAGCTTTCATCAAACAGAAAGAAGCGGCAGAACGGCTTCCAATTAACTTCTCTGGTGGTGTTGCTGAGGGGTATGACGACCCGTTTACCCCTTGGGAGCTGCGAGCAGCTCTTGCACGGGCCCGGGATACTGCCCCCGGTCCTGATAACATCCATTACCAATTGCTACGGCATCTACCTGAGAATGGTCTTTCCTACCTCCTTGAGGTTTTTAATTGTATTTGGCAGCAGCACGACATCCCTGTAGGCTGGCGGGAGGCTATCATCTTTCCCCTCCCAAAACGTGGTAAGGATAGTACCTTACCCACGAATTACAGGCCCATATCATTGACGAGCTGTCTGTGTAAAACCATGGAACGCATGGTTAACTGGCGCTTGGTGTGGTATCTGGAACGACACAACTTTCTCTCCAATGCCCAATGTAGCTTCTGTGCAGGCAGGTCTCCGGTGGATCATTTGATCTCACTGGAGACAGCAGTACGTGAGGCCTTTCTCCAAAGACAGCCCTTGGTGGCTATCTTCTTTGATGTGGAGAAGGCGTATGATACCACATGGCGCCATGGCATATTTGAGACCTTGCACCAGTGGGGGCTCAGGGGTAATTTGCCCCTCTTCCTCCATAGTTTTTTGTCCAACCGGACCTTCAGAGTGCATGTGGGTAACACCTACTCCTCTGCCTTTTTGCAGGAGAATGGTGTCCCACAGGGGAGCATCCTCAGTGTGACACTCTTTGCTGTTGCGGTGAACGGTTTTCCCTCCTCCATTCACCCCCTTGTACAACCGTCACTATTTGTGGACGACTTTTCCATCTGGTACCGGGGTGCCACAATGCATGGCATTGAGCGTCAGCTGCAACTGGCACTCAATAGTGCCAATGAGTTCGCCACATCACGTGGCTATAAATTCTCCCCTGAGAAAACAACAGTCATGCACTTCTGTCGTAAGCCAGGGCTTCATCCTGAGCCTCAGCTTACCCTGAATGGGCACCTCCTCCCAGTTGTAGAGGCAGCCTGGTTTCTTGGTCTCCGTTTTGACAGCCGTCTGACATGGGTCCCACACTTGAAGCAGCTCAGGGCTAAGTGCCTTCGCTCCCTTAATATTATGCGGTGCCTGCAGGGAACTGGTTTTGGGGCAGATCAAACGGTGATGCTTCAATTATACCGGTCACTGGTTCGATCCCGTCTCGATTATGGCTGCAGCGTATATGGCCTGGCTGCTCCATCTACTCTCCGGATGCTGGACAGTGTTCATCACGCTGGCATCCGGGTGTCCATTGGGGCGTTCCGCACCAGTCAAGTCCTCAGCTTATATGCTGAGGCTGGTGAACCACCACTGACTGTGCGGCGGCAGTACCTTGCAGCTGCATATATTTTGCGGCTGAAAGGTCAGCCACAGCACCCTACACACCCGGCCATCTTTAGTAACACAGTGAGATGGCCATTCGACCGCCGCCCGGGTGTTCCCCCTCCATTCGGTGTGCGGTGGATGGACGGTCTTACCGGCCTGGGTGTGACTCTGCCTAGGGTACAAACTGTGCACCCGGCCTCTGTGCCACCCTGGACAGTGCCAGAGCCAAGTTTAGATTTGTTGCTTGCAGCCTTACCCAAAACCAGTACCGATAGGTCATTGTACCAACAAGAGTTCGGACGCCTCTCTTGGACCTGTCGAGGCCATGTTTTTATTTACACGGATGGGTCGAAGGATGGTTCCTATGTGGGTTGGTCAGTCTTTACAACTGGTCATCTCATAGGGGGCTGCCTTCCAGGCGTTGCCAGTGTCGTAACTGCAGAACTCACAGCTCTGCACAGGGCACTGGAACTCATCCTAGTATTGCATAACAGCCACTTTGTTGTTGCGACTGACTCCCTATGCTCCCTTCAGCTGTTGCACACCCTGTATGGCAGACATGCCATCGTCCAGGGTGTGCACAGACTGCTGCTTGTGATTCGTAAGCAGGGCTAGACAGTGTTGTTTATGTGGGTCCCAGGGCATGTTGGCATCGTCGGCAAGGAGATGGCAGATGCCCATGCCCGTCAGGTGGCCCACATGCCAGAAATACCTGACACTGCTGTCCCCTCCTCCGACGTTCTCCCGATGGTGCGACGGGCCGTCCACGACCAATGGCGGGCCCAGTGGTTTGCGGAGACCACCAACAAACTCCGCACACTGAAGGACACTCCAGTGCACTGGGTGTCCTCGTGCCGCCAATCGCGGAGGGAGGAGGTTGTGCTTGCTCGGCTGCGAATCGGTCACACCTTCCTCACCCACTCTTACATTCTATGGGGTGAGGATCAGCCATGGTGTGACTTGTGTTGGGAGCCTCTCACAGTGGCGCACATCTTTAGTCACTGTGAGAGATACCAAGAACTTAGATGGCGACTGGGAGTCAGCACAGAGATCTCCACATCACTTGGGGATAACCCTCAGGCAGTGGAGAGCTCGCTAGTATTTGTGAAAGAGGCTGGCCTCTTCCACAAAATTTGAAGTCTTATTTTGAATTATATGGCTTTTGCCTTTTTGTTTGTGTATTCTTTTTGGCATTTGCCACATTTATTGTAATGTCTGTTTTGGCTTTTGCCACAATGATTATTCTGTCTGTTTCGGCTTTTGCCTTTTTATCTCTGTGTTTGTCTTGGCTTTTGCCACATTTATTCTTCTCTCTGATTTGGCTTTTGCCACTTTTATTGTTATGTATGTTTTGGCTTTTGCCTTTTATATGTCTGTTTTTGGCTTTTGCCTTTATTTATGTCTGTTTTGGCTTTTGCCTTTTTATTGTTATTACTTTTATTGGCCTTTTGCCCTTTTTATTGCCATCATGGTGGGATGGCCATTTACACCCCCACCATGGTGATGTGTCTTTCTGGGCCCTAATGACCTTTGTAGTTGATGGGCCCTAAAGCAGATGGGGCAGATCAAACGGTGATGCTTCGACTATACAGATCACTCGTTCGATCCCGTCTCGATTATGGCTGCGGCGTATAGGGCCTGGCCGCTCCATCTACTCTCCAGATGCTGGACAGTGTTCATCACGCTGGCATCCGGTTGTCCATTGGGGCGTTCCGCACAAGTCCAGTACTCAGCCTTTATGCTGAGGCTGGTGAGCCACCATTGACTGTGCGGCGGCAGTGCCTGGCAGCTGCATACATTTTGCGGCTGAAAGGTCAGCCACAGCACCCTACACACCCGGCCGTCTTTAGTGACATTGTGAGACGGCCATTCAACCGCCGCCAGGGGGTTCCCCCTCCATTCGGTGTGCATTGGATGGACTGTCTTGCCGGCCTGGGTGTGACTCTACCTAGGGTGCAGCCTGTACTGCCGGCCTCTGTGCCGCCCTGGACAGTGCCAGAGCCAAGTTTAAATTTAATGCTGGCAGCCTTACCCAAATCCAGTACCGATAGGTCATTGTACCAACAAGAGTTCGGACGCCTCTTTTGGACCTATCGAGGCCATGTTTTTCTTTACACGGATGGGTCGAAGGATGGTTCCTATGTGGGTTGGTCAGTCTTTACAACTGGTCATCTCATAGGGGGCCGCCTTCCAGGCGTTGCCAGTGTCTTAACTGCAGAACTAACAGCTCTGCACATGGCACTGGAACTCATCCAAGTATTTCATAACAGACACTTTGTTGTTGCGACTGACTCCCTATGCTCCCTTCAGCTGTTGCACACCCTGTATGGCAGACATGCCATCGTCCAGGGTGTGCACAGATTGCTGCTTGTGATTCGTAAGCAGGGCAAGACAGTGTTGTTTATGTGGGTCCCGGGGCATGTTGGCATCGTGCGCAACGAGATGGCAGATGCCCATGCCCGTCAGGTGGCCCACATGCCAGAAATACCTGACACTGCTGTCCCCTCCCCCGACGCTCTCCCGATGGTGCGGTGGGCCGTCCATGACCAATGGCGGGCCCAGTGGTTTGCGGAGACCACGAACAAACTCCACACACTGAAGGACACT
Organism: Trigoniulus corallinus; assembly: GCA_013389805.1. NCBI lineage: Eukaryota > Metazoa > Arthropoda > Diplopoda > Spirobolida > Trigoniulidae > Trigoniulus > Trigoniulus corallinus. Next base: position 4,306,679 of record JAAFCE010006668.1, read on the forward strand.
CCAGTGCACTGGGTGTCCTCGTGCCACCAATCGCGGAGGGAGGAGGTTGTGCTTGCTCGGCTGCGATTCGGTCACACCTTCCTCACCCACTCTTACATTCTACGGGGTGAGGATCAGCCATGGTGTGACTTCTGTTGGGAGCCTCTCACAGTGGCGAACATGTGTGAGAGATACAGAGAACTTAGATGGCGACTGGGAGTCAGCGCAGAGCTCTCCACCTCACTTGGGGATAACCCTCAGGCAGTGGAGAGCTCGCTAGTATTTGTGAAAGAGGCTGGCCTCTTTCACAAAATTTGAATTTTATGACATTTCTTTTAGACGCTTTTGTAATTATTTTTGAATTATATGGCTTTTGCTTTTTGTGTCTGTATTCGTTTTGGCCTTTGCCACATTTATTGTAATGTCTGTTTTGGCTTTTGCCACAATTATTATTCTGTCTGTTTTGGCTTTTGCCTTTTTATTTCTGTGTTTGTCTTGGCTTTTGCCACATTTATTCTTCTCTCTGTTTTGGCTTTTGCCACTTTTATTGTTATGTATGTTTTGGCTTTTGCCGCTTTTATTGTTATGTATGTTTTGGCTTTTGCCTTTTTATATGTCTGTTTTGGCTTATGCCTTTATTTATATGTCTGTTTTGGCTTTTGCCTTTTTATTGTTATTACTTTTATTGGCCTTTTGCCCTTTTTATTGCCATCATGGTGGGATGGCCATTTACACCCCCACCATGGTGATGTGTCTTTCTGGGCCCTAATGACCTTTGTAGTTGATGGGCCCTAAAGCAACAACAAAACAAACAAAAAAAAAAAAATTGGCCACAGCTTCCGGGGAAAATGGGCGGCCAAGGCAGATACCCGGTCTTGGTCAATCGGCCAGGGGCCCATAAGTTTTTATGCCTGCTAGGGTTGCTGTAAGTGGACCGGCAGTCAACCCAATGCCAATGGTCCGGTACTCGGGGATTATTCCACCCTAACAGAATCCTGTCCGAGGAACCTCGACGACCTGAATGGGTGTCCCCTCGTTGGGCTCCGTGGTGGGCAAGACCAGCAGGACGCGAATTGATAATTTTCACAATTATGGCAACAACAAAACAGAGGCTGTGGGCCTCTACAAATAACCCCTCCTCCCCCTTCTTTACCATTATTGACGTGTGTTGAGCCAGAAGCCGGAGACATGTTCTGCTCCAACAAAGAGGCCACGTTCCCCCAGGAAGCTCAGTGACATCCCCGTTGCGGTCGAACCCCATCGCGCCTCAAATGCCAGTAGAGGTGTGGTGCGGTGCCCTGACCTATGCAGGGAATCAGAAGAGCAAATAGTGGAGGAGCTTAGGGACCAGGGTGTGGTGTCTGTCCGCCACACCTCTGTCCGACAGGATGGAGAATCCCACCCATCTGACACCTTGGTGCTGACCTTTGGTAAGCCCAAGATGCCAGATTACATCATGGCTTTCTACCTCCACATGTCTGTACGTGCCTGCATCCCGAGTCTGCTTCGGTGCTTCAAGTGCCAGCGATATGGCCATGGACAGAATTCGTTTTCTGCCAAGGCCATGTGTGGCACTTGTGGACAGGGTGACCACCCCTCTTCTTCTCGGGATTGCCCCACTTGGCGCAGGGTGCAGCCTGTACTGCCGGCCTCTGTACCACTCTGGACAATTCCAGAGCCAAGTTTTAATTTGACACTCACGGCCCTCCCGAAAGCCAGCACTGAAAGGTTGGTGTACCAACAAGAGTTTGGACGCCTCTCTCTGACCTATCAGGGCCATGTTTTTGTTTAAACGGATGGGTTGAAGGATGGTACGTCTGTGTGTTGGTCAGTCTTTACAACTGGTCACCTCATAGGGGCCGCCTCCCAGGCGTCACCATTGTCTTAACTGCAGAGCTCACCACTCTGCACAGGGCACTGGAACTCATCCAACGTTTGAATCACTAACACTTTGTGGTGGCGACTGACTCCCTATCCTCCCTACAGCTGTTGCACGCCCCCTATAGCAGACATGCCATTGTTCAGGGTGTGCATAGTTCACTGCTCACAATTTGCAAGCAGGGCAAGATAGTGTTGTTTATGTGGGTCCCAGGGCATGTTGGCATCATGAACAATGAGAGGGCAGATGCCCATGCCTGGCAGGTGGCCCACCTGCCAGATGTATCTGACACTACGGTCCCCTCCTCTGACGCTCTCCCAAAGGTGCGGTGGGCCGTCCTTGAACAATGGCGGTGCCAGTGGTTTTTAGAGACCACCAACAAACTCTGTACACTGAAGGACACTCCAGTGCACAGGGTGTCCTTGCGCCACCAGTCGCAAAGGGATGAGGTTGTGCTTACTCGGCTGCGAATCGGTCACACGTTCCTCACCCACTCCTAAATACTACGGGGTGAGGATGAACGTTGGTGTGACTCCTTTTGGGAGCCTCTCATAGTGGCACACATATTTAGTCACTGTGAGAGATACCATGACGTTAGATATCGACTGGGAGTCAGTGGAGAGCTCTCCACATCACTTGGGGATAACCCCCAGGAGGTGGAGAACTCGCTTGTTTTTGTGAAAGAGGCTGGCCTCTTTCACAACATTTAACCTTAGCACCTTTTCTTATTAGCATCCTTTCCTCTTACTCTTCTTTTTGGCTTTTGCCTTTTCCATTTTTTTGTCGGTTTTGGCTTTTGCCCCTCTATGTTAGTGTTTGTCTAGGCCTTTGCCTTTTGTTTTACTGTATCTGTTTTGGCTTTTGCCTTTATTTGCGTTTCTTTAACCTGTTTGGCTATAGCTGTGTTGGCTTTTGCCTTTCTTATTACTGGTTATTTTTGTGGCTTTTGCCTTTTACTATTTTTACTCGTAGTGGGCTTTTGCCCTTATTTGTTATCATCATGGTGGGTTGGCCTTTTACACCCCCCCCCCCCCCCCTTGGTGATTGTCTTTCCGGGCCCTAATGACCTTTGTAGTCGATGGGCCCTAAAATACAAACAACAACAACAACAACCCACTTGACTGCAGGAACGTGCAATCCAGGAGTTGCGTGTCCAGGAGGGTATCAGCTTTCAGGATGCACGGTGGCTGCTAGCCTTGCCAGGGACCCCTAATCGTGGGTTGTCCTTTGGACGTTCTGCAAAGGCAGCTGCTGTGTTGTCAGACATGACAGACACAATACCTCAGCTCCCCTCTCATTCGTTTGAGGCCCACTCGGGCCTCCAGGGTCAATGGGGTGCCGGTCTGTGCTAGCATTGGCTGCTAGACGGACCCTGACCCCAATGCCATGGCCCATGCATGGGTCCCCCAATAATGGAGGTGCCAGCTTCTTTGGAGGCCCTAGATGCCTCTCATCAAAGAGAGGTATCTCCCTTGAAGGCCTCCCTCTCCTACACGGACTTCATGCTGCTGCCATACATAATTAAATACCTCAAGGAGGCAACTAATGCCCTTCTCTGGTAGATGTCGTGGCATTTGATAGTGTATGCTATCTGGAGCAGTGGTCGTGTCCCTGGCCCTTGCTAGAGCTTCCCACAGCTCCCAAGGGGTAAATTGGTTGTTATACCCCTCAGCAACACCACCAGAGAAATTTATTGGATGGCGATCTGCAGCCCATTTCTCTTGTGGAAATATTGTCGTGTAGTGCTGGGAACTGGAGACGGCTGCAAAACGCCTTGCCAGTTCTTCAGCCACCTCTGAGGCAGAAGGAGATGTCTGCCTTGTACAAGGAGAACAGAGCAACATGATGGTAAATATCTGCCTTGGATCTTCCTCAGCTTTTCCCATACTTTCTTGGAAGGCATGTGATGGGTAAGTGAGGAGACGTATTGGCTCCATGCAGAGCACTTGACCTCCTCGATTACCCACCATTCATATGCCCAGGCTCAGAGATAGCCAACACGATTGACATCGGTAGGATGAGACTGGAAGATGAGCAGGACTCACCTGTGATTCCGAATCACACTCTGACAGTCCTCCGTCCGACATACCATCCTTCAGGGTGTGCATAGTTCACTGCTCACAATTCTCAAGCAGGGCAAGACAGTTTATTTATGTGGGTCCCAGGGCATGTCGGCATGATGGGCAATGAGATGGCAGATGCCCAAACCCGGCAGGTGGCCCACCTGCCAGATGTACCTTACACTACTTTCCCCTCCTCTGACGCTCTCCCGATGGTGAGGCAGGCCATCCATGAACAATGGCGGTCCCAGTGGTTTTTGGAGACCAATAACAAACTCTGCACACTGAAGGACACTCCAGTGCACTGGGTGTCCTCGTGCGCCAGTCGCAGAGGGAGGAGGTTGTGCTTGCTCGGCTGCAAATTGGTCACACGTTCCTCACCCACTCCTACATACTATGGGGTGAGGATGAACCGTGGTGTGACATCTGTTGGGAGCCTCTCACTGTGGCACATATATTTAGCCACTGTGAGAGATACCGTGAACTTAAATGTCGACTGGGAGTCAGCCCAGAGCTCTCCACATCACTTGGGGATAACCCCCAGGGGTGGAGAGCTCGTTGTGAAAGAGGCTGGCCTCTTTCACAACATCTAATCTTGACAATATTTTCGTATTGGCATCCTTTCCTTTTGTTCTTCTTTTTGGCTTTTGCCTTTTCCTTTTTGTGTCAGTTTTGGCTTTTGCCCTTCTTTGTTAGTGTCTGTCTAGGCCTTTGCCACTTTTTACTGTATGTGTTTTGGCTTTTGCCTTTATTTGTGTCTGTTTAAGCTTTTGCCTGTTTAGCTTTATCTGTTTCGGCTTTTGCCTGTTTACCTTTATCTGTTTTGGCTTTTGCCTTTATTTACTCCCGGTTATTTTTGTTGCTTTTCCCTTTTACTATTTTTACCCTTAGTGGGCTTTTGCCCTTATTTATTATCACCATGGTGGGTTGGCCTTTTACACCCCCACCATGGTGATTGTCTTTCTGGGCCCTAATGACCTTTGTAGTGGATGGGCCCTGAAACACAAACAACATGGCACCCACGCTCGTGGTGGGTTGCACGAGCTCTGGGGATGGATGCCAATGCCGCCACGACCACCATCTCGGTGAAGTGACTCGCTAAATCGTTGACCCCATCAAAATCACACAGTGGGCAAAAGTAGATACGGTGAGTGAACTCCCAGTCTGCCTGATGCAGACACCACCGTGGTGGGAGTTGGAGCAATGCCCCATCTCCACTGCTAATCTTGATGGGGAAGTGGTCACTTCCACAAGGGTCTGACACAACCTCCCACTGCAAACCTGGTGCCAACCCAGGAGAGCAGATGGAAAGGTCTATACACGAAAGACCACCAGTGGCAGTCATCACATGCATGGATGCACCTGATTTAGAACAATGAGGCCATTGTGTTACACCCGTTATTCCACAAGTCGCCCTCGGAGGTTGTGACCATCCGAGCCCCATTGAGGATTATGGGCATTAAAGTCACCCATAATCAGGAAGGGTCTTTGAAGCTGAGCACTGAGGGAGTCGAGGTCTGCTCATGGGATATCAATTCCAGGAGGCATGTAGAGGGAACATTCAGGGCACATCCAGTTATAATGAGACCGCCACTGCCGGCAGAGGCGTCTACAAAGCCACTGGCACATGCATGCACCCATTGTGGATAAGGATAGCCACCCCTCCCACAGGGTCGCTTCCTTGCTGTGGGATGTCTGCATATGTAGTGACCCCCATATTGAAATGTAGGTATCACTACGACACAGGACCTGGAGGGAGATGCAGACAAGGTTTGCCTGGAGATCAGTAGTGTTATCTCGTCCCTCTTGTGGGAAAACCCTCGACAGTTCCATTGTAGGAAATTTACCATCTTATTTCTATTCCTCCCTTTTCTCCATTCCACTGCAGAAAAGGGAGAAATGCCTTGAATTGGGTCTTCTTCCTCCATCTCAAAGGAGGAATCCCCATCGTGCCCCAGTTGCGGCATGAAACCACCCCATGCTCTCTGCCGTTGGCCAGAGAGCCTGGGTGGACGAACCAAGGATATGCGCCCCACCGCAGTAGTGGGGCACATGTCCATGGAGGCGGCTGGCTCAGATGAGACAGAGAAGGAGGTCTCCAAAGAAGCTGGCACTACCATTATTGGGGGACCCATGCATGGGCCAGAGGCGGTGGTGGAGCCAGAAGAAGCCATGGGAAGGGGGTCGGGGTCCGTCTGGCAACCAATGCTAGCATAGACTGGCACCCCATTGACCCTGCAGGCCCGAGTGGGCATCAAACGAATGAGAGGGGGAGGCTGAGGTATCGTGTCCGTCTGGTTGCAGACAGATGACACAGCAACTGCCTTTGCAGCACCTGCATAGGCCACCCCACGATTGGGTGTCCCTGGCAAGGTTAGCAGCCGCTGCACATCCTGAAAGCTGAAAGCCCAAAGCCGTGCACTTTTCACATCTTTTGGTGTAGTGCAACTGACAGCAATCATGTCAACTATCTCCGAGCCTCAACGTATGCATGACGGGTAATTCAAGAGGCCAAACGCTCCTCATGGAGTGAGTACATCTCCTCGCTTACCCCCCACACACCATCCAAGATTGTCTGGGAAAAGCTGAGGAAAATCCTGGTAAGGCACTTGCCATCCTGTAGCTCTGGTCTTCTTGTGCAAGGGAGACGTTTTCTTCTGCCATGCGTGGTGGCTGAAGAGCTGGCAAGGACATTTGCAGCCATCTCCAGTTCCCAAAACTGCACAGCAGCTTTCGTTAAACACAAATATGCTGCAGAATGCCTTTCAATTAAGCTCTCTGGTGGTGTTGCTGAGAGGTATAACGACCCGTTTACCCCTTTATAATACTACCCCTGGAGCTGATAACATCCATTACCAATTGCTATTCATCTACCTGAGAAGGATCTTTTCTACCTCCTTGAGGTTTTTAATTATATTTGGTGGCAGCACGAAAACCATGCAGGCCGGGTGAGAGGCTATCATCTTACCCCTCCCAAAACCTGGAAAGGATAGTAGCTCCACTACGAATTACAGGCCCACAGCATCGACGAGCTGACTGTGTATCTGGTATGGTATCTAGAATGGTACCACCTTCTTGCCAATGCAAATTGTGGCTTTCTCCACAGACTGTACTTGGTGGCTGTCTTCTTTGATGTGGAGAAGGTATATGATAACACATGGCACCATGGTATGTTTGAGACCTTGCACCAGAGGGTGCTCAGGGGTAATTTGCCCCTCTTCCTCCATAGTTTTTTGTCCCACCAGACATTCAGAGTGCATGTGGGTAACACCTACTCCTTGGCTTTTCTGCTTGATTTTTTGTTGTTTGTTGGTGTTTAAGGTCCCGTCAACTACAAGGTCATTAGAGACCCGTCCACTGCGTAGTTCTAATGCATATGCTGCACAGACACTACACCAATGCGACGATTATTGGGTATTAGCAGTACCCAGCTTTCCCGAGCGACCACCCATGTCAGTACTAACTGGGCTTGCGTTGCTTAACTTCAGTGATCAGACGAGAACTGGTGTGTCCAACGCAACTCGCCGCTCCCTTTCTGCTTGAGAATGGCGTCCCACAGGGGAGTGTTCTCAGCGTGACGCTCTTTGCTGTTGCTGGGAATGGCTTTCCCTCTTCCATTCGCCCCTCGGTACAGTCATCCCTATTTGTGGACGACATTTCCATCTGGTACTGGGCTGCCACAATGTGTGGCATTGAGCATCAGCTGCAACTGGCACTGAATTTTGCCAATGAGTTTGCCAATTCATGCAGCTATAAGTTCTCCCTTGTGAAAACAAGTCATACACTTCTGTCTTAAGCGAGATCTTCACCCTGAGCCTCACCTTACCCTGAATGGCCGCCTCCTCCTACAACTGGTCATCTCATAGGGGGTCGCCTTCCACGCATTGACCGACTGGGGGTCGGTGCGGAGCTCTCTACCTCACTTGGGGATAACTCCCAGGGAGTTGAGAACTCACTTGTATTTGTGAAGGAGGCTGGCCTCTCACAAAATCTAATACTGACCCTTTTTCTGGTGGATTTTGCCTTTTCCTTTTTTGTTGTTTTGGCTTTTGCCTTTTTATTTCTGTTTTTGTTTTGGCCCTTGCCTGTTTTAGCTTTGTTTTTGGCTTTTGCCTTTTCTATATTTTTGTCTGTTTGGGGTTTTGACAAATTTATCTTTATGTCTGTTTAGGCTTTTGCCAAATTTACTTTATGTCTGTTTAGGCTTTTGCCTCTTTTTCGTGTCTGTTGTCAGCCTTTGCCTTTATTTACTGCCTTTTATTTATTTGGCTATTGCCTTTTTATTGCATTACCTTTAGTGGGCGTTTGCCCTTATTTATTTTCATCATGGTGGGATGGCCATTTACTTCCCCACCATGGTGATTGTCCTTCTGGGCCCTAATGACCATTGAAGTTGATGGCCGCTAAACACGAACAACCACATCCACACATTGACAGTGTCTGACCCTGGAACTTATCTGAAATCACCGACACTTTGTGGTTGCAACTGACTCCCAATCCTCCCTTCAGCTGTTGCATATCCTTTATAGCAGACATGCCATTCGCCAGGGTGTGCACAGTTTTCTGCTCATAATTAATCAGCAGGGCAAGACAGTGTTGTTGATGTGGGTCCTGGGGCATGTTGGCATCATGGGCAATGAGAGGGCAGATGTCCATGCCCGTCAGGTGGCCCACCTGCCAGATGTACCTGACAGGACTGTCCCCTCCTCTGTTGCTCTCCTGATGGTGCTGTGGGCCGTCCGTGAACATAATGGCGGTCCCAGTGGTTTTCAGAGACCACCAACAAACTCTGCACACTGAAGGACACTCCAGTGCCCTGGGTGTCCTCGTGCCGCCAATTGTGGAGGGAGGAGGTTGTGCTTGCTTGGCTATGAGTTGGTCACACGTTCCTCACCCACTCCTACATACTATGGGGTAAGGATGAACTGTGGTGTGACTGCTGTTGGAAGCCTCTCACAGTGGCACACATCTTTAGTCACTGTGAGAGATACCGTGAACTAAATATTGAATTGGGGTCGGTCCAGAGCTCTCTATCTCACGTGTGGATAACCCCCAGGGAGTTGAGAACTGACGCTTTTCTTTTCCATTAGTTTTGCCTTTTCCTTTTGTTTCGTTTTGGCTTTTCCCTTTTACTACTCTGTCGTTTTCGTTGTTGCCGTTTATTTCAGTGAATTTTATGGCCTTTGTCCGTTTTTGGCTTTTCCCTCTTCGTATTTCTATATCTATTTTTTTATATCTATGTTTGTTTAGGCATTTGCCCATTTTGTCTTTTCTCTAGTTTTGGCTTTTACCTGTATTTGTTCTGTTATTTATTTGGCTATTGGCCTTTTACTTTTTCTTGCATTTAGTGGGCTTGTCCCCTTATTTATTGTTATCAGGGTGGGATGGCCATTTATAGCCCCACCATGGTGACTGTCTTTCTGGGCCCTAATGACCATTGAAGGTGATGGGCCCTAAAACACAAACCAACAACAACATCTGTTTATTTGACTTTGCCTATTATCGTTTTTCCATTACAGCTTTTGCGTTTTTTATCTTTTTGTCAGTTTTGGCATTCGCCTTTATTTATGTGTTTTGTCTCTTTTGCCTTTTTGATTATTTCTCTGAATTGGGCTTTGCCTTTTTATCCCTGGTTCAGTTTTGGCTTTTGCTTTCTATTTATTTGTCTGGTTTGATTTTGTTTCTTTGTTTCCCAAATTCTTTGATTGGACCCTTGCCCTTCTTTGTTGTCACTATGGTGGGATGGCCCTCTACACCCCCATAATTGCGTTTCTGTCTTTCTGGGCCTTAATGACCATTGACGTCGATGGGCTGTAAAACACTAGCAAACGAACTACAAGCTAGCACTAAACAACTCCTAATCAGCTCTGTGAAACTGATCAGTCTCCTAACAAACTTTACAATAACTTGGCAGCCTTGATACTATCAAAACCATAACTGCAGCATGGTCACTAATTCCCTTAATGCACTTAACATCTTTGATGGAGCTAGGCATATTAATACAATTAGGTCTAAAATTCCTCCCTTTTCGTGAGTTGGCAATCCAGTACAACAGAGCTGCTCCAAGAAGGAATTAAGGGCACCTGAAAAGTGGACTTTGAAACACATTGCACGCTGTCCCACCTCAACCCTGGAAGATTGATGTCCCCCACCTAGAGTAACCGTTGGGACCTTCCTCCTAAGATTGAGGATCTCCAGAGAGTGTGCCAATCTCAACAATGGATTGGGATAATTTCCTAGTGGACTGCAGAAGGCAATGACCACTTCAGCACTTCTGACAATTAATTTCCATACTACTGTATATATATTGTTGCTTCTGCTGCCTGTGCCTGGGGTAGAACAGGCACGCTTTACCCCTGCATGTCAAAAGAAGCGAATAAAAGCGGCGACTTTCTTCCGTCCCTGTCACAGAACCGAGAAAAATGGATTCTGGCAGTTGAGGGTAACAACCCCTGCAAAGTCTCTGGACCACATCTAATTGAAAAGGCAACTTGAACACGACCCTAAGTCCCCAACAAGGCTTAGGCGACAGATTCCAGTGGAAGCCCCATTGGGTTGTGACCCCTCTTAAAAAACATCTTGCAATTGATGTGTGATTGATGTTGCAATTGATGTGCAATTGATGTGTGATTGTAGCTACTTGGGTTAGATTTATGTCAATGTTAGATTTATTCCAATTAAATAGAATTCTTTTCAAATAGTAGTATAGGGAGTGATTAAAAATATTCTGAGAGACATGGTTGGCAGCAAAGTAGAATATAGTCGAAAGCTACCTTTTCCAAATAACTCAGGTTAGTCCACAAAGTGGCCAACAAAAATTTAGATTTTGTTTCCCAGGAGAAGCACAGCAGCCTTTATTTCCAGGCAAATAACGATTCACTGTTTTGCAATTAATTCTGCAGTTTCTAGGTGGTGACAGGTAGCAGGGATAGATTCGATGAATTTGCATGGAAGGCAATAATTTAGAATTTCATAAGTGTTTTGTTTGTGGTTACGTGTAACATATGAAATGAAAATGATCTTCATATATGACATACTTATTTTTTTGAAAATCATTGTCTTTGTATGAAGACAATGTGAAAATCTTCAAAATTCACAAACCAAATGGAAGCCTTCATTTTTTTTAAACAAAATACATGGTACTTACCACTGTCTCCACATGTGATAGATTCAATAGAGTGAAGTGACTCAACGATTTTCCCCAACAATAGTATGCTGACTTAATGTACAAGTAGAATGCAGATATGAGAAGGAGTAGAAAGAAATATGGGTTTTGTTTTACTCACCATTGCCTTTGCCTTAATTGTACTCCTGATATTATATAATATTAATCCAAGGGCATAACATACAGTTGCAGAGCTGAATGTATTCAACAGTAAAACTTTTCTTTTGGGGTGGAGAATATTTGTTGCAATGACACCAAATAACTGAAAGATGTAGATGCATGTAATAAGTAGTATAGGTGAAGTTACGTTGTTAATTTTAATTGCAGTGAAGTTCATGACAATCTCATCTTCGGCCATTTTCTTAAAGTATTTGATGACATCGTTTGGATTCTTCATTGCATTCAACTGTTGTATATGGTGTTGAAAAGAATGATTGACGAAATCAATAAATGATATAGGCAGTATTAATGAAATAGGGAAAATGAAATGCACAATGCTAATTGATATTCGGAATATTATGGATATTACACGACTTTTGGTTTCTGAAAACTTTTGTTGCATGCAATAGCAGTCATAAGCAAGGCACATTGCCAATCCTGAAATAATTCTAAAGCAATGGGGATTTTCTATGCCCTGCAGATTTGGTGGATATTTCAAATTTTTCATTTCAAGCATTAGATTATTGAGCTGATGTCTATAAACATGAAGAACTCCTAGAATGAAAAGATATGGTACCGTATGCACTATTGCTATATAACGATTTTCATCCTCTGGAATATGACTATTTCCAAACTGATCTATTGTATGTAAAATGTATGCACTGCAGGTATAAGTAGAGATCATCATAAAGCTCATGAAATTTAGAAATACAAAGACTTCCCTTGCCACTGTGGCATAAATTGACCTCTTATTACCAGTGTGATCCCATACTGGCAAAACATCCAATATGTACATGAGAGTAAAGAACGGGATCAAGGATTCATGCAAATTTTTCATTATAGTGGTAAATGTGATGTTCTTGGAGAATTAGATAAAATTTTCAAGCTATAATGTGGTATCGCACTGTAGTGCAATAAGAAGTACAAGGATAGAATTGATAGAATATCACATATTTGTTGAAAAGTTAAATGATTACTATAGTAACGTTGACAAATAACTAAGGTTTGAAAAAGAATTATGTTTCCTAGACAGCGGCTTTTACAATATAATACAAAGGAAGTAGTCTGTTCAATGCTTCAATTCAATTTTCTGTTGCTCTTTAATGTGAATGGCTTTCTAAGTACAGTCAATATCCGAATTTTCTTTTATTCAGCGCATTTATTCATTTCTACCTGATCACTTTTCTATTTTATCGATTTGATTGATATGGTGCATCAAATTCACCCTATCTGAATTTCAATCAGCCTTTGTATTACATAAAATAACCCCCGTTTGTGCCTCTGTCACCATATCATGGGGCTTTACACCCCCAACCATGGCATGACTGTCTTTCTGGGTTCCGAACGACCATAGTAGTTGTGGGCCAAAAGCAGTAACAGACAATATGGGTTAGTTTGCAATGAAGATTCTTTACTTTTGGATTTCTTGACACAATGCAAGATTGTACAACAATGGCATGTTACATAAGTCTTTCAAAATTTCTTGCACTTGTCTACACACACGTACATTACAGGAATTTTAATAAGGTGGATATGTCAGTCACATGGATCGTTTATTACTTATATAAATAATTGTTCAACAGGTTACGTTTGGTCTGTTACACGTCACGTTCATATTATTAGGTTTTTCACAGATTTATTGAAAATGCTGTGGCACCTGTAGAAAATGATGGGATTGAAAAGTTTAAAGAAATATTTCACTGGTAGATTTTGCACATGGTTTCAAATGCTGGCATGTAGATACTTAGCAGCCATTCTTGACTTGGATTCTTCAAGGACTTTCTTTCTATTATTTTGCATCAACTTCAAAGTCTGCGCCTCTCTGTCATATCTTAATGTGAAGATTGGCTTAATTTAATGGTATTGCTTCACCCCCATCTCGGATGGAATTACAAGACAGTAAATGCTGTGCCATAAAGTAAATATGTCTTTGAAAGTGTATGTGTTTAAGTTGAAATCCCTTGTTGTTTATCACACAGTTAATTTGAAGTTTGCTCTATAGTAAGGCAGTAATTAATTAATTAGTCTTACTATTATTGTAAGAAATGATTTCATATTATAAATTGGTAATGAAGTGTTGAGCATGCCATTAAATATGCAGAAGGAAATACAGCGGAGGTGGGATATTATAATCATAGAAAATGTTATCAATTGACTATTGTTATCACAATCGGTCAGCACCAAACCGTTTCATAGAAAATTACTTCAAAATAATCTGCATATTACAATCAAACTCCGACTTCTGCCATGAATTCTAATGTTATACGTGCCACTATATAGCCATTCTCAAGTTAATCTATAGATGGCGGCTGCATCAGTTTATAGTTACCACATATTGTTAATTTTTACAACATCATGTTGCTGGATCATTACATACAAAGTGACCAGTGTGAGTATGCTGTTGTGATTTTTCTAATTTGGGTTTGTGGGACTATTGAGCTCAATGATGGCAGATGGTGTTTAATAGAGAGCAAGGTTTCGTTTATGTCAGTTACGCCAGTTACGCCACGAACCAATCTTCACTGGTGTGCTGGCATAGTGTGCAATGTGTGTGTCACCCACATTTTCAGGTGAGAAGAAAATATTTTTATCAGCTGTAATCGTCTATTAGATATTCTGCAAATTTTCCACTTTATTCTACATTCTGTGCTGTTGCAAGTGTGTAGTACAGCATACTGTCCAGTGAAACTTCCCTAATCGGTCAAACCTTGTGGATAAGAAAATTGGACCCATCGGAGGGATGGACCAATTAGGGTGGTTAACCAAAATACAGTACATGTATGGGGGAATTTTTCGTTCTTTAAAAAGGTGGACCTTTGTAGGGGGTTGACCAAATACAGAGGTGGAGTGATATTGAGAGGTTTCACTGTTTCTCACTACTGAAAAGAGTATCAATTGCAAACTTTTTTGATGGGCATTAAATGTTCGATTAAGGGACAAAGGTGTCCAGAAATACATTGCATAAATACAGTGCAACTTCTCCAATAGGTCCACCCCTGGGGATATATAGAAGTGGAAACATCAGAGTGGTGGATCAATTAGGGGGTTAATCAAAATACAATACATGTACCACGGAATTCTCTGTTGTTTAAAAAGTGGACCTTTGTGAGGAGGGGGGGGAGATTACAGAGAAAGACCGCTAGAGAGGTTCCACTGTAGTTGGATTTCCTAAGGGGGCAAAAGTTAAATAATATGAAGTAAAACTGTAAAAGGTGTAATTCACAATGATTTCTTTGCAAATTTCATAAATTACATTTATTATTATTGGGGGGGGGGGCTTGACGTCACCCTAACAGGGAAAACCCAAAATGAAGCATTGGGGAGGGAGATAGGAGGGGAAATTCTCTTAAAATACCACCAAGATTTGAATTGACCCCTAGGTTTATTAAAATAAAATAAATGCAGTTAATGAATTATGTAGATAGAAAAGTACAGGGCGACAAAGAATCAACATGGAGAAGGCACATGACTAGCATGGCCATTTTTTCTGCAGGCCAATCTGGGACATTGACCCCCCCCTCCTAACACCAAGAAAATTTTTTTTTCTTTTCAAAAAATTATTTAAAAAATAAATAAATGAAAGTGAAACATACAAATACAACTAAAAATATTGAAAGTATGAATAAATCAAACAGATGATTAGTTGTATTTTGCCGATTTGTAACTCCCCACACAAAAATATACTTCACATGGCATATCATTATATGCTCAATGCTACCAATGAAAGCCATATGTGCAAATACTCATCATCCTCTCACCCTTATCCCGCCCGTGGCAGGGTCAGGTCTGTGAGTTCTTCTCCTAGTCCTGGTGTAACCATTCACCTATAGTCCCATAATGGAAAGAATAACTTCCTCATCATATGCCTATAGCACCTCAACCTATTTTATCTAATCTTTTCTGCGATGTTTCCTACCCCTAAAACTACCTTTAATGTAGTCGTTTCGGATGCTGTTGGCTCATGACACCCCACTGAGGTACCGCAGCATTCACATCTTAGCCACTTGAATTCTCCTTTCATGGTTCTGCATGACTGCCCAACACTCAAAGCCATACAGCATAGCTGGCCTAACGACTGTTCTATAAACTTTCAATTGATTGGGACCTGTTAGATGCACAGGACTCCACTTGCCTGTCTCCACTTTAGCCATTTATAGGGTAAAATGCTATAGAGGCTAAATTCATTTTGACAAATCGCGAAACGGATTGTTAATTCCAGGACATCTTCTGGGATACATATTAATGCAGGATGCAGAGTTGAAACCTGGGACTGTCCCAGAAAATCTGGAACGAATGGTCACCCTACTCATGACCAGCTCAAGACAGTGTTCTACAACAGGTTGCTTGGGACGTTTTACAAAAAAGATGGTAAAAGAACGGATTATTTGAATAGTCCAGGATATGTATGATGGTTCCATAGCACATAGTGGTTCCATAGCCCATGATGGGTCCATAGCACTTAGTCCATACCTTTTCACCCTGGTTATGGATAAGCTGTTGACAGGGAGCCCTCAGTGCATAGCTTAGTGACTGCAGAGAACAGGTAGAGAAAGGACTAACGATATCAGAGGGGCGAGAGAAAAAGGCGGGCTCAAGATAAACATGAAGAAGACAGAGTATTTAACTTTTAATTGGGAAGTGCAGAACAATATTGGTTACATACGTTCGAGGGGCAAACGGGTGAAAAAGGTGCAAGAGATAATGTACTTAGGAGTAACGTTCCAAAGCAATGGGGAGATACACTGATGTGACCCATTCAATCAATGGGAAATGGTTAATGTGCAGACAGGCAAGCAGAGTCCTGTGTGATAGGAGGGTCCCAATAAAGTTGAAAGGGAGGTTCTACAGGGCAGTGGTTTTGGGCCAGCTATGCTATATGGCTCAGAGTGTTGAGTGGTGAGGAAGAGCAACATCAATAGAATGCAAGTAACCAAGATGCAAATGCTGCAGTACGTGAGTGGTGTGCTAAGAGCTGATGGAATTAGGAATGCGTTTATTAGAGGTAGCCCGGGGGTCATAGACATCCCTGAAAAATGAGGGAAAATAGGGTGAGGTGGTATGGACATGTAATGAGAAGAGCTCGTTATGTCCATTCTGCAATGCAGGTGGTCAGAAGCACCCGGGGCAGGGAAAGACCAAAGCAAACATGGGAGCAGGTTGTCCATTAGGATATGGCAGCATGTGGGGTGGACAGAGACCTGGTGGGAGATAGATCAGAGTGGAGGGCTAAAACCCACAGACCCGACCAGGGGCGGATCTATATAGGGACTTCTAGGGCTTAAGCCCTGCGCCCCCAAGTGTCAAGGACACACAAAAATTGAATTATCATTAATATTTAATACTTTATTATTAGCATTGAGCACTTATCGTATATTAAAAAATAGTTAATATTAGTAATATAATAACAATGATTAGTTATAGTATTATTTGTTTTATTTCAATCAATGTAAAATTATCGGACTTGAATAGATCCGCCCCTGGACCCGACCCTGCCTCAGGTGGGATAAGGTTATGATAATGATGGTGTCGCAGTTCGTGAATTAAGTGAGTCCTGTTCATCGAATTATTAGTGTTACTGGTGTTTTATATAGCAATTTTGTATCAGGAGAGAGGACTGGGATAGGGGCGCCAAATAGAGTTTTGCACACAGGAGCCAGACACTACAGGAACGCAACTGCCAACCTTCATTCTGAGATAGATGATAGAAAATGATAGGGTATCAAAGAAAGATCTCCATGCCATCTTTATCGACGTGGAGAACCGCCACTTAGGCAGGTTACTCTCTTTTGGCAATTTTGCATAAGCGTCAGTAACTTCTTGACAACAGGGGTACAAAACAATTCATGATTTTTTTCTAATGAAGTTTGTTTTTTTTTTTTTAGAAAAGCTGTTAATGAATATGCAGCTTTTGATAAATATAAGTAGATTACATTAGTTTTGCTTAATGTTATTGACAGGTTATTGTCATCAAATGTAACAGGTACACTTGTGATTACAACAAGTTGCTTACACTGTATTTTCTTTATGATTGTTGTATAAGCTCATGGTAGTGCTCCATGACAGGTAGTGTGGGTTGTTCTATGGCAAAGTGGGGTGAAGTAGAATACCTTGGGATAGTTCAGAACATGTTTGATTATTCCACAGCTAGGGTAAGGACTATCTGGGCAAATGCTGGAGCGTTATAGGGTAAAGGTAGGGATGAACCAACGTTCAGCTAAAATAGAGAGAATGGTGGGAAAGACTGCCACAGAAATTGTATTTCGAGACAACATTGCAAAACTACAAAGTTCAAAGACTACATAGTAACCAGACTAAATGATATAAGAAAGGCCTTAATGTGAAAATGAAGAAGACAGCATAAAACGTTCATTTGGGAAGAACAAAGAAATACTAGTGACATATCTTGCAGGCGGAGGTGGTGAAAATATTGGTACAAATATTTAGCGACCTAGGATCATATTTCATAGCTGTGGTAAAATGGCTTCAGACCTCACCCATTGGATCAGTAAAGGGTTGTTGAGGTAGAGTTCAGTGCGTTCGAATGGGCAAAAGTCTATCAAAAGCAGGTATAATTAGGAATGAGTATATTAGGGGTAGATTCAAAGTGGGAAACATTGCAGGAAAGTTCGGAGAACGGATTGAGGTGGTAAGGAAATGCTATAAGATGATTGTTTGTTGGAGTTTAAGGTCCCGTCAACTACGAGGTCATTAGAGACCCGTCCACTGTGTAGGTCTGATGCATATACTGCACAGACACTACACTAATGCGACGATTATTCGGTATTAGCAGTACCCAGCTTTCCCAAGCGACCACCCATGTCAGTACTAACTGGGCTTGCGTTGCTTAACTTCAGTGATCAGACAAGAACTGGTGTGTCCAACGCAATTCGCCGCTCCCCTATGAGATGATGATGCTGTTTAGATATACAATGGAAGCAAGTGGCCCTCTTACTTTTTATAATACTAACTGACCGATAACATGCAAAAGATTAAAATGCATATGTTATTTATCACTATTTATTGTAAAATTATAAAACATACTTATATTTGTTAGAGAAACTCATGAATGTTTGCCTAACCTTTGCTGGAATTTATTGACTCCTGAATATCATCCTCATATTAATAGTGTTTTCAGAAGTGTTTTGCTTTGTATTGAACACCACAAGATTTCTTCTATCTGCAAGTTACAGCCACTAAAAGCAACTACTAGCCATTTTACACCTATGTCAAGGCCGGGTACCAATCTTGTTCCTCTGAATGGATACAAGGGCTATATATTGTTCATTAGGGAGATTACAGTTAGCATATATGGTGACGATCAGAGGAAAATTGAACGATATGATGTTTAAAGTGTTTTGTCCTGCTTTTCATAAACATCTGCAGTTGCTCATTTATGCCTTATATTCATTGTAACGTCATTGAATATGCTAACTGCAATCTCTCTAGTGTTATTCTTCTTATTCTGCTTCATACAGGAAGGATAAGGGTGTGATGATGATTGTACTAATGTTTGTTGAAGTATATATTGTGATATGCACATTACTTAGACCTTATTAAAATAAATATTGAGTAATTATACCTTTTAGTACTTCGTTTCACGTTGAAGCTGCAGTATCTTTTGCCAATCACATCTGACAGCAAGAGGATGTACTATGAAATAACATATAGAAGTCAAATAAATTTTGAGTCGTTCAGTATATTATTATGTAGAAAGAAACACTTTTATCGAAATGAATTTTACATACTGTACAAATGAAGTCATCATCAATATCTATAATCCATCCCACACTAAGTGGCAATCGCATTGTCGTTGTCTTCACGAATATTAAAATATCAAGAATTTCCTAAAAATATGTAATGCTCCTTTAATGAATGAAATTGGTTATGGTCGTTTTGGAGGAGAGAAAACTACAGTTGGATCTCTTTTTATGCGGTATCATTTTATGCGATTTCCAAGTTGTGTGGTTTGCATTGGATTAAAAAAAAAATGGCCAAATAAGCATACTCTACGCTTGTTCAGGAAGTATAGTCAGTCTAAAGGCCGGTGTACACTTGGCGTTTTTAGTTGTTTTCATGCGTAGTGTAAAGCATGTCGTCATGCATATGACGACAAAATGACGTATGAAAAAAAACGCTTGCTCCGCCCCTACGCCATTGCTGTACGCTTATAAATGAACGCTTCTATGCGTGCGCCTAAAAACAGATGATAGTGCACACGTGGACGTCGTTTTTCAAGCGTGCAAGCAGAATTTTTTGTAGAATGTTGTAGAGGGCTAAATAAAACTAAGCTACTGAAGGTTTCACAACCCTAATATAACTATAATTGATTTTTTTCAAAGGTTAATAAAACGCATGTTTGAAAAATAACAAGCTTCACTATCCACTATCATATGCAGTAAAGTAGAAATATGCTTGTGATTAGGAAATATAATAGTTTTAAAATTTATTAATATAAGAATATAATATAAGAATATAATTTGTATTTACAAACTTAGAAAGCCTTAATTTACCTTATAAATCCCTTATTTTTCACCTTAAAAATAACTTCAGAATTGTATGTCGGTAAAATTGTTTTAAATATGCTAGAATGCGAGCCGCGCATGCACAACTTTCAAGCGTAAACGCCTCAAAATCAAAAATTTTTGATTTTGGGAATGCGCGTAAATTTACGCTTGAAAGCCGCTTACGCTCACAAGTAGCGTACAGTACGCTCATGTGTGCACCGGCATAGTAAGCCGGCTGCAATTTCATGACGTCAGAGGCCTTCGCGCGTAAGAATATGCGCATAAAAAAACGCCAAGTGTACACCGGCCTTAAGGCCTATGACACTGATAAAATCCACCGACCATTGTATTAGCCAGTCAAAGAAGTTTTAGTCTGTCAGAAATTAGCATGCATAAATAGGGGTTCCGCACTTGTACATGACACTTAACAATCATACCATTATCATAATACCCTTATCCCTACTGTGGCATAGTCGGGTCTCCAGTTCCACTGAACATGCTCTAAAATTAAAACTTATTTTGGAGGTGATTTGAACATTTTTAACCATGAGGATATAGAAGAACTGCTGGTGGAAGATCTCTTAAATGACGATGATATTATTAAACTAACTTTAGGTGCAGGCTGGTGTTATACCTCAAAGTCTCCCCGGGCACATTTAGGTAATTTAACACATGCCTCAAAGTGTCCGCTTTCACGTCAAAGTGTCTCGGCCGTTTTCCATTACCCGGTTAAGTTATTTTGATAGAAATCGGGCATCTGCATTCGGACCCTAGATGGTGGGCACTTAGAGGTACTCAAAAATTATCCCAAAGTGTCTTACCGGACACTTTCAAGTGGACCCTGGAAACTTTCAATTGGACCACAGACACTTTGACGTGTGACAACAGCATTCCCCACGGACAACCCAGCCAATATCCCTGCGTGTTCCAGATGCCTAACTGGAGTGTCCCCAATCAGAACATGTTCAGGGTACCTGCCGCAAGTGGGATATGGGTATGCCGATGATGATGATGATGACCAAAACAAAAGTCTGCAGAGAGTGAGAAAAAAAATATGTTTGTGAAAATGTATCGTCTATATCAACGAGATCTATTGCAAAGGCAGTTATTTCTGATGATGAAAGAGATTTACAAACAGTTTGCAGATGGTGTATACCCTCACCAGATAGACAATTGAATTGAAATACAATTTTATTTAAGGTTCATATAAATCTTTTTCAGCTTCCCAAAGAAATTTATTAAGAAACCCATTTTCTTTAACATCACCAAACTTTTTTTATGCGGTTGTACATTCATTTTAATTCGTTATTTCGGAGTTATGCGAATTTTAAAAATTATGGAACGTATCTCTCATTTTTCCATAAACTTATAGTCTCATATTATGCGAATTCCTTTTATTCGATTTTCTGAGGAACATATCCGCTGCATAAAAAGAGACCTGACTGTACATGAAAATTGGGCTTAAAATGATTATCAAAAAAATTTTCAGGGATAGTGGCTTCAACTGATGTGGATTTATTGGGGCATGAGTAACGCTTGGCTAGATCTGCATTCTTCATAACTTTCACCATTTGCGTTTTCTTGCTGCTGACTGTATAATAAAACTCAGATATAGCAATTGAAACAACTGAGATATAGCAATCAAACTTGGATATTCTCTGCATATTAACCTTAAATTTAATACACAAAAATTTACCCTAAAAGCAATGGCGTTAAGGTGCTACTTTCAGTGTTACAGACTGACTTTGTGAAAGAAAAGTTGAGTTGACTGCCAGTTGCTTCCAATAATGCCAAGTAAGTCATGCATGTTTGTGGTTGGCTGATGGCTGAACTGTCTAATTTCAATGCTTCCAATTTTGCAGTGGAGAGACTAACTCTCATTGCTACATAACAACCCAGAAATCTTCTATGACCCTAAGCTATAGTTGCTGTGTCCCTCTACAATACTTGCAAAGGTGGCCTTCCCTTTCGGTAAGCCCTCCACCTTGCTTTCCCCAAGGGTATTTCATTGTTGAATGGTCCTTGGCAAGAAAGACCAGTAGTATGAGTCTGTCTTTGCCCTTAGTTCCTTCAATTTATATGAATGATCCCTTCTTCCCTTATACCCAGACAGGGATACACTTCTAGCCAGAGGTCCATTGAAGCCCCTCAGCAACAGTCTTGTGAAATGACCAATGCTGTGGGATAAACGCCTCTGGCTCAGTGTGTCTCACCCTAGTTCGCTAATTATTTCAGACACACCCTGTGTGAAAACCTGTGAAGCACAATTATTGCCGCCCTCATATGGATTGTTTCAATTTAGCATGATAAATCGTGCCTGAAGGGAGACCAAATTTGGCTACAATACACTACAATTGATCATACCATTGGATTATAAGCTGCTTCTTTAACCTCCCTTGTGCTGTCCCCAAGAACTCTACTAATCAGACAGAGGAATTGCCCAGCCCTCCCCATCAATTTGCCAATATGGTCTTTCCAGTTACCTTTACTTTTAAAAATAAGTCCAAGTTGTTTATGGGTCACCACCTTCTCTGCCAACACACCACCAATGTAGTAATCAAAATCAACAGGGTTACCTATTCTGGATATCCTAAGAAATCTACACTTTTGGAAGTTCAAAGGCAATTCCCATCTATTGCACCAGTCATAAATTTTATCTAAATCCTGCTGTAATTGTGCAAGGATGATAACCTCTCATCCAATACCAAAGCAATACATGTGGCATCTGCAAATAGCTTAATTAAGGAGTCTGCTTGACTGGTGAGGACAAAGTGGCTCAGTCTGCAATCACTGGTCATACTTGAAATCAGCTTTAAAGTGTTTACAATGCGAAATGAACATAAAAGTTTTTATAATAAAATATGTATTGTTAACATATTTTACTTATAAGCAGCTGTAAACTGCTTCTCATACAATAATATCTACATATAATCATACTTTTACATATAAATATGTGCCATATGTGACGTGGCTCCAAACAACAAGTGCTATATCAAGGAATTGTGCTGTTTTTACTTCCCAAAGTGCTAGCACAATATGTCACCAATATGTAAACACCATTGGAGCTCTAAATGGAACTAGCCTTTGCATATTCCATGTTAGCCATTTTGGCATACTACATTTTATCCTTATATCTGTTTTCGCTACTGCCTTTTCATTAACTATTGTTTATTTATTGGCCTTTTGCCATTTAATTCACTATTATTTACTGACTGGTCTTTCATTTCACTGATGTTAATTTCTGGTTTTTTGTTCCTTTTGACTATCACTATTTATTGGTCTTTTGACTTTGGACTATTGTTATTTATTACTCTTTTGACTTTAATCATTATTATTATTTATGCGTTTTTTGACCTTTGACATTTGATTGTATATTGGTCCTTTGGAATGACTTTTACTCTGGGTCTTAGTGACCATAGCAGTTGTGGGCCAAAAAGCAGTAACAATCAAAGAAAGTCACTCATGTTAGTACTAGATGGGGTTGCATTAATTAACTTCAGTGATTGGACATTGAACACACCATTTCTCGTCTGATCACTGAAGTTAAACAGCACAACCCCAGCTAGTACTGACATGGGTGGTCCCTTGGGAAAACTGGGTTCTGCTAATACCCAAACATTGTTACAATAGTGTATTGTCTGTGCAGTCTCTGCATAAGAACTCTGCTGTGGATGGGGCTCTAATGACCTTTGTAGTTGAAGAGCCCTAAAACACCACCAACAACAATCAACTGGTGTGTCCAATGCAATAAGGTGCCCCATGGAAAACTTTGGAAAAAGAATATTTCTCTTATGTACTCATTACATCTCATTAGATTGATCATTTTAACAAATTGGATCACTTACTTTATTTATATTTTTGGAACTATAGGGGGTGACCATAACATATTCTGAGGGACATGGATGGCAGCAAAGTAGAATAGTGAGTAACAACCACCTGGGCAACATCACTCAGCTTGGTCGAATAAGAGGCCAACCAAATTGAAGATAGATTCCCAGGTGAAGCACATTGGCATCTATTGGCATCATTGGAAGTGTATTTGCCTTAACGAATAGCGTAATAATAATTTAGAATTTTACTGTGTTTTGTTTGTTGTTTTGTGTAATATATAAAATAAAAGTAATCTTCAATCAATCAAACGCTTATTTCTATTACCACCATGTTTTTTTGGAGACAACCTGAAAATCTTCAAAACTCAGAAACTAAATGGAAGTCCATGTACTTCTCAATCCAAATACCCGGTACTTACCACCATCTCCCTATGTGATAGATTCATTGTAGTGAAGCTACTCAACGATTTTCCCCAACAATAGTATGCTGAATTAATCTACAAGCAAAATACAGATATAAGAGGAAGCAGTAAGAAATATGAGTTGTTTTTTTACTCACCATTGCCTTTGCCATAATTGTCCTCCTGATATTATATAGCATTAATCCAAAGTCATAACATACAGATGCAGAGGTGAATGCATTCAATGCTAAAACTGATGCATTAGGGTGGAGAAGATTTGTTACTATTGTACCGAATAACTGAAGGACGTAGATGCATGTTATAAGCAGTATAGGTGAAGTTACTTTGTTAATTTTAATTGCAGTAAAGTTGAAAAGAATCTCATCATCAGCCATTTTCTTAAAATATTTGATGACATCGTTTGGAGTCTTCATTGCATTCAACTGTTGTATATGGTGTTGAATAGAATGATGAATAAAATCAATAAATGATATAGGCAGTATTAATGAAATAGGAAAAACGATATGCACAATGCAAACTGATATGTTTAATATTATGGATTGCACAGGATTTTTTTCCCTTAAATCAAATACTTCCTTTTGATAGAAGTCATAAGCAAGGCACACTACCAACCCTGAAATAATTCGAAAGTAATAGGGATTTTTTATGCCATGCTGATTTTGTGGATATTGCAAGTTTTTCATTTCAAACATCAGATTATTTAGTTGATTTCTGCAACCGTGAAGGACTACTAAGATGAAGAGATGTGGTACCAAATGTAACACTGCTAGGTGATAATAGTCATTATAAGGAACGGGATTATTTCCAAACTGATCAATTGTATTTAAAACATATGCACTACAGGTTATAATGGAGATCATCATAATGGTAACATAATTTAGAAATACAAAGACTTCCCTTGCCACTGTGAGATATATTGACCTTCTATTACAAGTATGTTCTGGTAATGGCAAAACATCCATTATGTACAAAAGATTAAAGAACAGTATCATGGATTCCTGCAAATTTTTCATTATAGTGGTGAATTTAATGTTCTTTAAGAATTAGATAAAGTTCTAAAGCCTTAATCTAGCATCGAGGTGCAGTGCAATAAGATAGAATTGATAGAGTATCCTATATTTGTTGATAGGTTTTGGATTGCCATAGTAACGTGGAAAAGAAATTGGCTTTGAAACTGCATTATGTTTGCTTAAAAGAGGTCTTGGCAGTACAGTAGAATCACATTATATCGAACTTCGGGGGACCATGAAAAATACTTTGATATATCCAAGATTCAATATATCTAACTCCAGAAGTTGTATAAAGCTAAAACACTGGTTTCCAACTTTTATGCTAATGTACCTCCCTATCGTTAGTAGATGATGTGTGTGTTGTCGAACATGCATATTTGCTGTATTTTTATATCCCATTACTAATTTACCTACATCGTATTGTTTATCAGCACAAAGTTCATCAAATCTTGGGGCAATGTGGAGAGTGTCACTCATAAATCTTTTTCGACTATTAACCTTGTTCAATACAGTGATACCTTGAGTGCCCTAACTTATGAGTTATTCAAGATACCAGCTGTCACTTGGTCAATTTGTTGATTTGAGATGCAAGATAAAATACGAATAAGGAGTGAGTGAGCTACACACACCACCAATAATTACAAATCTCCAAGAAAGTTATCTACCCCTACAAGCCCCTCTCATCCTGGATAATTCATCTGCTCACCCACCAAACCTCGAAGACACCTCCTGTCCTGCAGCGTATGAACTAGCAGGTTAACTATTATTCCAAGAAATTCTTCACCAAGCACACGTTTTGCCACTGCTTTGGTAGAGGAGAGTGTGTCCCTTGGAAAGTGCATGGTCTTGGAGGTCGCTGAAGAAGACTTCACCAAGGCTCATCACATCGTACTCTGCAGGAATTATAGCATGGGAAAACCAGTAAAAATCAATGATATATCTTTCATAATGATTTTAAACAATACATATGTGGTATTTTCAGGGGCTGGAATGGATTAAAGACATTTCAATTAATTTCTGTGAATAAAGGTAATTTCACATACAAGCAATTTCAGTTATGAGCTCAGTCACAGCACGAATTAAACTCCTAAGTCGAGGTATCACTGTATTTGGTTTTCATTGTAGCCAGTGCGAAAAAGCCTGTTTCAAATGAATAATACGTCACAAACGGTAGAAGGACTTGCATTGCTTTGCAGTACAATGATTCATACTTTCCACAGGCGCCTCCCTTGAATGTAGTCCGTGCCTCCCAGGTTGGAAACCACTGAGCTAAAACATACATATGTTGGAACTTAAACTTAAGCTTCAAAATGAGCCAAATTTGATATAAGCAAATTTGATATGTAGAAGTTCTACTGTATAATACAAATGGTGAAGTCTATTCAGTGCTATAACTGAATGTAGTCAAATACCCGGATGTATCATCCAATGTTAGTCTCTTAGTTATGTACTGTAGATTATTCCAATATCTCAGTTGAATTGTAAAATTCTTAACTTGAATTATTTAATGGCAACAAAAATATAATGACTAATCAATCTAATAACACTGTAAAGCAAAGTTAAAAGTAAATATTATGTGATTCCATGAGAGTGAATTGTGACACATCTATATAACACTACATCAGGAGAACAATGCTATGACTTTGTGCTCTGGCTCTGACAGTGGCTCATGCTCTGACAATGCTCTGATTGAATTTGAATTATAAAATTCAAATTTATAGAACCCATCCTAAACACATCATGCACCTGATGCACATTAGTGCATGCAGCAACCACTAAAGTAGCGCTTGATGTGAACGACTTTTAACCTTCCATCAGATGCAATATTTTTTCTGACAAAAGCAGGCACAATTGATTGGATGTATTTGGTGGTCCAGAGACATCCAGTCATGATTTGGGCAGTGCCTAATCTGAGGTGCAAGCATGTCTCCACTTTTAGTCACCTTTTATGACATGCAGGGATACAGTGTGCCAGCCCTATCCCAGGCACACAGCTATTTTGATTTCACTCCCCCCCTCAGTGCTTCCAAGGGCTAGCTAAATAGCCACCCACTAAACATGCTCTGAGGACTCTGTAGCAGTTTACTCTGCCTGTGGACATTTTACTTGTGCATTTCGCTTTTAAATGATAAGAGTTTAAGTACAGACAATATGAGAGTATAATAACACTAAATAGAGAGGTTTTCATAGAGAGTTTTAAAATGGTAAAATATTTGAGAAGAGTGGGAAATGGGAGATAAACTAAAAAGAGATAGAGTTTTGCATTATGAAGAAGGTTGGTATGCACAGTGTAGTGGTGAAAGTCCCCTAATCCATTACTGCCAACTTCTAAATACCATATCTTGGTCACATACATCATAGTCACATACGGAGCAACAAATTGAATGGCACACACCAGTTCTTGTCTGATCTACCTGCATGTGCCTGGGGTAGAATAGGCATACTGCATACCTGCACGGCATAAAAGGTGACTAAAAAGGATGACTTTCTTGTGCCCCAGATTGTTACTCATGACTTGTGTCCTGGACTGGATGAAACCATCATTGTGGTTGTCGGTGACCTCTATTACACTTTGACATGTTTTGGTAGATGTAGGCTACTCACTGAGTTGACCATAAGAAATGCCTACCTGCATGTTAGACATGCATGGAGAACCATACCCCTGGGGAATAGCAGATCCTGGGGATTGAGGAGGCATAAGCCCTTCAATGCCTCTCAGCCACCCCACACTGGTTTGCTGGCAGATAGCCATCAACGAATAAGGTTGAGACCTACAGTCTCCAAAACACCACTTTGGCCACAGCTTCCAGGGAAAGAGAGTGGCCAATGTGGCAACCCAGACTTG
This sequence comes from Trigoniulus corallinus, assembly GCA_013389805.1. Taxonomy (NCBI): domain Eukaryota; kingdom Metazoa; phylum Arthropoda; class Diplopoda; order Spirobolida; family Trigoniulidae; genus Trigoniulus; species Trigoniulus corallinus. Next base: position 4,334,532 of record JAAFCE010006668.1, read on the forward strand.
GTCAACTGATCAGGGGTGTATATGTCTATGTGCCCTTGGTCAACTTGCCAGGGGTGCATTCAATCCAGTGCACTGGGTGTCCTCGTTCTGCCAGTTGCAGAGGGAGGAGGTTGTGCTTGCTTGGCTTCAGATCAGTCACACGTTCCTCACCCACTCATACATTCTATGGGGTGAGGATCAACAGTGGTGTGACTGCTGTTGGGAGCCTCTCACAGTGGCACACATATTTAGTCACTGTGAGAGTTACCGTGAACTTTGATGCCTACTGGTGATAACCCTCAGGGGGTTGAGAGCTCACTTGTATTTGTGAAAGACGCTGGCCTCTACATATTGTTTATACATGTCGTTTTGGCTTTTGCCTTTTATTTAGGTGTCTGTTTTGACCTTTACTGCTTTGACTGTTATGTATGTTTTGGCTTTTTCTGCTTTTATTGTTATGTCTGTTTTGGCTTTTGCCCCTTTTATTGTTATGTCTGTTTTGGCTTTTGTCACTTTTATTGTCATGTCTGTTTTGGATTTTGCTGCTTTTATTTTTAATGTCTGTTTTGGTTTTTGCCTGTTCTTATTTTCCATATTTAATTGGCTATTGCCTTTTTATTCTTATTACTCTTAGTGGGCTTTTACAGAATATTTAGCTTTCAATTGGGATGGCCAGGATAACAATGGGGACATACACTCGAGGGGAGAACTGGTGAAAAGCGTGCAGGAGGCAAAGTACTTAGGATCAACGTTTCACAGCAGTGGGGAGATTGACTCGGATGTGACCCATAGAATCAATGGGGGTGGCTGAAATGGAAACAGGCAAGCAGTGTCCTGTGTGATAGGAGGGTCCCAATCAAGCTGAAGGGGAAGTTTTACAGGACAGTGGTTGGGCCAGCTATGCTGTATGGATCAGAGCGTTGGGCAGTGAATAAAAGCCATGTAAATAAAATGCAGGTAGCTGAGATGCGAATGCTGCAGTACATGTGCGGCGTGTCAAGGGCAGATAGAATTAGGAATGCATATATTAGAGGTAGCTTGGCGGTGGTGGACATTGCCAAAAAGATTGAGGAAGAAGAGGCTTAGGTGGTATGGACACGTTATGAGAAGAGGGGAAGAGGAGCTCATTAGGTGCATTCCAGGAATGCAAGTGGTCGGCAGCATCCAGGGTAGGGGGAGACCAAAGCTGACGTGGGAACAAGTTGTCAGGGGGGACATGGCGGTGTGTGGGGTGGACAGGAACTTGGTGGGAGACAGACGGGAGTGGAGGGCTAGAATCCACAGACCCGACCCTGCCACAGGTGGGATAAGGGTATTATGATGATGATAATGATGACTCTTAATGGGCTTTTGCCATTATTTATTGAATTCATGTTGGGATGGCCATTTACACCCCCACCATGATGATTGTTTTTCTGGGCCCTAATGACCATTGTAGTCGATGGGCCCTAAAACTCAAACAATCAATCAATCAGGGGTGCATTCAAAGGGTTTTGTAAAGGATGTAAAGGATGCATCCTGGGAAAGGTCAAACCCATACTGATGAGACCATTCAACCGCTGCATACCAAATGGGAGGGAATCCTTGGTTGGCGCATGGTCAAATGGCCATCAAAATGTGCCATTTATAACAGCCTGGTGTGTGGTGGCTGGCCCTATGCTGTTTTTCACTCTTGTGTTTTTTATGTTTGTGTCCATCCTGGCTTTCACCTGTTGATCTGATCATTGCTATATGTCAGATTGTTGCCATTTCATTAAATGCCACCATTATGGCATGGCACTTTCATGCCCACCACAGTATGACTGACTTTATAGTAGTCATGGTCCCGAAAGTACGAATAACAACAGGAGCTCTCCATATCCCTTGGAAATGTCCGCCAAGATGTCGGAAGTATCCCGATCTCTGTGAAAGAGGCTGGACTCTTGACAGATTTTAATCTGCTTTTATTTTGATGGGACCGTTTGGTGGCTATTGCTGTTTGTCGTTGTCTCTGTTTTGACCTTATACCTTTTATTTCAGTGTCTGACTTGGCCATTTGCTCTTTATCTTTGTGTCTGTTTTTCCTTTTCGCTTTCTATCAGATTATTGTTTTTTTGTTGTGCTCTGCCGTTTTCATTACATGCCACAGTTTTCGAACGGTAGTTTACACCGCCACCACAGTATTATTGATTTTCTGGGCCCCACACCGACATGACAGCACCAACATCACAAACAACTGCACAGACGCTACACTAAAACTCACGATTTTTGGGTATTAGGGGTGCCGAGTTTTCTCAAACGGCCACCCATGTCAGTAGAAGCTGGGATTGTGTTGCTTACCTTTAGTGATCAGGCGAGAACTAGTGTGTCCAACGTAGTAAGCCGCTGTTCACTGGGTGCACCTCTGGTGCTCCCTATTGGTGACTGATCTCTCCTGAAAGCAATCCATAGCCCTTATTCCAGGATGGAATGTGAAGGAAGCAATGCAGAAGTCCTGCTTTCTACATTCGAACCTTGTATTTCCTCTAAGTGAAGTTGAAATCCCTTTGGAGTAAAACTCATAATATACGTTATGCAGCATTGAAAACAATAGGCGTGGTTTTGCGATTGACCTGGTCAATTGTGGTTTGACCACAATATCATGTTTGGTCTGACCAAAAGGGATCGCCAAAACGCTTTGGTCAGACATTTTGGGACCCGTGACAAGGAATTCATGAAACTTAAGACAGTGAATTCCCTTGACTTAAAAAAAATCCACTACAATATAAAAACAATTCCCTAAAATAAAAAAAATGAATCCACTAAGCTAAAAAAAATACAAATCCACTAAGCTAAAAAAATACAAATTCACTAAAATGAAAACAAAATCCACTAAACTGATTCACAAACTAAAAGGCGATTTCACTAAAGTTAAAAAAATAATGAACTCAATAAACTTTAAAAAATGAATTTCTCAAACTAAATACAGTGAAATCCGTTTGACACGAAAACGTTTAACACGAAATAACGGTTAACACGAATCTAACACTGCAGTCCGGACGAAATGCTATGTAATTCCATACATTTTTTTTCTTTTAACAAGAAATTATATTCCTTCTCAGCTAACAAAATACTGGATATACAACATATACCAGAGTTTTCGCTAAACTAAACAAATAAACAATGGTTGCCACTGTTGCTAAATTACAGCCTGGGTTCCAGATGGTAGAGGAATGCCATTGACAAACCTTTCAAACTATTGGGAGGGGGCCTTTTTATTGACAATTTATGCTCAAAAAGACACTGAAAAACAAAGCACATTTTATCCCAAAAACAATAATTCTTTTAAATGATGCATTTGTAGCCTACATCATTATTTAAATTGAAAATATTGAATCTAATATGATGCACACAAATGTAACTTTTAGTAAACATCATCAATCCCTCATCCCAACTGCCATCGGATCTGTGGGTCCACTGAACATGCCCTGGACTGGGGGGACCCCAGCCAGGCATCTGGAACCAACAGAAATATTGCCTGGGTTGTCTGTGGGGGATGATGACCTACCCCATTTGTTCCAACATTGCATTATATAACCAAAATAGAAACTTTGGCAGGTACATTAATGCTTTGCAAAAGTGTAACTTTTAGCAATAAATCCAATTAATAAAATATGACGACATGACAGCACCAACATCACAAACAACTGCACAGACGCTACACTAAAACTCACGATTTTTGGGTATTAGGGGTGCCGAGTTTTCTCAAACGGCCACCCATGTCAGTAGAAGCTGGGATTGTGTTTTCTGCATGAATAGCTTAGCACGAAATTCTTTTAACATGAAAAAATATTTTGGTCCTGTCAGTTTCGGGTTAAACGAATTTCACTGTATCACTAAATTAATACAACAAATGGATTTGTATAATTTAAACTTGTTACTGGTACCTTCTATCATTTGCTACAACTTGTCCTGAAGGACACCCCAGTGCACTGGGCGTCCTCATGCCGCCTGTCACGGAGGGAGGAGGCTGTGCTTGCTCGTCTGCAAATCGGTCACACGTTCCTCACCCACTCCTACATATTACGGGGTGAGGATGAACCATGGTGTGACTGCTGTTGGGAGCCTCTCACAGTGGCACACATCTTCAGTAACTGTGAGAGATACTGTGAACTTAAACACCGACTGGGGGTCAGTCCAGAGCTCTCTAACTCCCTTGGGGATAACCCCCAGGGAGTTGAGAGCTCTCTCGTATTTGTGAAAGAGGCAGGCCTCTTTCACAAAATCTAATACAAATGCTTTTGCGTTTTCCTTTTGTGTGTTTTGGCTTTTGCCTCTTTATGTTTGTATCTGTTTTGGCTTTTGCTTTTTATCTCTCTTCGTTTGTTTGGCTTTTGCCTGTTTTATCTTTGTCCTTTTTTGGCTTTTGCCTTCTTTGTATTTTTGTCTGTTTAGGCTTTTGCCTACTTTTTTGTGTTTGTTGTTGGCCTTTGCCCTTACCTTTTGTCTGTTATTTGTTTGGCTGTTGCCTTTTGTTTTGTTAATTTTATTGGACTTTTGCCCTTATTTATTTTCACCATGGTGGGATGGCCACTTACACCCCCACCATGGTGATTGTCTTTCTGGGCCCTAATGACCATTGAAGTTGATGGGCCCTAAAACACGAACGAACGAACCAAACTCACAGACCATGCTTTTATTTTGGTCATGTTGGTCATCCTTTGGTCTGACGAAAGTTGATGAAAGCAACTGACCAAACCAGCTTGGCACCACCAAAACGCATTGTTTCTAAAACAATGTGACTAAAAGTTACCTGGTCAATCGTGAAAACGCACCTATAGTTTAATGCAGGTGAAGGGCAGTTCATGGGACAAGTAAAGCCAAGTTACTTGCCAATGTAAAGCCAATGTTACCCCTAATGTAATAGTCGCTTTTGTATCTAGTGCACGTATTGCAGATAAACTCATGAGGGAGCCTTATAGAATTTAATGATTTCAGCCATTAACACACACACACAGCAACTTGCAGCAGACATTACTGGCGACCACATGCTGAGGACTGTGTTTCTAATTAAAGCACAAAAGGTCTCGTGCAGGCATACCCGTGTGTCCCCGGGGTAGAATAGGCACACTGCATACCTGCATGTCATAAGAGGCGACAAAAAGGGGTGACTTTTTCTTGCCCCTGACTGGACAACACCACTATCGTCTTTGCCAATGACTTGTGTTCTGGACGGGACGATATCATCATTGTGGTTGTTCATGTCCTATCTGTGTCAGTTACTTGATAACTGTCTGACTTGTTCACGGTCGATGTAGGTTCCTTACTGAGGTGACCATAAACAAACGCCTACCCACGTGTTTGCCATGTGTGGAGACCCACACCCATGGGAAAGGTTACCCTGTGTGCCAGGGGTAGAATAGGCACACTGCTTACCTGCATGTCATAAGAGGCGACTAAAAGGGGTGACCTTTTCTTGCCCCTGATTGGATGACACCACTATCGTCATTGGCCATCACTTGTGTGCTGGACAGGACGATACCATCATGGTGGTTGTCATTGTCCTTGCATCCTTTACTGGATGACTGATTTAATCTCGGTCAATGTAGGTTCCTCACTGAGGTGACCATAAGCAAACGCCTACCCGCGTGTTTTCCGTGCATGGAGACCCGCACCCCTGGGAAAAGCGGATCCTGGTGGTTGAGGAGGTGTATGCCCTGAGATGTCTCTTGGCCACTCCACACTGGTGAGGTGGCTAACAGACATCGGGGACTAGGGTTGCAACCCACAGTCTCCAAAACATCACTTTGGCCACAGCTTCCAGGGAAAACGGGAGGCCAAGGCAGTAGCCCGGTCTTGGTCAATCGGCCAGGGTGCGCATAAGTGGTTATGCCTCCTAGGGTGACTGTAAGTGGAACGGCAGTCAACCCCAATGCGAATGGTCCGGTACTCGGGGATTATGCCACCCTAACGGTATACTGCCCGAGGAATCTCGGAAGAAACCAGGGACACCTCCTGCCCCCGCAGTGGGGCGCGTGTCTTTGGTTCGTCAACCCAAGCTCTTCGGCCAACAGCAGAAGGCACTGAGTGGCTGAATGCCCCAACTGGGACATGATGGGGATTCCTCCTTTGAGATGGAGGAGGAACACCCAATTGTAGGCACCCAATAGGACGGAACAAAGGGAGGAATAGAAATAAACCTCCAAAGCCCACCTAATGGTAAATCTCCTTCAATGGAACTGATATCCCAATGGATTGATATCCCATGGGCAGACCTTGACTCCCTCACAGCCCAGCTTCCCAGACCCTTTCTGATTATGGGAGATTTTAATGCCCATAACCCCCAATGGGGCTCGGACAGTCGCAACACCCAAGGACTCCTTGTGGAACAATGGGTGTCACACAATGGCCTCATTGTCCTCAACACTGGTGCCCCCACACATGTGATGACTGCCACTGGTGGTCTTTTCTGTATCGACCTCTCCATCTGCTCTCCTGGGTTGGCGCCAGGTCTGCAATGGGAGGTTCTGTCTGACCCTGGGGGAAGTGACCACTTCCCCATCAGGATTAGCAGTGGAAGTGGGGCATTGCCCCAACAACAACCACGATGGTGCTTACGTCGGGCAGACTGGGAAGAGTTTGCTCGTCACATTCACTTTCGCCCACTGCGTGATTTTGATGGGGTTAATCATCTAGTGAGCCACTTCACAGAGGTGGTGATCAGGGCAGCATTGGCATCTGTCCCCCAGAGCTCGTGTAACCCTCCACGAGCCCGGTGCCATGGTGGACGGAGGACTGTCGGAGTGCGATTCGGGCCTGCAGAGGCTCACTTCGCCTCTTCCAGTCTCGTCCAACTGATGCCAATCGTGTCAACTACCTCAGAGCCCGGGCATATGCACGACGGGTAATCAAGGAGGCCAAACGCTCCTCATAGAGTGAGTATGTCTCCTCGCTTACCCACCACACGCCATACAAGAATGTCTGGGAAAAGCTGAGAAAAATCCAGGGAAGGTACTTACAATCCTGTGGCTCTGGTCACCTTGTGCAAGGGAGACATCTACTTCTGCCTTGTAAGGTGGCTGAGGAGCTGGCAAGGACATTTGCAGCCATCTCCAGTTCCCAGCACTACACTGCAGCTTTCATCAAACAGAAAGAAACGGCAGAACGCCTTCCAATTAACTTCTCTGGTGGTGTTGCTGAGGGGTATAACGACCCATTTACCCCTTGGGAGCTGCGAGCCGCTCTAGCACGGGCCCGGGATACTGCCCCCTTCCTGATAACATCCATTACCAATTGCTATGGCATCTACCTGAGAATGGTCTTTCCTACCTTCTTCAGGTTTTTAATTATATTTGGCAGCAGCACGACATCCCTGTAGGCTGGCGGGAGGCTATCATCATTCCCCTCCCAAAACCTGGAAAGGATAGTACCTTACCCACGAATTACAGGCCCATATCTTTGACGAGCTGTCTGTGTAAAACCATGGAACGCATGGTTAACTGGCGCTTGGTGTGGTATCTGGAACGACACAACTTTCTCTCCAATACCCAATGTGGCTTCCTTGCAGGCAGGTCTCCGGTGGATCATTTGATCTCACTGGAGACAGCAGTACGTGAGGCCTTTCTCCACTGACAGCACTTGGTGGCTATCTTTGATGTGGAGAAGGCGTATGATACCACATGGCGCCATGGCATATTTGAGACCTTGCACCAGTGGGGTCTCAGGGGTAATTTGCCCCTCTTTACCCGTGTGTGCCCGGGGTAGAATAGGCACACTGCATACCTGCATGTCGTAAGAGGCGACTAAAAGGGGTGACTTTTTCTTGCCCCAGTTTGGACAACACCACTGTCGTGTTTGTCTATGACGTGGTCTGGACAGGACGATACCATCATTGTGGTTGGTTGTATCTTTCTTTTCTCCTTTATTGGATGAGTGTCTGACTTGTTCGCGGTCGACGTAGGCTCCTCACTGAGGTGACCATAAACAAACGCCTACCCGCGTGTTTGCCGTGCATGGAGACCCATACCCTGGGAAAAGCGGATCCTGGTGATTGAGGAGGGTCCAGGGCTGCGGCCCTACACATCCAACACATCACTTTGGCCACAGCTTCCGGGGCAAACGGGAGGCCAAGGCAGTAGCCCGGTCTTGGTCAATCGGCCGGGGGCGCATAAGTTGTTATGCCTCCTAGGGTGACTGTAAGTGGACCGGCAGTCAACCCCGATGCCAATGGTCCGGTACTCGGGGATTATGCCACCCTAACGGTATCCTGTCCGAGTACTCTCGATGACCCGAATTTGCGTCCCCTCGTTGGGCTCGGAGGTGGGTGAGACCTGCGGGCAGC
>JAAFCE010006668.1:4348865-4361031 GCA_013389805.1 Trigoniulus corallinus
CCATCATGTGGCTCAGGTCTCCTTGTACAAGGAAGACATTGTCTTCTGCCGTGTGAGGTGGCTGAGGAACTGGGAAGGGCGTTTGCAGCCGTCTCCAGTTCCCGGCACTACACGGCAGCATTTATGCAGTCTAAAGAAGCTGCAGAACGCCACCCACTTAATTTTTCTGGGGGTGTCGCCTAGGGGTATAACAATCCATTTACCCCTTGGGAGCTCCAGGTAGCTCTAGCAAGAGCCAGGGATACTGCCCCTGGACCAGATAGCATCCACTATCAAATGCTACGACACCTACCAGAGAATGGCGTTAGATACCTCCTTGAGGTATTCAATTACATCTGGCAGCATCATGAAATCCCTGCAGGTTGGCGAGAGGCTACTATAATCCCACTGCAAAAACCTAGGAAGGATAGTAGCCTTCCAACAAATTATAGACCCATCTCATTGACGAGCTGTCTTTGCAAAACCATGGAACGAATGGTTAATTGGCGCCTGGTGTGGTATCTGGAACGGCACCACCTTCTTGCCGATGCCCAATGTGGTTTTCGTGCTGGCAGGTCTTAGGTGGATCATCTGATCTCACTGGAGACTGCAGTACGTATGGCCTTTCTCCACAGACAGCACTTATTGGCTGTCTTCTTTGATGTGGAGAAGGCATATGATACCACATGGCGCCATGGTATACTAGAGACCTTGCACCAGTGGGGGCTCAGGGGTAATCTGCCCCTCTTCCTCCATAGCTTTTTGTCCGAACGGACCTTCAGAGTGCGTGTGGGTAACACCTACTCCTCTGCCTTTCTGCAGGAGAAATGTGTCCCACAGGGGAGCGTCTTGAGTGTGACGCTTTTTGCTGTTGCGGTGAACGGACTAACCATCCTCTGTTCACCCCCCAGTCAAGTCGTCCCTATTTGTGGACGACTTCTCAATCAGGTACCGGCTGCCACGATGCACAGCATTGAGCGCCAGTTGCAACTCGCACTAAACAGTGCCCACGAGTTCGCTGCCTCGCGTGGCTATAAGTTCTCCCCTGACAAAACAACTGTCATGCATTTCTGTCGTAAGCGAGGGCTTCACCCTGAGCCTCAGCTTACCCTGGATGGCCGCCTCCTGCCAGTTGTAGAGGCGGCCTGCTTTCTTGGTCTCCGTTTTGACAACTGTCTGACATGGGTGCCGCACTTGAAGGAGCTGAAGGCTAAGTGCCTTCGCTCCCTTAATATTCTGCGGTTCCTGCAGGGAACTGGTTTTGGGACAGATCGAACGGTGATGCTTCGACTATACAGATCACTCGTTCGATCCCGTCTCGATTATGGCTGCGGCGTATATGGCCTGGCCGCTCCATATACTCTCCGGATGCTGGACAGTGTTCATCATGCTGGCATCCAGTTGTCCATTGGGGCGTTCCGCACAAGTCCAGTACTCAGCCTTTATGCTGAGGCTGGTGAGCCACCATTGACTGTGCGGCGGCAGTGCCTGGCAGCTGCATACATTTTGCGGCTGAAAGGTCAGCCACAGCACCCTACACACCCAGCCGTCTTTAGTGACATTGTGAGACGGCCATTCAACCGCCGCCAGGGAGTTCCCCCTCCATTCGGTGTGCGTTGGATGGACTGTCTTGCCGGCCTGGGTGTGACTCTACCTAGGGTGCAGCCTGTACTGCCAGCCTCTGTGCCGCCCTGGACAGTGCCAGAGCCAAGTTTAAATTTAATGCTTGCAGCCTTACCCAAAACCAGTACCAATAGGTCATTGTACCAACAAGAGTTCGGACGCCTCTCTTGGACCTATCGAGGCCATGTTTTTCTTTACACGGATGGGTCGAAGGATGGTTCCTATGTGGGTTGGTCAGTCTTTACAACTGGTCATCACATAGGGGGCCGCCTTCCAGGCGTTGCCAGTGTCTTAACTGCAGAACTAACAGCTCTGCACAGGGCACTGGAACTCATCCAAGTATTGCATAACAGACACTTTGTTGTTGCGACTGACTCCCTATGCTCCCTTCAGCTGTTGCACACCCTGTATGGCATACATGCCATCGTCCAGGGTGTGCACAGATTGCTGCTTGTGATTCGTAAGCAGGGCAAGACAGTGTTGTTTATGTGGGTCCCGGGGCATGTTGGCATCGTGGGCAACGAGATGGCAGATGCCCATGCCCATCAGGTGGTCCACATGCCAGAAATACCTGACACTGCTGTCCCCTCCTCCGACGCTCTCCCGATGGTGCGGCGGGCCGTCCACGACCAATGGCGGGCCCAGTGGTTTGCGGAGACCATGAACAAACTCCACACACTGAAGGACACTCCAGTGCACTGGGTGTCCTCGTGCCGCCAATCGCGGAGGGAGGAGGTTGTGCTTGCTCGGCTGCGAATCGGTCACACCTTCCTCACCCACTCCTACATTCTACGGGGTGAGGATCAGCCATGGTGTGACTTCTGTTGGGAGCCTCTCACAGTGGCGCACATCTTTAGTCACTGTGAGAGATACCGAGAACTTAGGTGGCGACTGGGAGTCAGCGCAGAGATCTCCACATCACTTGGTGATAACCCTCAGGCAGTGGAGAGCTCGCTAGTATTTGTGAAAGAGGCTGGCCTCTTTCACAAAATTTCAATTATGTAAGATTTCTTTTAGACACCTTTTGTAGTTATTTTTGAATTATATGGCTTTTGCCTTTTTGTTTCTGTATTCGTTTTGGCTTTTGCCACATTTATTGTAATGTCTGTTTTGGCTTTTGCCACAATTATTATTCTGTCTGTTTTGGCTTTTGCCTTTTTATTTCTGTGTTTGTCTTGGCTTTTGCCACATTTATTATTCTCTCTGTTTTGGCTTTTGCCACTTTTATTGTTGTGTATGTTTTGGCTTTTGCCTTTTTTATATGTCTTTTTTGGCTTTTGCCTTTATTTATATGTCTGTTTTGGCTTTTACTGTATTTCTTTTCTGAGTAATTATTAGGCTATTGCGTTTTTATTGTTGTTACTTTTATTGGCCTTTTGCCCTTTTTATTGCCATCATGGTGGGATGGCCATTTACACCCCCACCATGGTGATGTGTCTTTCTGGGCCCTAATGACCTTTGTAATTGATGGGCCCTAAAGCAACAACAAAACAAAAAAACCCAAGGCTGCTCCATCCTCCCCAGAGATGGAAATAAACCGGGGAGGATAGGAAGAGGGTATGGATGTTTGTTGGACTGCACCCAAAATCTTAGATGCAGGAACATGCTTTGCATCAGCGGTGGAACAATGCACCTTAAGGCTAAGAGATTGTTGCCTCTTGTTATGGGCAGGTGCCGATGCCATAGACGTCACAGGTTCGTTCCCTGATCCAGTTGGCTTACTGGGGGAACGCGGCCTCTTTGTTGGAGCAGTACATGTCTCCATCAGCTCAGTGGCAGCTGGCCCACTAAATTGGGTGGGACTGAGCCCACCATCTTCCGGCTCAACACAAGTCATTGAAATTAAAGAAGGGGGAAGGGTGGGGTTATTTGTAGAGGCCCTCAGCCTCTGGGTTATAGTTGCCATAATTGTTATTAATTATGATTTTGCTGCCCGCAGGTCTTACCCACCACCGAGCCCAACGAGGGGACGCCCATTCGGGTCGCCAAGGTTCCTCGGGCAGGATACCGTTAGGGTGTCATAATCCCCGAGTACCGGACCATTGGCATCGGGGTTGACTGCCGGTCCACTTACAGTCACCCTAGGAGGCATAACAACTTATGCGTCCCCCGGCCAATTGACCAAGACCGGGCTACTGCCTTGGCCTCCCGTTTGCCCTGGAAGCTGTGGCCAAAGTGATGTTTTGGAGACTGTGGATCGCAACCCTAGTCCCCGATGTCTGTCAGCCACCTCACCAGTGTGGAGTGGCCAAGAGACATCACAGGGCATGCGCCTCCTCAACCACCAGGATCCGCTTTTCCCAGGGTGCGGGTCTCCACACACAGCAAACACGCGGGTAGGCGTTTATTTACCGTCACCTCAGCGAGGAGCCTACATCAACCGTGTACAAGTCAGTTTGAACAAGCAAACAACCGCGATGTTGGTATCATCCTGTCCAGAACACGTCATAGACAGAGACGACAGTGGTGTTGTCCAGACTGGGGCAAGAAAAAGTCACCCCTTTTTGTCGCCTCTTACGACATGCAGGTATGCAGTGTGCCTATTCAACTTCGGGCACACACGGGTAAACAAACTCCCGCACACTGAGGGACACTCCAGTGCACTGGGCGTTCTCATGCCGCCAGTCACAGAGGGAGGAGGTTGTGCTTTCTCAGCTGCGAATCGGTCACACGTTCCTCACCCACTCCTACATACTACGGGGTGAGGATGAACCGTGGTGTGACTCCAGTTGGGAGCCTCTCACAGTGGCACACATATTTAGCCACTGTGAGAGATACCGTGAACTTAGATGTTTACGGGGAGTCAGTCCAGAGCTCTCCACATCACTTGGGGATAACCCCCAGGGGGTGGAAAGCTCTCTTGTTTTTGTGAAAGAGGCTGTCCTCTCACAACATTTAATTTTGGCACTATTTTTTTATTGGCATCCTTTCCTTTTATTTATTTTTTTTTTTTTTTTTGCTTTTGCCTTTTTCTTTTTGTTTTGGTTTTGGCTTTTGCCCTTCTACTGTATGTTAGTGTCTGTTTAGGCTTTTTGTCGATTTTTACTGTATCTGTTTTGGCGTTTGCCTTTATTTATTCCCGGTTATTTTTGTGTTTTTTTGGTTTTTACTACTTTTACTCTTAGTGGGCTTTTGCCCTTATTTATTATCATCTTGGTGGGTTGGCCTTTTACACCCCCCCACCATGGTGATTGTCTTTCTGGGCCCTAATGACCTTTGTAGTCGATGGGCCCTAAAGCACAAACAACAACAGCAGTCTCTGCGTTATAACTGTATAGTAGATGGAGCTGTAATGCCGCTGTAGTTGAATGGCCCTAAAACACAACGAAAAAAATGAATAATAAATGATATCTTGAGAAATGCTACTATTTCAAAAAACCTTTGGTGATTTTCAACCAGAGTTATCTGGGCACGTTACCGGAAACAGACTTAACTCATTACTAAAAGTGTATACACTTGTTTTGGTGGTTCAGCTTGTTGACGTTGAGTGGAGAATAAAACCAACGTCCAAACAAAATGTTGAATTGAAAAATCAATATTTTTGTTGATATCTCGTTCAAAGGTTTTTTTAAAACAGTCGACAAAGGACTTTGACACCCGTTGTCGTCAATTCACAACACCAGGATAGTTTTGGCTAAGAGACGCATTTTTACTCCAATGGGGAACTTGTTACTGGTACACATCAGAAATAATGTGGTCTTTTAATTTTATAATTATTTTTGAGATTATTGTGGTAGCTGTGAACAGCGAACCAGTACGACAAAATAGGTCACCTCTTCGTTGGCCTGTCGTCAACCCTTCCGTCGGTCAAGTGTGGCCCAAACCACAGTATCAATATTCAACTGATAATGTCTTCACCATCACTCCTGAATCGTTCGTCTTCATTCATCACGGACAAAAATGCGAAATTTTGGAGGAGGCATTTCTGCGATATACTGACTTGATATTTAACCCACCACGAAAAGCCGTCACCTCGAAATTATCAACTTTGAAAACTGTTCCCGTGAATGGCACATTGAAGTTCCTGAATGTGACTCTGAATGGAAAATGCGAATCTTGGCCCTATCAGGAAATGGATGAAAAATGTACGTAGTGTTGATTACACCTTTTTTTTTTCGATTGCATTTCTTTACTCATTTACAGTATTTTTGGTTATGCTTCTGTTTGGTTCGTTGATGTTTTAGGGCCCTTCAACTACAAGGTCATTAGAGCCCTGTCCACTGCGTAGTTCTAATGAAGAGACAGTACAGACACTAACCACACCAATGCCACGATTTTTCGGTATTACTAATGAGAGGGACGAGATGGGTACCCGACCCTGTGGGACAGGATGAATACCCGACGCTGTGGGACGGGATGAATACCCGACCCTGCCACAGGCGGGAAAAGGGGTTAGGAGTTGCTTTTTACTAATGCAGTACTCAGTTTTCCCAAGTGACCACCCATGTTAGTGACCACCATGCTTAACTTCAAGGATCAAACGTCACTGCTATGTCCATCGCTATAGATAGCGTCTTCGATTTGCTACGCCAGTGGTTCAGGTTCGATACTGAATCAAGGTAGGTTGATCACTATACAGTATTAGTAGCTTGGTTGCGCTTCTATTAGTTCGAGGGGTGTATCTACGTCACTATTGATTGATTGTTGGTGTTTTAGGACCCTTGAACTAAAAGGCCATTCTAGCCCCGTCCACTGCGTTGTTGTAATGCAGATTCTGCACATCACTACACGAATGCGACGACTTTGAGGTATTAGCGGTATCCTGTTTTCCCAAGCGGTTACCCATGTTAGAACTAGATGGGGTTGCGTTGCTTAACTTCATGATCGGACGAGAACTGTTTACGCAATACGGGCGTTCCCCAATGTTACCGAAATGTGGGTGACAGGAGTGACCATTCTTTAACTCTGTTACTGTCACGCGCGGATCCAGGGTGGGGTTTTTGGGGTTGCACCCCCCCCCTGCACATATAAACTTATTCGCGTAATTATGTGAGCTTTAGCTCACCCCCCTGACGAAAATCCTGGATCCGCCACTGGTTACTGTATGTAGAATTTTAAAAGAATTTTGTTTCTACCATAAGTAGTTGATGCTTTTAATATTCATATTCGTGTCCCTATCCCGCCTGTTGCAGGGTGGTGCCTGTGGGTTCTAGCGCTAAACCCCCTCCCTCCCACCAGGACTCATTCCTCCCCACACACTGCCATATCCTTACGCAAATCGTGCTTTCAAAGTCTGCTTTGGTCCTCCCCTAGCCCAGGTGCTCCCAATAACCTGAATCTCCATAATAGACCTAATGAGCCCTCTGAATGCACACGGGTGATATATTGGACGGTAGTCAAGGCCGGTCCTAGAGGTTCGGCCGCCCGCGTGCAATTATGTCGAGGCCGCCCCCCCTTAAAATATTTTCCCTTATTTTTCTTAACGTCTACAAGTTAACATTGATTTGTTTTGTTGAGTAAAGAAATCGTTTCCATTTTCTTGTTTACCAGCACACGGAAAGAATTACCTGAAGCATCAAAGCAAAAGCAACTTCTGACCCTTTCCCACCTATGTCAGTAGCGGGTACCCATCTTCCCCTCTGAATGGACACAAGGGTGATATATTGGACAGTGGTTTTCCACCGCCGGTTGCCGACCAAAGCTGCAACCCTTATGCTTCTTTATCGTCAGTCTACTGTTCGTTGGGACATTCTACCGACGTCAGGTGCCAAGCTCCTACACCTGGAAATTTTGCCTCATCTGCCCTTTGCATAGTAGAGAGCGTTCTTTTACGTGGCAACGCCATTGTACACCACACGGAACCTCGGTTTTACTTCTCATCCGAAGGAAGGCGCACTCGGGGATCTCTCTCACCCAAAAGAGCCAAACCACCTTGGTCCAGTATCGAACCAATGACCACTGAGGAAGCTATCCACTGCCTCCATCGAGGCGGGATTCTTTCCTGAAGCATCAAAGCATTAAAAGTTTCATGTTACTTTTAAGTTTGTGAAGGCGGCCGGCCACCTGCGTTCTTTGCACACTTTGAACCTATGGACGGACCGGTCCTGACGGTAGTTTCCCGTATGCATATTTACCGTCAGTCAACTGTTCGTTTGGCAGACCATCGACGCCAGTGGGTGAGCTCCTACACCTGGGAATTTTGCCTTATCTACCCTTTGCGTAGTGGAGAGGGTTCTGTAACGTGCAAATTCCCTCATACACCAAAAGGGACCTCGCACACTAAGTCCCACTCAGGTCCTATCTCTCTCGTCCGAGAGAAGCTGACCCACCTCGTTCCATTGATTGATTGAGTTGATTTTGTTTAAGGGTCCTTCAACTACAAAGTCATTAGAGCCCAATCCACTGCATAGTTCTAATGCAGAATCTACACTGAGAGTATGCTGTTATGACAAGGTTTGGTATTAGCAGTACCCAGTGTTCCCAAGTGGCTACCAATGTTAATAATAACTGGGGTTGCAGGGCTCAACTTCAGTAATCATATGAGAACTCCACCTCGTTCCACTGTCAAACCTACAACCATGGGCGCACTACCTACTACGCCACCTGGGCTGGTCAAACAGTAATCCATAAGACTACCCAGATTTTTAATAGAAAGGAAGCTACCTGTATTTATAAACAGATTTAAACAATTCCTTATAAAAGCAGCTATTAAAACCTGCTTCACAATTTCTAGACATTGCTATATGGCAACCCTGGGGCAATGCAAAAGTCCTGAAGGCTCAGCCTAACTGATGGAGTCAGAAACAGGGAACTTGCAGTAAGAAACTTGAAAAACCAAAAATTCCATATTTTATGAATTCCTATAATCAAAAGACTTGGAATTGTCTGCACTATTTGAAGACATTTTAATGTTGCTGTATGGATGGTCGGTTGCAAGGGCCAAACTTAAAAGACTGCCACTACAGATATGCAAATCTGTCATTTCTGTTGCCCACAGAGCAGAAACAGAGTCTACGATTCGATGTGAAACCATTGGTGTGTGGTTTTTTGCAATATGCTTTTGTGCAGCTATTACAACTTTTCTAAACTTTGTAGCTCTTGTTGGAGTAACAGTGATATCCTTAATAATTCTGGACACATCAGCATTTACCAGCTTCACGTTGACTTATTCTTGCAGCATAGGTCAATTCCTCTGCAGATGTCTGTGCACGAATGCTTTGTGTTCTGTGCTGCTTGCTGCATTCACTGGATTCTCCGAAGACCTTTCTTGGATGGCCCTGTTTCTTTGTTGCCCAGTTAGGTACTTGTATAATAGAGTTTAACCAATCTTCATTTGTTTATTAAAAAATGGTCTTCCATTCTATTAGCAGCAGCCCACTTAGTTTTAAATTCAGGCTTGAAATATTTTATGGCATGCCTTAATATTCCATGTTCACTCTCAGGACATTTGGTAGTTGTAATCACCTTCTGTTCCAAATATTCAAACTTTTTGTTGATATTCTTATGTGGACAGCCTTTAATTATTTCATAAAGTGATTTTCTTGTCATATCTTTCAATGACCTTGGTTTTCCTGATGACAATACAGACAAGAATCAAGCAATTGAAAATTTGATACTGTTGAAAACATTATTTTGAGGTGATACTTAAAAAAGAGGGGCAAACTTGGACAAAACTTTTTTCCAGCAACTGGTAGTGAAAGTAATAAGCATTCTAATATGACAAAAGTTTTTGCTTGACAGTGTCTGGAACACCTACTTAAACACACCACTTTAAAAAAGTGAGTTATAAAATTTAGCTTCCATTGCTGCCAAAGAAGATGGCAAAATTTGAAACTACAATAAACATAAACCTGAAACTAAATATTTTATTCTACAGTACATACCTTCTGCTTTAAGATCCATAATGGTTACTCTTAGAACTGAACTATAAACTAGCCAAAACACAAATGAAATAACTGTGCAAAAGGGTCTCTGAAATCAAATAAAAAGAAGGGGGGAAAGCAATGGACTTTGGAATGGTAGTGTGGGGCACTTTGACTTTTAAGAGTGACGCAATGATCAGTATAAAGTGTAAAAATAATTTCAGTCATACCATTGGAGGAAATTTTTGTTATTGACTTTTGGCGTCATTTTTCTGAAAAATACTCCACTGTGCACTGCTGCAAGGGTAATGCGAGGTTTTTGGGCCTTTCATTGTCTCTATAACTTTCGTGTAAAGTCCGTCTCGACCTCTATACTTCATTCACTCCTCTCAGTGACTGAGTAAAGGGGATTGAATTTTTAAGGTGGCCGGATGCTAGACCATGCATGACATCATTGGGATGTGATCAGTTGATCTTCTCTTTGGCATGGGGAGAGGGGAAACAGTGACCTCTCTCTCTTGACCTTTTAAACTGTCGTTTACGATGGAGAGAGTGTGGGTGTACAGTAGATAGTAATTAAGTCAGTAATTAAGCCTGTCGCCCAACCATCTAAGCCAGTTTTAAACCAGAGAAATGGGAAGTGATACAGGGGATGAATTGGAAGTAGGTGGGGTCTCCAACCAATGGTGACCTTTACCTGGCCTACAAAGCGACTATTCGGCCCTTTCTAGGACCTATTTTGGTACCATATGTGATTGACCAAAAACGCCAATTGGAAAGTTATTGGGTCTATCACATTATGCACAATGGCAAATCATGCAAATCAGACCAATGCAATGGTCTCCTCACAAAATCATCAACATTTAACGAAGGTCAGCTGAAAGTCACAGCATTTTAAACCAATAGCTAATCAAGTAAAACTCATAAAAGTTACAAAATGGCTTTAATAATGAATAACTGTTGGAAATCATTATGGGAATTTGTTTTATTATTTTACATACCATTCAGACTGTGTTCTGATGTGTGTATTGGTACTGAAGAGCGTCATGTTTGGCACACCCTTTAACTGGTGATTTCGTTTACCCATTTTGACCTTATTCCTTCTGTTTCAGTTTACATGACATTTTATTGTGTCTCGCGTGATATGCCCAATAACTGTGGAATTGGTATTTATTGTGTATTGCATGTGGGTCTCAAGATAGGTCCCAGAAACACAAAAACATCACTGTGCACTTTTTGCCTTAACACCTTCATTCATGCTCTTTGTTGTTGAGAAACTGTGTCATTCAACATACAGTATTTGGCTGGAGTTGAAGGATGACACGTGTGTTTTGGAATAATGGAACGACTTTCCATAGTACTTTCCAACAGTTATTCGTTATTAAATGCATTTTGTAACTTATATGAGTTTTACCTGATTAGCTATTGGTTAAAAAATCTGTGACCTTCAGTTGACCTTCATTAGATGTTTATCATTTTGTGAGGTGACCATTGGTCCGATTTGCATGATTTTGCATGATTGTCATTCTGCATAATTTTATAGGCCCAATAACTTTCAAATTGTTGTTTTCGGTGTATCACATTTGGGTCCAAAGATACGTTCCAAAATGGGCCAAAAAGGCCCTATCAGGGCTCGTAAAGGTCACCATTGGTTGGAGACCCACATACTTCCTATTTCTCCTGTGGTTTAGACGTTTAGGGGGGGTGCAGACTTCATTAGCACTCTGTCTGTCCTTTGCAATTTCTAAGGTCGATTGGCTTTCTGTGTTTATACATTTCCCTCGTCTGACCCGAAATTCTCTACGAAGCACACTCTCTGCAGATGTGAGGACTACCTCACAGGGTTGTGCTAAAATGCTTGTAAGCATCAGCGCGAGGAGAAAACAAACATCTCGTATGAGTGCCTTATTCATTTCTAGCCAAAATTAATATATTAGATGACCCCCCCCCCTTCCAAATTCCAAAGGCGGATTCAACATGAGTGCCCTTTCCTAATTGCGTTCTACTTTCAGATAAATTGATTGTCGACGGAGGCGCCAAATCACTTTTAACAGCACAGAGCGTCTGGGGAATTCTCCGAGGGCTAGAGACATTTAGCCAATTGATATATCATCTGAAAAATGGCAAGGTGAAGTACTTTTATAAAACTTTCTACGCATTTTTGAAAATTCTGCTAATTTTTCTGATATTGTATTTCTTTCATAGTATTATATTAATGCTACGCGTATAAGCGATTTTCCAAGATTTCCTTTTCGTGGAGTCATGCTGGATACATCTCGCCATTTTGTGCCATTGAAATATATTCTGCAGAATTTGGTATGGCAAATTTTTTTTGCAAATTTACCGAATTATCGGTAATTTTATGTTTAATATATTCACTGTATTTTTTCTTCACAGGATGCAATGGCCTATTGCAAATACAATGTGTTCCATTGGCATATTGTAGATGACGACTCGTTTCCTTACAAAAGTCAGCAATTTCCTAATCTTGCTAAAAAGGTAGGACGCAGGGCTCCGCCATAGGCCAGCAAGGAGGGAATTAGACGTGGAGATTGTGAATTTCATTTGTATGTTTGTGTCTCGATGCTGCTGGTTGCTGGATCCACTCTGGCAGGGGCGGGAGCGACTATATTGCATCGAACACACCAGTTCTCGCCTGATCCCTGACCTTAAGTAACGCAACCTCAGCAAGTGCTGGCATGGGTGACCGTTTTTGAATTGTCGAAATTTCGAAACAACGTAGTCTGTCCCCCTTCTGGCCT
>JAAFCE010006668.1:4366031-4389338 GCA_013389805.1 Trigoniulus corallinus
CACTACTTTGTGTGACGTCACTAGCGAGTGACGTCATGGTGCAAGGGCCTTGTTATCTAGGAGGCTTTGATAAAGCAGTCCTTTTCCTTCATGTACATGTGAGCAGGATTATCTGTGTCTAAGGCCCGTTAGAATGAAAGGTCATCTTTTCAAATACGCCACAGTAGGTCGATGAGAAATTTCCATTGTTGTTTGTTGGAGTTTAAGGTCCCGTCAACTACGAGGTCATTAGAGACCCGTCCACTGTATAGTTCTAATGCAGGGACTGCACGGACACTACACTAATGCGACGATTATTGGGTATTAGCAGTACCCAGCTTTCCCGAGCGACCACCCATGTCAGTACTAACTGGGCTTGCATTGCTTAACTTCAGTGATCAGACGAGAACTGGTGTGTCCAACGCAACTCGCCGCTCCCGAGAAATTTCCAGTTGTAGAAGTCTGTCCCCTGGTGTCCCCGAATGAAAAGTGCTCTAAAGAATACCGTATTTATTCTAATAAACGGCACGCCATTCCACTGGCGTTGCTAGGGTTGGCGTCACCCCATTTCTCATGCTTGTGAGTGGTGTCACCCGGTGCGGCCCGCCCCCCCCCCCCCCGCACTCCCCTAGTGACGCCACTGAGCCGTTCATTTTTTTCAAAGGTTTTTGTTGCGCCGCTTATTGCAGTGTGCTGTTTATATTTCAGTACTTTTAATAAGGCATCCTCCAAAAACAACCCAGCTAATATTCCTGTGGGTTCCAGACGCCTGGCTGGGTTACCCCCAGTCAGAGCATGTTCACTGGACCCATAGACCCAACCCTGCCACAGGCGGAATAAGGGTTGTTTATTTGTTGGTGTTTTACGGCCCGTCAACAACAAGGTCATTAGAGCCCGGTCGACTGCATAGTTCTTATGCACAGATACTACACTAATGCGACCAGTTTTGGGTATTAGCGGTACCCAGTTTTCCCAAGCGGCCACCCATTTCAGTAATAGCTGGGGTTGCTTAACTTCAATGATCAGACGAGAACGGGTGTGTCCAATGCAATTCACCGCTCGGGATAAGGGTATGATGATGAATTCAGTACCTTTAATCAACAGCGCGACGTTTATTAGAGGACGCTGTTTATTATTTTGTTCCACCTTGAAAGTGCGCCGGTTGTTGGTGGGCGCCGTTTATTAGAATAAATACGTTTAATATAGCAAACAACTTCTAATCCCGGGTCCCGAATATGGCAGGGTCGGGTACCCGTCTTGTACCTCAGAATGGACATAAGGGTAACATATTGGAAGGCGTTTTTCCGCAGTCGGCTACCGACCAAAGCTGCAACCCCTATGCTTATTTATCGTGGGTCTACTGTTGGTTAGGGCACTCCACTGACGGCAGGGAGCGAGCTCCTACACCGAGGAATTTTGCCTCATGTAAACGTTGCATGGTACAGAGGGTTCTTTTTCGTGCAAGTGCCTTCGTGCATCACACAGGATCTCGGGTTTACTTCTCATCCGAAGGAAGGCGATCATCCCGATCCAGTACTGAACCTTGAATCACTGACGTAGTATTGAAGCACCTCCTGTGCCACCGAGGCGGGTCTAAATATTAAATATAGTCCGAGGATAATTGAACCGGCTACTGCCGGATGCTCAAAGAACCCTTTGTAATAGGTTGGGAGTTTCAGAGAAACAAGCGAGTATCCGTCCCTGCCATAGGCTGAAAGTCGGTAAACCATTGAAACCCCAGTATTGGAGTGACAACCGGCTGTGTAAAGAGCCGTCAGTAGCTGGTTCATGTATTTCCGGTTTCAAGGAGATATGGTATTCGACCCTGCCAACAGTGGATAAATAGCCCAATGGAAAATAGGCAAATAAGCTGCAGGATTAGGTCGTGAGCCGGCTAGGTAAAACTACCGTCCAACAGATCGCACATGGGTCCCAATGGGACAAACAAATGGGCACCCGACCCTGCCATAGGCGTGGCATTTTGTTCATTACTAACCATCTAATCTTCATTTTGTTTAGGTCACACGCAGTCCTGGGGCCCTGGTAAACCTGGACTGCTAACTCCATGCTACACCAACAGCAGTGGTCGTCCAGTGGTCACCTCTTATGGACCTATTAATCCGGTTCCGAATACAACCTACAGTTTCTTGGAACGATTTTTTGCCGAAGTTGTGAAGTTATTTCCTGATCGGTACATCCATCTCGGCGGAGACGAAGTGGACTTTACTTGCTGGTAACCTCTAATAGGAGGAAAAGTCATTACATTATAGAAATTTAACACTGACGTCCTACATAGGGTAGGACAGGTAGCCTGCGCCTGCGCAATAGCTCGTTCAACAATTGCGTTCCCATTTTTGAGGTCAGAGGTTACTTGGAATATCAGCAATCTAATGAATGATGTCACATTTCGAAAGCGTTGAAGGGAGCCTTTTCTCCAAATTTGGGATCATCCAAATCGACAGAGGGGGAGTGTCATTCTGAATGAGCTATTGCGCAAGTGTGTGCTATCTGATCGTCCCGACCTCTATAGGTAGGGCGGGCTCAAGGACTCGCCCCTGCTCAAGGCCGGCGCGAGGCGGGTTCACCACATTCGCCATACCTACATCTCCTACAAAAGGCCCCACAAAACCTCACGCCGGCTCTGACTAGTAAATACTGTTTTCTTTTTCTATCCACTAGTTGTGCTCGTGGATGATGTTTTTCTTTCTACCCCTAGTTGTGCTAGTGGTCATCTCAGTGGTGCAGGATGTAGCTTGCTCGATTACTACGTCAAGAATTCCAGGTTCGATGCTGTTTCGAAGTGGGTTGGCTCAGTACCGTGTTAACAGCATTATGGGGCACTGGGTAAATATGAGGTGCCTACATGGGGCACCTGGAGAAAGCAGTGTGCTGAGGCCCTTACGACAGCCACTCACAGGAATAATATGTTAATGGTCACTTGACATACACAGATTAGCATGGCGCCCTCGGGCCAGTTCCCAGCGGACCCATGGGTTAAGACGGCACTGGGTTGACAGTTTTTGCCCGACAGAAAGCTTCCCAGTGCGCCTTATGTTGGATGGCCCCATGTTGTGTACGATGTCATTTGCACGTAAGCAACCTGGCGTCGGTGGAGTGCCCAACGAACTGCAGACCGACGATAAGTAAACATAAGGGTTGCATATATCACTCATGTGTCCATTCAGAGGGACAAAGATGCGTACCCGACCCTGCCAAATGCGAGAAATAGGTTAGTTGGTGCTTTCCTGGTATAGTAGTGAATGGTGTTGATGAGGCAAAATTCCCAGGTGTTGGAGCTCGCCTCCTGGCGTCAGGTGTAGTGCTGCAGCGATCCAAAAGCATAAGGGTCGCAACTCTGTGGTCAGCAATCCGCTACGTAACAATCCCATCCAACTGCTTACGTCCATTCAAAAGGACAAAGGTGGATACCCGATCGTATTATATATGGGAAAAGGGTTTGCAGTTACTTTTTTACCCGTTTCGGTGGTGCAGTGGTTAGCACGCTTGATAAGTTGTCGGTAGTTCTAGATTCGATAATGGACCAAGGTGGGTTGGCTTCTTTCGGAGAGACAGAAGTTCCGAGCGCGCTTTATTTCGGATGAGAAATAAAGCCGAGGTCCCGTGTGGTGAACGATGGGCAAGACGTATCTTGGGAAATTGAACCCCAACCCCAACTTGCTCCCCAACAGGGCAACAAGAGTTGTGCTAAGTCGGTTCTCTCGTAGATTGTGTCAGACATGATCGGAGAATTAGGGTGGGACTCACTATGTCAGAGGCGGGCATCTGACAGCATTAAGTTGTTTATCAGACTTCTGAAAATAGGTTACGAGGGTCCTCTACATCAGGCATGTCAAACTCGTGGCACAAGAGGGCCACATCGTAACATGTGCGTTGTGTGCGTTGTCATGAGGGCAATGCAGTGTTGATCTTTTTTTTATTTTGGAAATTTGATTTTAAAAGTACCAAAAGTACCATGGTATTTAACAATAGTTTTAAACAAAATATGGCACATGGCACCCCATTCCAACTATGCCGGGGACAACTGTCATCCTCTCGTTATCGGTTGTGAGGGCCGCTACTCTAGGCTTCTAGGGCCTATCCTTTGCTAGGCTTATCCTTTGCAGAATATAGGGGGAGAAATGATCATCTGTTCAAATTGAAGGAGATAGGGCCCGAACAGAATTCATATTACTGGTCCTTTTTTCCAAGGGTCGTTAGGCAATGGAATGCGCTTGATGAGGATAAGGCGAAGAACTTCCTGGAAGGAGGTGCCATTATAGTGGGCAGGCTACGTATGTCAGAATAGGTTTTTGAATGAGTCAATTGTTAGGAATGAGAGTTATTTTCTCCACTGCCAATTTGGTCTATCATGGCTCCTTGCAGTGTATTCAACTAGATTTGCACCGAAAAGAACCTTCTCTACTGTGCAACGAGTAGATGAGACCAAATTCCCAGGTGTAGCAGCTTGCTCCCTGGCGTCGGTGGAGTGTCCCAACGAATAACGGTAGTATACCGGCGATAAATAGGCATAGGGGTTGCAGCCTTAGAATAACCATGTCCAATAGATCGCCCTTGTGTCTATTCAGGACAAAATGGGCACCCGACCCTGCCATAGGCGGGAAAAGGGTTAGGAGTTGCTTTTCATTTCTTTCCTGTCCGCTAGGTTTACCCCTGAATCATTTTTTTTTCAGACCTATTGGCGTGCTAGTGAATGGTGTTGTTTGTTCTACCCGCTAGTTGCGCTAGTGACTGATATATTGGTTCTCTTTCTTTTAGGGAATCTAATCCTGATATCACTAAATTCATGACTGACATGGAATTCGGTAAAGACTACCGGAAATTGGAGAATTATTACATGAAGCAGGTGATTGGCATCATTGACAAATTTCGAAGAAATTCCATCGTCTGGCAGGAAGTTTTTGACAATGGTGTAAGTCTCAAATATAACACCATCATTCATGTGTGGAAACAAAACCCAAAACCAATGGAGGAAATGGATGCGGTTACCAAGGCCGGTTACAAGGCCGTTCTGTCATCCTGTTGGTATCTGAGCGACTTTAAAATGGGGAATGACTGGGTCACCTTCTACCCTTGTGAGCCACTGGCGTTCAATGGTACTGCCCATCAAGAGGATCTGGTCCTTGGTGGTGAGACCTGTTTATGGGGAGAATATGCTGATGCTACTAATATGATGTCTCGCCTGTGGCCACGGGCGTTTGCACCTGCCGAACGACTCTGGAGCAACAGGAACGTGAATAACAGCCATGCTGCAGTTCCTCGGTTTGAGGAACACCGATGTCGACTGGTGGAACGTGGGATTAATGCTGAGCCTGTCAATGGGCCTAGTTTTTGTCCATCTGATTTCCTGATTTAAATATTATTAACTGATGGAATTTCCTTTGGCGGTCAAAGTTCACTTGCAACCTGCGATGAAATGGTGTGCCGCCACTGAACTTAATTGCCGTTCTTTTTTCATTGGTACGTACTTGTATTACTTTGACTAAATTGCTACCTGGGTACTAGAACTCAGGGGTGCACTCTAGTGCATCCTCATGGCGTTCTCATCCACCACAGAAGCCGAATAAACGTTTATTACAAATAAAATGCAACTACTAACCCTTTATCCGCCATTGGCCGGGTCGAGTACCCATGTTTGCCTCTCTGAATGGACACATGGCCGATCGATCGTATGGTATTGTTACACAGCCGGCTGCTGACCAAAGCTGCAGCCCCATTGCTTATTTAGCGTCAGTCTGCTGTTCGTTGCGGCTATCCACCGACGCCAGGTGTGGGGGCCGAGCTCCTAAACCTGGGAACTTTGCCTCATTTACCCTTTGCATAGTAGAGATGGCTCTTTTAATTACAAATGGCATTGTACATCAAACAGAACCGCAATTTTGCTTCTCATCCGCCGGAAAATGCACTCATGATCTCTCCATGGCCCGAAAAGAGCCAATAGACGTCTATCTAATATCGAAATTAGAACCACTGACGCAGTAATCGAGCACGCTACCTTTTGCGCCGACTAGGCTGGTCGAACATTTATTACAAAACGTGTTTGTTTCTTTCGTTGGTGGTTTAGGACCTTCAACTGCAAGGTCATTAGAGCCCAGTCCAATGCGTAGTTCTAATGCAGAGACTGCACAGACACTACATTAATGCGACGACTTTTGGGTACTAGCGGTACGCAGTTTTCCAAAGCTGCAACCCAAGTTAGTACTAGCTGGGGTTATGTTGCTTAACTTCAGTCGCCAACGCATAAAGCCGCTCTCTCCGATCCCTGAAGTTAAGCAACGCAACCCCAGCTAGTACTTGCATGGGTGAACGCTTGGGTGAGCGACTGGGTACTGCTAATACCTTAATTGCCATAACAGCGCAGTGTCTGGGCAGGCTCTGCATTAGTGGACAGGGCCCTACGCAGTGGATAGGGTTCTAATGACCCTTGTAGTTGAAGGGCCCTAAAGCACCAACAAAAGAAAATGCATGTTGAAAAATCCTCTCTAGTATGCAAAGGGTAGATGGGGCGAAGTTCCCAGGTATAGGAGCCTCAGGGCCAGGAGGTCGCTTCCTGGCATCGGTTGAGTGCCCAAATGAAAAGTAGATTTATGATAAATAAGCATAGGGATTGCAGCTGTGGTTGGCAGCCGGCTGTGCGTGGAAACAACGTCCAACAAATCCGATCGGCCCTATGTCCATTCAGAGGGACATTGACGGAATGACGAATTGATGGAATCACCTTATGGAACCACAGGAAGTTTCATGTTGGTAGCAAGAGAGGGGGAAGTAGATCAATAATGTGACTTCTGCCCACTACTTCCATTGAGGTTCACCCGGATATCCACCCACAAGGATCCAGCGATATCATGGAGCAGACGATTGGGAACAGGAAATCGATTACACTAGTGAGCAATCGAGTGGTTGTTTGTTGGTGTTTTGGGGGCTGAGGTATGTGATCGGCTGGATAGTCGAGGCGCGTGAGGTGATTGGCGGATAATAAAGTAGATGAGGCACGAGTGGCAGGGGCTTGAGCCCGCGATATATAATGTCCAATAAACGTGCCAACTCAAAACGGTAGATGTTACGTACAATGGGACCAGTGGTCCAAGCTGTCAGGAGACTGATGGTCACTGGAGATGCCAGAGAGCATGAGAGAGTAAGAGCGTGAGAATTAGTGTGTCAGACTGTGTGTCTGTGA
Organism: Trigoniulus corallinus; assembly: GCA_013389805.1. Taxonomy (NCBI): domain Eukaryota; kingdom Metazoa; phylum Arthropoda; class Diplopoda; order Spirobolida; family Trigoniulidae; genus Trigoniulus; species Trigoniulus corallinus. Next base: position 4,373,206 of record JAAFCE010006668.1, read on the forward strand.
CAGAGAGTGTGTAAGAGAGAGTCTTCATCATCCCAGCATCATTTATACATACCGTGTCCCTGACTGATGACCATTGCCTAATGTGTTTTTGACTGATGACCATTGCCTAATGTGTTCTTGACTGGTGACCTAATACCTAAAGACCTTATGACTTAATGACTCATGACTATAAACTAGTAAGAACAGGTCCCTAAGTTATGCAGATTCATTGTTATACCTAATGGGTCATTAACGAGTGGCTATGACTAATGGACTACTAGGAACTAGTCCCTACAGTGTATTAGGAGCCTTCAATTACAAGGTCATTAGAGCCCCGTCCACAGCATAGTTCTTATGGGGAGACTGCACAGACACTAAACTAAGGCCCTTCGTCCACCGGCGCAACGCGATTGCAATCCGACTCGAAAAAATATCGTTTTAGCGTTGAATGGGAGTCGATTCCCAGGCGGACTCTTGCTGTTGAGCAGTTGCTCGTCCACCTAGACGACTGCAACGCAACTTGCAATCGACTGGCAAACGACCGACTATTTGTCCAATTGCAATATACACATATTTGTCCAATTTCAAAGAACCAGTGGTGTCACAAGGGGTCTGCGGGGGGGGGGGTGGTCCGCACCGGGTGACACCACTCACACTAAGACAAATAAGTGACATGAAAGCAGAAGAAGCAGCTTTTTTCCAGGAGAGGGAGTGACACCATGGCGTCCCTGCACTGGGTGACGCCAGCCCTAGCGACGCCACTGCAAAGAACGCTTTATTTTTCAAAGAGCCTTGAATAAAGACACTGTCAACACACTTGTCCATATGCAACAACAACATTATAATAACTAACTGCACGGTTTGCCATTCTGGACGAGACTGACAAAAAAAATTGCAATACATTAGTTGCAAGAGAGTTGCCCCGGTGGACGAAGGGATGTGCAACGCAACTGTCACGCAACTGCCATAAACGCGTTGGGTTGCAGTTGCATTGCGTTGCGTTGCGCCGGTGGACGAAGGGCCTAAAGCCTAGTTCCCTGGCACGCGACACCGACGAGAATAGCGCTTGAGCAGACTGTATAATTATGACGTAAACCACAGGTGCTAACAGAAATTGCGCCTGGTTTGATTCCCTGGCATGAGCGAATTCACATAATGTGAACGTTTGGTGGCGCCAAAACCAAAAAAATAAATTAACCAATGAAAAGTAAACAGAAGACTATTTAAAAATTCATACAGCCAATCAAATTCAAGCGACACATTCCATTGACAAATGCAGTTAACTAACTCTCAACTCCACTTCACCATTGATTTCGTGCTTAATTTACAGAATGGTAGTGTAACTACGTCGTCAGTTTATGTGGATTGTCGTCTGCTAGTGCGCTATTCTCGTCGGTGTCGTGTGCCAGGGAACCAGGCTTAAAGCCCGCTTCACAACAGCAATGGGAAACGTGTTTTGGGCAGAGGGGAGGGGCGACGGGTACGTCATGTGGTGAAGGTGCGCTCCTGTTGGTCAAACGGCTTACGTTTAACGGAAAAGTTGAAATTTTTTCAACTTTCCCGTCCGTTGCCGTTCTCGTTCCAGATGTTATTAGAGAGCTTGAGTGATCCGTTTTCGAACAACGCATGTTATGCAAAGCAGACGACTATCTTTCTGCGCATGTGCAACATTCCAAAGTAAAATTAGAAACGTGTGTTTGAGCGTATGCTGAAGTAATCATACGTTCTACATAGGTTTAAACGAACGTTACGATAAAATAACAGACCCATTCAAAATAACTAAAATTACTTCAAAAGGAACCAAGTTTCATGTTCCAACCAATAGAGGGCAGACGTTAAAGATAACGTGTGGTTCCAGAGCACTCAAACTGTGTTTTTCACAGAACCATACGTTCTACTGTGTTTTTACGTTGTGTAACACACGTTGTTCTATAACGGATCACTCAAGCTCTCTATTGTGAAGCGGGCTCTACGCAACGATTCTTGGGTATTAGCAGTACTCAGTTTTGCCAAGCGGCCACCCATGTTAGTACTAGGTGGGGTTGCGCTGCTTAACTTCAGTGATCAGACGAGAACTGGTGTGTCCAACGCAATTCGCTGCTCCGTGAACAATCGGATCCAAAACGTTGCTCATCGCTAGAGTTGGAAAATCCATAAGTAATAGAATGGAATAGAATGCCGGATGTGAAGTTGGAGGCTTTATTTTCAGATTAAAAATCGATAATACCATTCTGAGTAACATGAGCTACCGTAATCTTTGCACATAAGACATCACATGACTCATTGTTTACCATTAGATATCAGCCCGGGTATGGGGACATGGTCCAAATTGATATTAAACAACAGTATTTAGTAGATGGTTGTCGAAGAATAATCAACATGAAGTCGTTTTTTGTCATCTTTGTTTTATTTCCGCTTTGGTTTGCAGCCATTTGTTGTCACACTTTTAGTGAACAATCAAAACCGTTTTTGGGAACGTCAACCGACAAAACGCAAGGAGAAGTATGGCCGCTACCACAACATATTCAACCGTCAACCAAGCAATTAGCCCTGAATCCGGAATCGTTCGTCTTTTACTATAAAGATAAGTGCGAAATGATTCAAGCAGCTTTTTACCGCTATTACGACATTATTTTCAACCCTCCGCGATCAGCGATCAACAAACACCGAAATAAGAACCGTGCTAGCAAATCACCCCTGAAAAGCGTCAATGGGCAGCTACCAGGTTTGGAAGTGTTTCTGACAGGAAATTGCGAAGCCTGGCCGTATTTCGACATGGACGAACAGTGTAAGAAACTTTATGATTTCTGCTACCCTATATCTAGGACTTGAAAATGCAGTTCTCATGTGTTAGTGATTTGATGTTCAATTATGGCAGAAACTGGTGGCCTTATTAACCCTTCACCCGTGAGGTGGAATTCATGGTGGTGCGGTGAGTCCCAGGGACCACGTCAATTATTCACCAATTTGAATCAAATATAGCTTCTATTTTTTAATGTCAGTCATGCAATAGGCCAACAGGGCCCTTATAATTCAGGAAACAACTTGAAACGATTTGTAATCGTTTATTTACCTTAAATCCAAGATAATACCCAAGCATTGTAAAATGCTACAAGATTCTGTATATATAGTCTTTCTTAAACGTGTATTTTTTGAAAAAATAAATTTTCACACAAAATATCTGGTGTATTGTTAACAGAGTAGAGGATATTAAACTATGAGAATGAAAAGATTATCATAAACTGAATAAGAAGTACATTTTGCAAATCTCAAATAGCATATAACATTGTAAAATTGTTACATAATCAGTGAGGTCCCAGGGACCATTATTTTTCTGTCTACAATTACCCTTTTTACCTAGGGATCTTGACTGACCAGAATTCTACTAGATAGGAAAAGATATGAAGGTAATGAAGGGATGACCCTTGTAACTTTATTATTCTAAATGTTACTAATGAAAGTTTAAATGTCGTGGACCCAGGGGCCTCACGTAACGGGTTAAGGGTTAAGCACCAGAGAGAGGGACGAAAACAGAATCGTACCGCCTAGAGCAGTGTTTTTCAACCAGGGTTCCGCGGAACATAAGGGTTCCTTGAGGTCCGCCCAAGGGTTCCACCAATTGCAAGATAAGATATACAAATAACAATGAAAAAAAAAGAAACGAGAACGACTTTTATCTGACGAAGATGAACTTCGGGTGCCTCTGTCAAACATTAGGCCACGAATTCAACTCCTTATGCTAAAACACACACCTGTATCAATTAATGTTTTTCTCTGTCACTGTATGGGGTTCCACGAAAGGTCTAACTGTTCCAAAGGGTTCCGCGAGACGTCTAAATGTTCCAAAGGGTTCCGTTCCAATAAAAAGGTTGAAAAACACTGGCCTAGAGACGGACAGATACAGAGAAAGAACATGATATCGACAGAGTGAGCGAGACCGACAGACAGAAATAGAGACGCGGACAGACGCAGAGAGAAGGGGCGGTGGAATATTCAGACACAGAGTTATTGAGACCAATAGAGTGAAGCCGACTGGCAGAGTGAGGCCGATAGACATGGAGAGCGAGACCGACTAACAGAACGAGACCGAAAGCAAGAGAGCGAGACCGACAGGCAGAGAGTGTGAGGCAGGCAGAACGAGACCGACAGACATAGAGAGAGTGACTGGCAGACAAAGATCTCGGGTGAGACTGATAAGGATAGATTGAGACAGCGTCGTACGGAAGGAGTGAGACAGACGTTGAGACGCAGGCATGACGGGGAGAATGATACCGACACAGACGAGTAGAAAATGAGGTCGACAGACACAGACAGCAAGAAAGTGAGGCAGACATACGAAGGCGGGAACAGAGTAATTTCTTTTGTTGGTATCTAAGGGCCCTTGAACTACAAGGTCATTAGACCTCCGTCTACAGCGTGTTGCTAGTGCAGAAACTGCACCGACAATACTCTAATGCAACGATTTTTGGGTATTAGAAGTACCTAGTTTTCCCAAGCGGCCACCCATCTCAGTAATACCTGGAGTTGTGTTGCTTAACTTCAGCGAAGAGATGAGAGCTGGTGTGTCCAACGCAATACAGCCGCTCGGGGAGGGAGTAAGATAGGCAGATATTGACAGGGATTACTGGATTAGTTTGGTGGGTTGGGAAGCAAGCCAGGCAGCCATAACAGGACGAACCCTTAGGAGGCTGCCCGCGGGAGATGAGGAGGTAGGTGAAAGGACGAAGGAGAGGATTAATTTGCAGCACCCAACGTTCTTTACCAACCACCCAAGTTGGTATTGACGTGGGCTTGCGCTGCTTAACTTCAGTGATCTCACGGGAACTGGTGTGTCAACACAACTTGGCTGCACAAAGACAGGGACATAGGCAGGGAAAAGACAAGGAGACAGGGACATAGGGAAATAAACTTAGTGTCATACAGTGTGTGCTATACGACGTCGCCCCTTGCCTGTGGAAAGGGTCCTGTCAATATGAAACAATTATATCATCAAAATCCTCAGGTGTAAGAGTTCGCCCCCTAACATCGACTTTTGTTCCACTGGGGTAAAAGGGGTTCTCCAGGCTACCATAAGCAGGAAAACGGTTAGTAGTTGTTGTGTTTGTTGTACTCCTAAACGTTACACCGTGCCGAAAGTGGGATTTTATGTGCCCGTTGTCTATCCTTCCTCAAGGCAACATAATTAATAGGAGTGTCATAACATGCAGGCGTGAGGATGACTTCTGCTTAGTATGGAAGGGATGTGAGATGAATTACCATCATCATACTGTCGTTTTTACTTACGGTGACTCGCTGTTACTTTTCAGGACCTATCCGCCTGTTCGGGTCGTAACCTAGAAAACAGCTGCCCGCTTAATTACTGATAATAATTGGGGTATTAATTAATGTTTTCTTGCCTTTTGCAGATACGTTGGAGATTGCCACAAATGAGTATCCACTCCAGGCCAGGCTGACTGCAACAACGGTCTGGGGCGTCCTTAGAGGACTGGAAACGTTTAGTCAACTTGTCTACTATGACAAGGGAAATGATATGGTAAATGATCTTGGGCTCAGTTGCTGGGTGCGGATGTTCATTTGTTCATGGGTTCATTTGTGAATCAGTTCTGTACTGATGTGTGCAGGTGAACTGAATTCAATTCCCTTGATGCCCAGAGATATATCAGTTCAGAAAGTAGTTAAGTTACCACTTGATTAATTATAACCTGTAACCGGCACATGGCTACCATTACTGGGCTATTTCCCACAGAGCCAGAAGTACCCATGAATTATTTCGATCCAAAGTCTCAGTGTATAACCGCACCTTAAGACCCCTCTTCCGTGCCTCACAGGTAGAGTGCTTCACTCATGAGTCTGCGGTTGCAGGGTTGGGTTTTGCTGAAAGCCGGTGGCATTTTCCCAGAGAGAGAGCCTGAAAGTACGCGTTCTATCAAATGGAAAGTACACCCATGGTTCTGTGTGGTGTTTATGATGTCACCACTGCACAGAAGGAACCCTTTCTACGCCGAAAGTTCCGTAGTCTTACTTTCCATCTAGCGGAAGGTCTCTCGCGTACTCGAATGATCATCATCCAGTATCGAACCAGAGATAACTTACTTACTAATCCAGCACAGTAATGCTGCACCACGTGATCTGTACCCAGGTGTACGAGCCCGCCCCTTGGATAGGGAAGAAAGTCTCCCAACAAATCGGCTGACGTTAAATGAGTGAGGGGTTCTGGCATTCGGACGGTAGCCGGCTGTATAAAAATACAGTCCACTAGATTTCCCGTTGCTTCTGCAGTAGGACAAATTCACCAGACCCTGCCATATGGTGAAAGCCTTAGTATTAATGATGATGATTGTGACTAGGGAAGGGACAAGTGGACCACGGTATTTTCAACCATCAGCAGTTGATGCCGAAGTTAATCAATAATTATGAATCTGTTTCCGCCTTGAGGAGGTTTCACTTTCGGCACGGTTGTCTTCCTAGTGCTAAAAATGTCGCCCCTGTACTAATCTGCATTTGCCTCCACTTAGAAGGGGTTGTAAGTTGATGTGAAAGTATTGGCTTGCGGACTCCTCGTTTGACTGAAGGGCTCCCTGAAGGGTCGTTCGGAAAATGCTATCCGCTACTCATCTTGAACTCCGTGTTTTGGGGGTTGTGATTGAGACTGCAATTGTTTACTGTTCTTGCTTGAATTTTTAGTTTTTAGTGAACGGCACATATATTGTGGACTTTCCAAGATTCTCACATCGTGGAATTCTGATTGACACCTCTCGCCATTTTGTCCCTCTGCACGTGATCCAGGAAAATTTGGTAGGTTGACATATTTCTTGACTTGTCGCCGTTCCGGTTTCCTCATTATTCTGATGGTGAACTTTTAGGATGCAATGGCTTACAACAAAATGAACGTCCTCCATTGGCACATTGTGGATGACCAGTCTTTTCCCTATCAGAGTAAGAAATTCCCAGCAATGAGCGAACAGGTAAGTTGCGCTTTCCGTGACTAGGGGCAGCGCGATCACTTCTGGATCACTTCTATACTTACAGGGTGCATATGAACCGGAAAATCACATCTACACTCCCTCTGACATTGCTACAATTGTTAACTATGCCAGGCTGCGTGGAATAAGAGTCATACCTGAATTTGACACCCCTGGTAAGTTACCTAAAATAACACAGAGCATCTAGAAATGTGCTTTCTATCGAATGGAAAGTATAGCCTGTAGTCCTTTGTTGTGTGTACGATGTCACCACTGGACAGAAAGAACCCTTTCTGCATGTAAAGTACCCTAGTCTTTAATGGAATGTCCACTCTCTCCCCTTTCCCTTTGGATTGGATTGGCTTCACGTGTGTCCGATATCACTACTGCACATGGGATACCATAATTCATGAATCCATGGATGCTAAGGCAGTTAGTTTTGGCTGAGGAAGCCTTTTGAGTGAGAGAGAGGCCTATGTGCGCCTTCCATTTGCAAACAAAGAATAAAGATGCTTGAATGCATTGTGAATGCTTCCACCATTACACATAGAAAAATCCTGGCTCATGGCATTAAGGTAATGCGTGAATTCTTATTTCCGGTGTTGGTGCTACCAGTGGCAGGAGGACTGCTAGGTGGTGAATAGGATAGTGCCAGTGATTTATGTGGTGTGCTGATTTTTTGATTACAGGAGAACTAAAAACAAGAACAAAAACCGCCTTTTTAAACGCGATCAACTAGTTCATCCCAGAGTACAGTAAGGCTGCAGTCTTTGGGCCCCTATAATGGTGTCAGGAGCTTGTTGCATGGTTGGTTGTTAAGCCTAACCTTATGGTATTTCTGCTGAACCCATTGTGCTTCAGTGCAGTGCATGTGTCATCTGCATAGATAGACACTGTGCTGTGTTGCAGATGGGTGCCCAATTTTCTGCAGCAGGATAATTTATTTATTTATTTTTATATATCTATTAATTATTTATGTTGCTATTAGTTTGATCATTGTTTGTTGTTTGCATGCAGTCCTAGGACTGAGTCTTTTTAGTAAGGGTTGTGAGTGATGTACAGCTGTACACCTTGGCATAGATGAGAAAAACATTGAGCGTCTACTGTGGGGTAGGATGGCAGCCCCACAGATAACCTGCCCATTATTACTGTAGGATCTGGAAATTGACTGGAGTGCCCCCAGTCAGCTGTCCCACCAAAGATATGGGCTAGGCTAAGGCTAGGGATGTGGGAACCATCTGAGGGAAAACTGGGGAACTAGTGGACACCCTCAAGCATGAAAGATCACAGGCCCTGGGTGAGAGATACATACTGATGTGGGGTGGGCATTATGTTGAGTAGTGAATTGCAGCAGGGAATCACTTAAGTCATCAGAATTACTAATAGGATAATGTTGGTCACAGTAGTTTGGCAAGATATAGGGCTCCACCTCATAAGTGCCTGTGCCATTCAAACAGGCCTGGGTGACACAACTAAAGTGGATTTCTGGAGTGGCTTTGATGAAGTACTATAGTCAGTAGACAGCAAAATTAGACAGGTCAGGGTAAATGAGTGCCTAATTACTGGGGGTGACTATAGTGCTCGCCATGAAAGATGACACATGGGAGGTAGAAGGTAGGAAAGTTCACTACAAAAATTAGGGAGTTTGAAAAAGGTCAAATGGCAGGCTTCATTCAGTAATGGCAAACAGAACTTCAATACTTTCCCTATTTTTTGAAGAGGACTCATCCTTTGCCTCCCACCAATGTGTCAACTTTCGTGGCGAGCACTATAATACTCACATGGGAAAGGATGGTCAGGATATTAGGAAGTGAATGGGGGATAGAGGAATAGGACGATCAACCCTGAGGGGCAGAAGATCCTTGAAACAGCAAGAGCACATGGCCTTGCATTAGCCAAAACTTCGTCAAGAAGAGGGAAAAGCACCTAGGTCCCAAATAGACTGTTTTGTGGTTAGGGAACAGCAAAGGGCAGAGATCCAAGATTGCTGGGCACTACCCAGTGAGGATTTTCAGAAGGAAAGTTGCCATGAGCAACTCATGATAGAATTCCTGATGAAGGGGGTAGTCAGGAATGATACCTGGCAAGGAGAAGCTGTTATTAAGTGGTGGAAGTACCCCACCAATGCAGATGAATTCTGGCAGGAGGTTCTCAGCCAGGTCGACTAGGATTAGGATGGGTCAGCCAACACCATGTGGGACCAAATTGCTAGGAAGAATAGGAGATGTGGAGAGGTGCTGATTGGTATGGGTAGAGTAGGAGGCACTTCTCAGGGTATGCAGACATGCTGGTGGAATGAGAATGTAGAAGCCACCATAAAACTAAAGAAGATGGTTTTCCATAGGTGGAGGGGAATGGGATATCTGGTTTCAAAGCCTGACTATGTTCAGGCAATGGAAAACACCAGGAAGACCATTGCCCTGGCTTAGTACCAGAAGTATGAAGCCTAATATGAGAAGTTGTGGATGAAGGAAGGTGAGAAAGCACTTTTTAGACTAGCCAAAACCAGGAATTGAACTAGTAAGGATGTAACCAGAGTCTGTTTCATCCAGCAGAAGTTATCTAAAGGTGGGAGGAATACTACCACAACGTCTGAAATGCTGAAATAGTCAGAACCCTCCAAAAGGTGAAAGGCCCTGATACGATCCCCATCGATGTTTGATGCACTTTGGGGACCACAGGGATTACATGGCTAGTGAAGCTTTTTCATAAGTTAGGAAATGGAGACAAGATGCCATCTGCATGGCGAGTGAGTTCGATAGTTCCACTTTTCAAGGGCAAAGGTGACACTATAGGGGCATAAAGCTGATTAGCCATTCTGTGAAGCTGTGGGAGTAAGTTATACAATGTCTCCTCAGACAATAAACTAGTGTCTGAAGAAATCAATTTGGGTTCATGCCTGGTAGATCTACCATGGAACCAATCTTTATTCTGCAACAGATGATAAAGAAGCATACAGTAGCAACGAAGGACCTTCATGCAATATTTGTTGACCTGGAGAAGGCATATGATAGTGTCCCTGGACAGGTAGTATGGAGCGTTTTAATAAGGAAGGGGGGTGATGGCCATATTAGAGTAGTGCAGGATATTTATGAGGACAGCATGGGGAAATACTGCATGCTTCAATGTGCAGGTTGGGGTGCAGCAAGGATCGGCCCTCAGCCTTTATCTGATCACTCTGGTAATTAATGAGCTGTTGACAGGAGTATGAGAATGGGCCCCCAGTGCATGGTGTTCACTGATGATGTGGAAAGGCTTGAAGAGTCCAAAGAGTATGCACAAAAGGGCCTACAAGACATTAAAACAGCAGTGGAAGGAGGAACCTCAATGTGAACATGAAGAAGACAGAATACCTAACTTTCAGTTGGAGTGGGCAGGGGCATTGGGTGAGATTTGCTGTGGGGGGTGAGGAACTACCAGTGGTCCAAGAGTTCCGCTATTTATGATCTGTTTTCCAGAGCAATGGGGAGAGAGACTCTGACGTGACCCATAGGATCAATGTAGGATGGCTGAAGTGCAGACAGGCAAGTGGGGTCGTGTGGGACCGCTGGGTCCCAATAGAGTTGAAAGGCAAAGTTTACAGAGCTGTCGGTAGGCCCGCTATGCTGTATGGCTCAGACTGTTGGGCAGCTAGGAAGAAGCATGAAAGGTGAATGCAATTGGCTAAGATGCGAATGCTGCACTACATGAGTGGAGTGTTACGAGCTGCCAGAATCCAGAACGATTACGTTAGAAGTAGCCTGGAGGGGTTGGAGACATCGCGGAAGCGATGAGAGAGAATCGATTTAGGTGGTATGGGCATGTGATGAGGCGGAGAGTGGAAGAGCTTATTAGATCCATGGTGGGACTGCGGTGTTAGGGGGCACCAGGAGTAGAGGAAGACCAAAACGGACGTGGGAGCAGGTGGTACACAGAGACATGGAGGCATGTGGGGTGGTGAGGGATAGGAGGGAGTGGAGGATTAGAACTCGCCGACCCAACCCTGCCTCAAGCGGGATAAGGGTGGGATGATGATGATGGTGCTGGCAGTAGCAGGTGCAATTCTCTCTGGCGTGTGAGAGGCTCTTAGTAAACGCACCTCCCGTTTAAGGATTGGGAAGTAAACCCGTTCCATTGCACGGTGTGTATGATTTCACCTCTCCGCGAAAAGAACCCTGGATCAGGCGTTAACGTCCTTCGTGTCCCATGGTTACAGGGTCCGTCTTCCGGGTAGGTACAATGTGTCTATCATTCTGGCATGTGTGTGGTCTTAAGTTAGCCGTCCGTTACTCGCTCCGCGTGGTGCGTGATGTCACCTATCAAAGAGAAAACGTTATCGGGAAGAGCCTGCGTTTTCCGGATGGCTGTGGGACGTCCGGTTCCAGTTCTGCCTCGCTATCATTGATTTGACGTCAGTCGATCAACTTGCTGGGGTACAGGTAGCGTACTTGGCTACTGCGTCAGTGACTCCAGGTTCTATAATGGATCTAGGTGGGTTGTCAATTGTCATCCTTCAGACTAGAGAGAGGGCTTTAGGGTGCCTTCCGTTCGACAGCAAGTAAAGCCGTTTCCCACTGTGGTTTGTACCGTGCCAGTACAGCACAGAACTGCACAGTTGCAGCTTTGGTCGGCAGCCGGTTGTGGACATAATACCATCCAATATAACGCCCGTGTGGCCATTCAGAGGCACAAGATGGGTACCCTACCCTGCCGATATCAGGAAAAGGATGAGGAGTTGCTTTGCTAAATAGCCATAGGGGTACAACATTCGGTCGGCACCCCTTGCAAAACAGCACCGTGCAAAAGGTAGCCCGTGTGTTATGCTGTTCCAGTAGGACGAATGGGCATGCGACCCTATAATAGGTTAGAAAGTACGGTTTGCAATGATGAATGTAGGCCGTGGGTTACTGACCCCTCTGGATTTAGAGCTGCTCCCACCTCTGTGCAGTAGGTAAAATGCAAATGTAGGAAATTAACCGAAAACGGGTGTCACGTGATTGACATTGCCGCTCAATTCCGGATAGTGAAAGGGACAGGAATCATAAAAGAAATTTTGGTATCTCGTTGTTGACTTACCGGTGTAATTCGCGAGACATTATTAAATGGTATCAATCACTTGATTTTAGTGGGTAGACGCGAACCACTTCTACTAACACGGTGTCAAGTCACTCCTTTGCCAAGTAGGCCATTCGCGCGCAGGTGACGATATTTCAGCCTCCTTCTTCATGAGTTTATGTCAATAATTTGACAGATGTGTTGTGTTCCAAGACTCCTTCTTTGGTTTCAGGTTCGATACTTTATCAAAGTTGGTATTTTCGGCCTCTCTAATTTAGGAATTTAGGCGAAAGAGAGGGTGGTCCCCAGTGTGCTTTCCGTACTCCTGTCCTCCCGAGTGGTGTGTGCCATGTCATCACTGCATGGAAAAGAATCCACTACCTGGGTAGTAGTACTCAGGAGTGCACCCTACTGCTCCATACTTTGTTTGATGTAGCAGGCTACATTCTTCAGGGATCTGTGATTGTGATCTGTCTTCAGAAAAAGGTTCGCCACCTGTGACCTCGGTTCTTCCAAAGGAAGAACCTTGCTTCGAACCCGGGCCCAGTAACGCAGCAGTTCATCCTGCTACCTATATGCCGCCTAGGTGTGTTAGACCGAAAGTGATATTGACTTTTTATTTTCAGGACACACCTTATCGTGGGGTGCTGGCGTTCCTAATCTACTCACGAAATGCTTTACAGAAGATGGGGAACCAAATGGATATGGTCCAATTGATCCGACCTTGAATTCTACTTACGACTTCCTCCTAAAATTCTTTTTGGAAGTGAGGGGTTTGTTTCCGGATAAGTACATTCACTTAGGAGGGGATGAAGTAGCATTTGACTGTTGGTAAGCACTCATTAACATTTTAATCTAATTCCTATTTTTTTAAACTAGAAGTACAGTAGAGCAATGTAGTTGTTTGGCGTTCGCCACATTGCAACGGAAGTTCCCAACACCTCTGACGCGTGGGACATTTCGTTGAAATTCACAGAGACAGAGACAAACAGAGACAGAGAGAGACAGAGAGACAGACAGGGAGAGAAAGAAAGAAACTGACCTGTGCTACATGGCATCATCCAGGTCTTAAAGCCCGCCCCCTGGTGTGTGTAATAGGCCGAGGATAAATAAACAAGGCATTACAATTCAAGGTCGATAGCCGGCTGCTGCTTCGGGACGAGAGGAAATAGAACCAATAGTGTGCCTTCTATCCCGGATGGGAAGCAATGCCCTGGCCTTGTGCAAAGTAAATGATGTGCACCCTTGCACCTGTGTCCTAAGCACGGATTCCGATGAGCAAACTTTTCAGATGGCCCTTTCAGAAACGTTTCCGTGTTTACAGGATCGATCCTGACTGAGGAAGATCTGCAGTTACACGAAGTGGCCCGCCTACCAGGCCTAAATTAAATGTGCATGGGGTTGAGGCATTACTTCAGCAAACAGCTTGGCATGTCTTTCAACATTTCCGCTCCTTTTCCGGTGTTCTGCGAGACGAATGGATATCTGACCCTTCCGTACGCGGAATATTGACCTGAAAGTATGTGAATATCAGGGCCGTAACGCCACCCCCTTACCCAATAATGACAAAAACCTTTAAAATATTGTTCCCCAAACCCAGTTGCGCCCGTGGCGGCCGCCTTCATAGCACTGGTGAATATTCATTCTATTTGAAATCCTTTTGCAGGTCCTCGAATCCGAACGTAACGAATTTCATGACGGAGATGAATATTACCTCCTACAGTGAATTGGAAGGATTCTACATGTCAAAGTTGATAAACATCGTTTCCGGTTTGCTTGGGGCCGATTACATAGTTTGGCAGGAAGTGGTGGATAATGGAGTCGCTGTCAACAATGCCACAATTGTAGAAGTGTGGAAGAGTGATTGCATGTCCGAAATGAATAACGTGACCCTCCTTGGTCTTCGCGCCATTTTGGCTTCGTGTTGGTACCTGGATTACATCAATTACGGAAGTGACTGGAAGTCCTATTATTCGTGTGAACCCCTGTCTTTCAACGGTACTTCCAAACAGAATCAGTTGGTTATTGGAGGGGAGGCGTGTTTGTGGGGAGAATTTGTGGATGCCACCAATCTGATTTCCAGAATGTGGCCCAGGGCTTCAGCTGCTGCCGAACGGCTCTGGAGCAGTGAGTTAGTTACAAATGTGACAACCGCAGAGCCACGACTTGAAGCGCATAGATGTCGGTTGATGACCAGAGGCATTAATGCTGAACCACAAAATGGTCCTGGGTTTTGTGATTCGGATTATTTAGTCTAGCGTCATTTCCGGTGATTTGAACTGATTTCGTATCAATTATTAATTATGCTATTCAATTTTTTCCCCTTGTATTATTAAGGCGCGTTCTCACGAGTCAAGTTTTGTTGACTAATTGTAGTTGTTCAACAAAACTTGAATGAAAACTGTAGTGGGAACCTCTGTTTCAATCGAGTTAATCAACATTTTAGTTGATCAACAATAGTTTGACCCAGTCAAACTTTTCTTGATCAAGTGGTGAGTCATTCACAATTACCCTTCAAGTGAACAATAGGTCTTTTGTTTAAGGCCCTTGTAGATATACAAAAGTGGACCCATCAGAGGGGTGGACCAATTGGGGGTTAACCAAAATAAAGTGTTATCCACACAACTCCTTTTGACCCCATATGTATTGTAACTGAAACCCCATTTGTGCAATGAAACTGCTGATCAGTTTCTATTGAAATGTGTGAACGAAAATTGTTGTTGAACAAGTTGAACAAGTACAATTAATCAACAAAACTTGACTAGTGAGAACGCGCCTTTAGTCATGGCTGGTGATTGGCCAAGACCACCTAGAAAACAAGGCCTGCGTGCTCACGTGTGACGTCATCAGAAGAAGGCTGACGTTTCAAAGAACTTTTACTATCCCAATTACAATTCAAATTATCTATAAATTAAGTTATATACAAACTTTTTTTAAGTTATATGCAACTATTTGAGATGTATAAATATGTCATGTTTTATGTTTCAAAAGTCTGCTTTTTCCGTTTTCTTTTATTATGACAAATTTAATTATTTCTCAAAAATTACAATAATCATTCAAAAAAATATACGGTGATATTAACTTTCAAGCACTCGCGTTATTTTGACAGACATTCAAGCTTGCAAGGCGGCAAACTGGCCGCCTCTCATTTTTCTTTGCATATGGCAGTTTACTAGATGTTTATAGAAGGCATCATGACAAATCTAGTTAATTAAACAGATATAAACAAAATTAAATGAGAAACTAAACTAGATGTGACCTAGTGTGGCCCTGATTCTGGTACCTTGATACTGGGACCATGATATCTTAACCCTGATACTCAGACCCTGATACTCAGGCCCTGACACTGGGGCCCTGATACTTGGACTCTGATCCTAGGACTACGATAGTGGGACCATGATAGTAGGACCCTGATAGTGGGACCCTAATCCTGGGACCCTGATACTGGCACCTTGATACCTTCACTCTGATACTGAGAAAATGATACTGGGACCATGATAGTTGGACCCTGATACTTGGGCCCTGATACTGGGACCATGATAGTCGGACCCTGATACTTGGGCACTGATACTGGGACCATGATAGTCGGACCCCGATACTTGGGCACTGATACTGGGACTCTGGTAGTGGGCCCCTGCTAGTTGGACCACAATGGTCAAACCCCAATAGTGGGACCCTGATAGTCGGACCATGGATCTGCAGTGCTTTGTCCCATGGAGCCCCAAAAATCCTGCTATAGGGAACCACTTTCCTATGAACTTGCAAGGCAGCAGAATTGCCATTTGTGTAATCCTCCACAACCCCAGCTACTTTGAAAACGAATTGCTCCAAAATGACATGAGTTGGAAAAAAATTTTAATTGCAAGTTGTGACCAAATATACAACTTGAGAATACTAGGTGGTCCCAATCATTTATTCAGTCCTGCTACAGTGGCACAAAATTTTATTTAATTTGGCGGCCAATTTGCCGCCCATGCGAGCGCTTGAAGGTTAAAATGAATTTTCTACATATATCCTGAACTAAATGACAATTTAAACTGATGTCAGGAACCCAAAATAACTCCTCATGTAAAATTAAATTAAACGTTATTTTATAATCTACACCTCATTGATTTTTCTGAGTTAGAAATTGAATTTCACATTCACAACAGCTTTTTT
>JAAFCE010006668.1:4401562-4511498 GCA_013389805.1 Trigoniulus corallinus
AGACAATGGCCTCGGTTCCACCCAACTTAGTGGGCCGACTGCCGTTAAGCCTGTGGAGACGAGTAGTGCTCCAAACAAGAGGCCACGTTCCCCCAGTAAGCCGTCTGGACCCCGGACCGATTCTGTGCCTCCTACTGCATCGGCACCTGCCCTTAACAAGAGGCAACGACCTCTCAGTCTTAAGGTGAAGGGCTCCACCGCCGATTTGAAGCATGTCCCTGCATCTAAGGAGGCCTTAGGTGCAGTTAAATCCCCTTCCCCCCTTCTTCCTATCCTATCCGGTTTCTTTCCATATCTGGGGAGAATGGTGCAGCTTTGGGGAAGGCGTCGCCCTTCCTTATTGCCAAAGCCATTAAGGGCGTTGCTGGTGACGTGACTTTGGTTAAGAAGCTTCATAATGGCACCTTGTTGGTGGAGGCATCTGCCCCTCACCAGATTGAGGCATTGCTTAAAATGCAGAAACTCAGTGATTTCCCCATTGGGGTCCAACCCCATCGCACCCTTAACACCAGTAGAGGTGTGGTGCGGTGCCCCGACGTCTGTGGGGAGTCAGAGGAGAACATAGTGGAGGAGCTCAAGGACCAGGTTGTGGTGGCCATCCACCACACCTTGGTTCGAAGGACTGGAGAATCCCACCCCTCTGACACCTTGGTGCTGACCTTTGGTAGGCCCAAGTTGTCAGAATAGATCAGGGCCGGCTACCTCCGCTTGCCAGTACGACCTTCACTGCTTCAATTGCCAAAGGTATGGTCATGGCCAGAATTCCTGTTCTGCCAGGGCCATGTGCGGCACTTGTGGGCAGGGAGACCATTCACCGAGATATGTAAGACTGCACCTTATTGCACCAACTGTAAGGGAAACCACCCCGCCTCTTCTCGAGATTGCCCCACCTGGTTGCAGGAATGTGCCATCCAGGAATTGCGTTTCAAGAAGGGTATCAATTTTCAAGATGCGTGGCGGCTGCTATCCTTGCTAGGGACGCCAAGTCGTGGCTTGTCCTATGCAGGTGCTGCACCCAGACGGACATACATCCACAATCCCCCCACTCATCCGTTTTTAGCCCACTCAGGCCCGCAGGGTCTATGGGATACTGGTCTTTGCTAGCATTGGCTGCCAGACAGATCCCGACCCCATGCCAGAGGTTTCTTGTGGTTCCATCACTGCCTCTGGCCCAGCCTCCTTGCAGCCCCCTTCATAGCGGTGGTTGTGGTGGTTGGCTTCCTCCATAGCGGTGGTTGTGGGTGAGAGACGGAGGAAGAAACCAGGGACACCCCCTGCCCCTGCTGTGGGGCGCATGCCTTTGGTTCGTCCACCCAGACTCTTCGGCAAACAGCAGAAGGCGCTGAGTAGCAGCATGCCCCAACTGGGGCATGATGGGGATCCCTCTTTTGAGATGGAGGAGGAAGACCCAATTGTAGGCACCCCTCCCTTTTCTGCTGTGGGACGGAAAAAAGGGAGGAATAGAAATAAACCTCCAAAGCCCACCTAATGGTTAATCTCCTTCAATGGAACTGTTGAGGTTTTTCCCCCAAGAGGGACGAGATCACAATGCTGATCTCATGGCACAACCCCATCTGCATCTCCCTCCAGGAGATCCTCTGCTGTAGTGATACCCCATTTTCGTTACGGGGCTACAACATGTATGCAGACACCCGGCAGCAGGGAAGCCACCCTGTGGGAGGGGTGGCTATCCTTATCTGGAATGGATGCATGCACATCCCAGTGACTTTGCAGATGCCTCTCTAAGCCATGGGAGTTTCACTGCAACTGAGTGTGCCCACCACTCTATGTTCCCTCTACCTGCCTCCTGGGATGGATATCCCATGGGCAGACCTTGACTCCCTCACAGCCCAGCTTCCCCGACCCTTTCTGATTATGGGAGATTTTAATGCCCATAACCCGCAATGGGGCTCGAACAGTCGCAACGCCCAAGGGCTCCTTGTGGAACAATGGGTGTCACACAATGGCCTCATTGTCCTCAACACAGGTGCCCCCACACATGTGATGACTGCCACTGGTGGTCTTTCTTGTATCGACCTCTCCATCTGCTCTCCTGGGAAGTACTGTCTGACCCTTGTGGAAGTGACCACTTCCCCATGAGGATTAGCAGTGGAAGCCAGGCATTGCCCCAACAACCACCATGGTGGTGTTTGCGTCGGGCAGACTGGGAGGAGTTTGCTTGTCGCATCCACTTTCGCCCACTGCGTGATTTTTATGGGGTCAATGATCTAGTGAGCCACTTCACAGAGGTGGTGATCAGAGCGGCATTGGCTTCTGTTCCCCAGAGCTCGTGTAACCCTCCAACAAAACGGGTGCCATGGTGGACGGAGGATTGTCTGAGTGAGATTCGGGCCCACAGGGGCTCCCTTCACCTCTTCCAGTCTCATCCAACTGATGCCAATCGTGTCAACTACCTCAGAGCCCGGGCATATGCTTCGACTATACAGATCACTCGTTCGATCCCGTCTCGATTATGGCTGCGGCGTATATGGCCTGGCCGCTCCATCTACTCTCCGGATGCTGGACAGTGTTCATCACGCTGGCATCCGGTTGTCCATTGGGGCGTTCCGCACAAGTCCAGTACTCAGCCTTTATGCTGAGGCTGGTGAGCCACCATTGACTGTGCGGCGGCAGTGCCTGGCAGCTGCATACATTTTGCAGCTGAAGGGTCAGCCACAGCACCCTACACACCCAGCCGTCTTTAGTGACATTGTGAGACGGCCATTCAACCGCCGCCAGGGGGTTCCCCCTCCATTCGGTGTGCATTGGATGGACTGTCTTGCCGGCCTGGGTGTGACTCTACCTAGGGTGCAGCCTGTACTGCCAGCCTCTGTGCCGCCCTGGACAGTGCCAGAGCCAAGTTTAAATTTAATGCTTGCAGCCTTACCCAAAACCAGTACCGATAGGTCATTGTACCAACAAGAGTTCGGACGCCTCTCTTGGACCTATCGAGGCCATGTTTTTATTTACACGAATGGGTCGAAGGATGGCTTCTCGGTGGGTTGGTCAGTCTTTACAACTGGTCATCTCATAGGGGGCCGCCTTCCAGGCGTCACCAGTGTCTTAACTGCAGAACTCACAGCTCTGCACAGGGCACTGGAGCTCATCCAAGTATTGAATGACAGACACTTTGTTGTCGTGACTCACTCCTTATGCTCCCTTCAGCTGCTGCACACCCTATATGGCATACATGCCATCGTCCAGGGTGTGCACAGATTGCTGCTCGTGATTCGTAAGCAGGGCAAGACAGTGTTGTTCATGTGTGTCCCAGTGCATGTTTGGATCATGGGCAATGAGAGGGCGGATGCCCATTTTCATCAGGTGGCCCACTTGCCAGATATACCTAACACTGCTGTCCCCTCCATTATGCTCTCCCGATGGTGCAGTGGGCCGTCCATGACCATGACCACTCCAGAGCACTGGGTGTTCTCGTGCCACCAGTCATGGAGGGAGGAGGTTGTGCTTGCTCGCTTTGGATTGGTCACACATTCCTCACCCACTTCTATATTTTACGGGGTGAGGACCAACCATGGTGAGACTTCTGTTGGGAGCCTCTCACAGTGGCACATATCTTTAGTCACTGTGAGAGATACTGAGGGCTTAGATGGCAACTGGGAGTCAGTCCAGAGCTCTCCACTTCACTTGGGGATAACCCCCAGGCAGTGGAGAACTCGCTGGTATTTGTGAAAGATGCTGGCCTCTTTCACAAAATTTGAATTATACATGGATTGTTTTTAGACTTGATTTATACACGGTTTTTAGACAGTTTTTGCATTTATTCTTTTATTATTTTGGCTTTTGCCTTTATTTATGTGTCTGTTTTGGCTTTTGCCATTATTTTGTGTCAGTTTTGGCTTTTGCCACTTTTATTGTTATGTCCGTTTTGGCTTTTGCCTCTTTTATTGTTATTTCTGTTTTGGCTTTTGCTACTTTTATCTTTCTGTGTGTTTTGGCTTTTGCCTATATTTATTCTGAAATTTTATTGGGATATTGCCTTTTTATTATTATGATGCTTAGTGTTTTGCTGTTATTTATTGCTACCTTGGTGGGATGGCCATTTACACCCCCACCATGGTGATTGTCCTTCTTGGCCCTAATGACCTTTGTTGTCGATGGGCCCTAAAACACTAACAAACTAACTAACTATCCGACAGGTGGCCCACCTGCCAGATGTATGTGACGCTACAGTCCCCTCCTCTGACGCTCTTCTGACGGTGTGGCGGGCCATCCATGAGCAATGGCGGTCCAAGTGGTTTTTGGAGACCACCAACAAACTCCACACACTGAAGGGCACTCCAGTGCACTAGGTGTCCTCGTGCCGCCAGTTGCGGAGGGAAGAGGTTGTACTACTCGGCTGCGAATCGCTCACACGTTTCTCACCCACTCCTACATACTATGGGGTGAGGATGAACCTTGGTGTGACTCCTGTTGGAAGCCTCTCACAGTGGCACACATGTTTAGCTACTGTGAGAGATACCGTGAACTTAGATGTCGACTGGGAGTCAGTCCAGAGCTCACCACATCACTTGGGGATAACCCCCAGGGGGTGTAGAACTCGCTTGATTTTTTGAATGAGGCTGGCCTCTTTCACAACATTTAACCTTAGCACCTTTTCTTATTAGCATCCTTTCCTTTCACTCTTCTTTTTGGCTTTTGCCTTTTCCTTTTTTGTGTCGGTTTTGGCTTTTTGCCCCTCTATGTTAGTATTTGTCTAGGCCTTTGCCTTTTTTTACTGTTTCTGTTTTGGCTTCTGCCTTTGTTTGTGTCTCTTTAACCTGTTTAGCTTTATCTGTGTTGGCTTTTGCCTTTTTTATTCCTTGTTATTTTTGTGGCTTTTGCCTTTTACTATTTTTACTCTAAGTGGGCTTTTGCCCTTATTAATTATCATCATGGTGGGTTGGCCTTTTACACCCCCCACCATGGTGATTGTCTTTCTGGGCCCTAATGAACTTTGTAGTCGATGGGCCCTAAAACACAAACAACAACAACACTCTAATTATTTATTCAATATGAATTTGTAAGTCCACTTAATGTAATATTTTTTGAATGTTGAAATTATGCCTTGATCTAATGGCTGAAGAAGACTTATTGTGTTGGGTGGAAGAAATACTAAAGTATTTCAACATTTGGATGTTCTAACTGTAAATGACCTGGTGCATTATCAAAAATTAATAAGCCTTGAACATCAAGAAATTTTTCTTTCAAATATACGTCCACTTCTGGTAGAAAGTAATTATTGAACCATTCTGTAAAAAAAGTTGTTGTCACCCAGGCTTTTGGGTTAGCCATCCAATGCACTGGTAATTGTTTTAAATCTTTGCCTTTTTTGGCACGGAGGTCTCAGAAATCGATTTATTATGAGTGGTTCAACATTCGATCTCGTGATCGCATATATGCAGTATTGTATACATGTTTGAGAAAAAAAATTTTTTAATGAAATGCAAACCGCTTAAGTTGGAAATCACATTAAAAGAACCCATGTAAAAAGAGAGCCAAATGTATTTCGCAAAGATTGAATAGTCGTCCTCTATCTGTTGTTATTGTGGACAGAACACCGAATCATGTGAACCAATGCTGTAATAAGGTCCTGGCCACCGTGCTGGCAGTACAATCAGGAATAGGTTTAGCTTCTGGCCAGTGTGTAAAATGGTCAACGTCAGTGAAGATATACTGATTACCCTCGGATGGAGGTAATAGTCCTACGATGTCGATGTGTATTTTATTGAATCTTGCTGTTGGTGGTGTACAGTTGTTTGGCGATGAATAGGTGTGACGTTGAATTTTGCTCTTTTGACATTGTAGGCAAGCTTTCATCCAAAGCCTGACATCTTTATTGATTGATGGCCACAAATAATGTTCCGTGATGAGTGTTTGAGTGGCAGTAATGCCAGGGTGAGAAATGTGAAAAGTATTGAAAATTTGTTGTCTGAAATTTGTTGGAACTAATGGACAAGGCCTAGGCAATGTGACATCGCAATATAGACTTATTTTAGAACCTGGTATTGGTACCAGAGATATGGTGAGCGACTGTGGGTCACTTAGTAGAGCTTGTATGTCTTCATCTAGCAGAGACCCCCATATTGAGAACCAGGAAATCCTCCGTAATAATTTCTGGGGGTAACGCGTCTCTTGTCAAGTCAAATTTGCACGTATCGCTCCTAATTTGATAGGCCCTGAAATGATGTTCGATGGTCGCGAACCGTGTTTCAGGGTCATGCAACCAGAAGAGGGGCAACTTGAAACATTTCATATTATGCTGTTGCATCGCATTCACATTAGTTTTGCCATCCATATGTTTTGTCATTGGTGTACTGCTCCCAAATTCCAAATCTAGAAATTGGCTGGGACCTTCCACCCTAATCAGTCCTATCCGTGATAATTAAAAGAATATACAGTATGTCCTACCGTTTTTTCAGAGACTTAACTTAGCCAACCTCAGATGATAAATCAAGAACGTTGCAGAGATGAAGATGAAATATTAAATTGTGTTGCACTAAGGTCTGTGCACTAAAAAAAGTATATCTTGTGTATGGGTTTGCGTTGATGTGCTCTTTGAGTTGTGGTTAATGCATGGTGTGTTTGTTGGTGTTGTGAAGTGTTGATCTATCGTTGATCAATTGAATTTATCCAGTTGTCTTCTAGTTAAGAATATCTGTGTTGAATGTGTTGCACACTTATTACACTCACACATTGTAGCCTCTTGATGATCATGTCTGGGTCACCAATTTGTAGCAAGGCCGAGATAGGAAAGATGACTGTTTTAAATTTGAGCCAAAGATTAATAATTAATAATGTCTTTTAAGTCTTCCTAACGTGTGTTCAATATTATCGTCGGTTGTAGACTATGTGTGGTCTTCTTAAAATTCAAGATAGGCAATCCAAATAACACTAACATAACTTTATTACACTAACTAAGCAACTCCTAACCCTTTTCCCGCCTATGGCAGGGTCGGGTACCCATTTGTCCCTCTGAATGGACACAGGGTGATATATTGGACATAGTTTTTTCTGCAGCCGGTTGCCGGCTTAAGCTGCACCCCTACGCTTATTTATCGTCGGTCTAGTGTTCGTTGGGGAATGCTACCGACGCCAGGGGGCGAGCTCCTACACCTGGAAAATTTTGCCTCATCTACCCGTTGCGTAGTAGAGAGGGTTCTTTTATGTGCAAGTGCCATCGTACACCCACACGGGACCTCGGTTTTACTTCTCATCCGAAAGAAGGCACACTCACGGCTTCTCTCTCGCCCTGAGGAAGCCGACCCACCACAGTCCAGTATCGAACCTAGAACTACTGGCGTAGTTGCCGAGTGAGCTAACCACTACGCCACCGCGGCGGGTTTATTACACTTTATTACACTAACTATTGATTAAAATTTAATTAAATCGGTGTTCATTTGAATAAATATGATAAACTTGAATATTTTTGTATCAATAACGTCAATAATGTTAATTCAGTAAATAAATTGAGAGCGAGCAAACATACGTCTTATCAGAGAGTTGGCTAAAATAGAAGTATGATATTCTTTCTACATTTTAAATTCAAAATAAAGTTTAATAGAATCCACGTGCTGTTGCGACAGAAACAGAACAATTCAAATTTAAAATATTTAATATTATTAAAGTAAAAGCCAAAAAGATGAATGCATGTGCACTGCACATGCTGAAGTGATGCATTGCATGTGCATGGGGAGAATGATAAACCTCCACAATCCCATAAGTGGAGATTGCAGTCCTGTTGACTGCTGAAAGTTCATAAGACAACTTTCTAATTGGCCCACAGATGAAGTAGTGTGGGCTGACTCAGGTCAATTAGGAATCATGCCCTACACATGCCGTTAGCCACCTGTATCAACTGCCCATGATGTTTTCCTGGTTCCAGGTGCAGGGTGGAGTGAAGCATTGGTCTGATCCCTGGAACCACCAGTGGTACCAGCACACTGCTGGTGGATGTTGTTCACAGGAACATGATCTTGATGGTGGCCTACACAAGGTGGGCCACCTCCACTGGGCTCTACTGTTGTCCTGCACATCACCCACCTGGCTAGACAGGGTGGATAGCTGGGCCCTGAGGTCTGCTATGCTCTGGATCAGTAGCTGGATCTGTGTTTCCAGGCTGGTACAGTTGACACCTGTCCTGGAGTAGCATTGGGGGCTGAGTTTGTAGGGACGATGCTCCACACAGTGTCAGCAACCTCAGCTATTACTGAGAGGGTCTTGTCCTGCCAAGTGGCCATTGTGTGCTTCAACTTCTCTGGGAGACCCTTCAGCGAGATGGACTTCAGCAGGGTCTCTGGGACTGCTGATCCTGCCAAGGCTTGCAGGCAGCAAAGGCACTGCATAGGTGTTTTGCATAGGCCTTAGACAATGGGGAAGTATTAGGCTGCTTACACACACACAGCCACTTGCAGCGGCCACTACTGGTGACCACTAGTCACTGTACACAGCCACCATTGGCTGCCACAGGTGACAGCAATGTGATCTCTAGCTTGTGGTAATAGGAAAAACGCTGCCAGCAGTGACAAGTAGTGAGATACAGCCACTGCCACAGCTCATGGCTCATTACCACTACTGCAAATGCCAAGTCTATTTGATTTCAATTAGAAACGTAGTCCACAACGTGTGGTTACCACTAGTAGCCCCCACAAGTGGCTGTGTGTGGTAGTGGCCTTAGACAAAATTTTTGTGCAGGTGGCTGCCGACCAAAAGTCTGCAAGTCCTACTATCCTTGCTCCCTCACAATACGTTCACAGCAGCAACCAATCAGAAGCTGTAATTCAGCAGTGAGGGATTGTGGGAAGGCGTTACTTGCCCAAAAAATGAAAGCAAATCTATCCGTTTCACTTGACGGTTTTACTTCGTCACTTTCCAGTTTTGGCATGCTACTTAGCCCAGTGTGAAGCAGCCTTAACCCTCGAGCGGGCACATTGGTGAACTTAGTTCACGATGCACAAAATTTCAATAAATAAACCTATTAAACGCGGACCAAATCTAGTGCCCTTCTAGGTACCTTTAAATACATTCATTTTCTAGGTCCCAGCTTAATTTCAAGTTTCTACCTTCAGCCATCTTTCTGTTTTTGGGGTTCAAAATCCATCTGGTCGTAGATTGTGAATGGAGTTCACCATTGCGTGTGGCGAAGAACAATCAGAGTAGTCCAAAAATTACATTTTTCAGCATCAATAATTCTGTTCTGTACATCATATATTTTGCATAATTTTCACATATTAATGCCATTTCAATATTTGCCAAATATTTATGTACCAAAAAAAGTCATTTTGAAGCAATTCTGTTGGGTGAATGGAGGTATAACATGCTATATATCAAATGGTGAACAAAATTCATCATGCGCCCGCTGGTGTAACTGTCTTTGATGCACCCGCTGGAGGGTTAATCGTTTTCGTGTTAAACGTATTTCACTGTATGTAAAGGATATTAAAAACTTTTATTTTCCTAAATACATGATTTTGAAGGATTGTGGGATAGGCGGGCATTCCTCCACAGACAACGAAATCAATATCCCTGACGGTTGCAGACCCCTGGCTGAAGTGCCCCCAGTCAGAGCATGCTTAGTGGACCCACAGACCCTTACCTGCTGCAGGCGGGATAAGGGTATTATGATGATATGATTTTTAAGAGGTGTATGTGGACTTTTGTGACTAACTGTAGTTTGGATGGTATGATGCCGGATGTACATCTTACTTGAAAGGCGAACCAAACCTTTAATGACGTAACAAATCAGTACTTCATGTCCTTGGCGGCCTTGTGCAAGTCTCATAAATTTGGAAGTCACTCGCCTTACGCTTTGTTTTGAAAGGCCAATGAGAAGGCCGTAATTAACATCCTCTTGACAACCCGTTAAATTACCCTCAAGGGTGGAAGCAAGATTCGATTAATTTGCGTTTTTGTCGACAGAGGTTTGAACTCTATTGCCAAATTCATTTCATGTAAGAATAGCTACCGGGTTCCATTTGTGACAATGAACTTCCGCCAAATTACATCACTTAGTTGGTTGTGTTTGATTCTGTGGTGGAACCAGTTGTTGTGGGTTTCAAGTCAGACGTTCTACCGGAAGTTTCTATATGTCGGAATTCCACCAGTCCTTCAGACTCAGGGGCAAGTTTGGCCTCAACCCCAGCATCATAACACTTCTGACAATTACTGGATACTTCAGCCCTTGAGTTTTTCTTTGGCCTTTGCGGGGAACGCTTGTCCACTTGTCTCTGAAGCACTTCAAAGATATCAAACTATTATTTTGAGACCTCCCAGAGGAAAACAGTGGCCGAATCGCAGCAGCGGAAGTATTCAAAATGGAAAAGTCATTTCTCAGGATCCAAATTCGGTTGGAGTTTTAAATTCCATGATTGTTTCTTTACGGGGTGATTGTGAAGATTGGCCCTACCTGGAAATGGACGAGAAATGTAAGTACTAATGCACTTTTGACTTTAGGGTAATGTCCCGATATCATGGGTAGGCAACCCTACTTTAGGCGGAAAAGTACGGGAGCGGCAAACTGCGTTGGACACCCCAGTTCTCGTCCGATCACTGAAGTTAAAGTGTCGCTTGGGAAAACTGGGTGCTGCTAATACCCAAAAATCGTCGCACTAGGGTAGTGTCTGTGCAGTCTCTGCATCAGAACGGCACTGTGGACGGGGCTCTAACGAACGACCTTGTAATTGATGGAACCTAAAACACCAACAAACAAACATCTGCATTTGGACGGACTTTGACCTTCAGAAATTCCACCCGGTTCCATGAAATCTGTACTTCAAGGCGGAAGAGGGTTTAAGTGTGGTGATGGAGAACCTGAGTGGTGATGCCGGTATTTGTGGTCGGGGTTAACCGACGTGCAAATGGGCAAACTAATCTGGCCTTAGGAATCAATCTACTATCCCTTTTATCCACCCATTGAAGGGTTACGTGACCAATTTTGTGCCACTGGGACACATGGACTGTCTATTGAACGACAATTTTACGCAGGTAGCTCCCGACGTAAAGGCTCCCTCACACCAACGCGAAATATCGCAGTCGCAGCGGATCTTTCGTGGCGAATTATTCGCATCAAAACGCTACCCATGACAAGCAATGGTCATGTGTACACCGCAGCGAATGTATCGCGCCCGCGGTTGCGAAAGTGCAGCGAATTATTTTAATTATTTACAATCGCTGCATGGCACGGCTTCAGTCGTCATCGTTGTTCGAATTTCGATAGAACAAGATGGCGTTCACATAAAAACTAATAGAATTAATAAGAATGTATCCAACTAAACTGACGCGTTGGTGTGAATATCAAGGCGAATCCACCGCGTCGCCACGCGTGCTCCTGTTCGGTGCGTGTTCCTGTGACGAAAATTCCGCTGCGACTGCGATTGTTTCGCGTTGGTGTGAGGGAGCCTTAATGCTGCAACCTCCATGCGTATTATCGCGAACCTCCTGACTGGAAATTTTGCCAAAATGCAGTAATAATTTACTCCTTGTACCAAAAGTTCTTTTCCGTGCAGGTGTGACATCTGACTTACAACACGGGATCAGGGCTGTTCAACCCACCTGACGGAAGGCAGCCTATCCAACTTGATTCTATATTAACCATGGAACCACTGCGAACCTAGGCGGATTACTGCATTATTGGAAGGGCACGGATAAGCACCTTTCCTCGAATACACCGATGCCCATGTCTGAAAACATAGTTCTTTCCACCCGTTTTTCCAGTTGTAAGAAGTGGCGAATGCGTTGGACACACCAGTTTCCGTCTGACCACTGAAGTTAAGCAGCGCAGCCCCAGCTAGTACTGACATGGGTGGCCGCTTGGGAAAACCGGGTGCTGCTAATACCCAAAAATCGTCGCATTAGTGTAGTGTCCGTGCAGTCTCTGCATGAGAACTATGCTGTGGACGGCAGATGGTGGACGGGGCTCTAATGACCTTGTAGTTGAAGGGCCCTAAAACACCAACAAACAAACATCCGGCTGTAGGACAATTGGATGCCCATAATCTAAGTGAATTTCCAATGCCCGCCTCTTTTTCTACATTAGGGTACTTTTCCTTCTCTGATGCCAGGGTTCTTTCCGTACCTTTACTTCCCATTTGATTAAAGGCGGACCGGGAGCTCCTCTCTCTTTCGTCTAACAAATTGTTCCACACGTATTCCGGCAGAAGATTCAGCAGAGAACCTGGCATCACGGACTCAGTAGCCCGTCTCTACTGTGCTACTTCTGCGCGAGGTGTCAAATTGGTGTCCTTACTCAAGCTGAGTTTCATCTTTTGGATCTGAATTTCGAATCTGAGTTTCTTCTTTCCGATGAGAAGTAAAACCGAGTACCGTGTGGTGTACGCTGTCATTTGCACGTAAAAGAACCCTCTCCGCTACGCAGTGGTTAGATGAGGCAAAAATTTCCAATAGTAGGTGCTCGCCGCCCTCCCCTTGGCATCGGTGGAATTCCCCCAAAAAACGGACAGCAGACCGACGATAAATAAGTATAGGGTTTGCAGCTGTGGTCGGCAACCAGAGGCGGAAAAACGATGACCAATATATATATACCCCTTGCGCAATTCAGAGGGACAAGGTGGGTACCCGACCGTGTCATAGCGGGAAAAGGGTTAGGAGTTTTTTTTTGCTTTTGTTTAGAAGGGCTACCTTTTCCCTTCAGTGGTGTCATGGCGCACACCACACGGTGGGTGGAACTCCTTTACTTTTCATGTGAGGCGGAAGGCGCACATTGGGCATTTTAGCTCTGAAGAATCTCTCTACGCTCACCAGGGTCGATCCAGCAATCGCGGAACCATTCAGGCAGCCTTGTGTTGCATTAATATTTTCTGTGTTCTTCTATTTCCTTGACCTTACTAACTACCATTTTTAATGTTTGCTAATTTTGGGTTGTGATTGTCAAATTAGATGAGCTGCATATCAATGAAAGTGGGATTGTTCTGGTGTCGTCATCTGTCTGGGGAATCTTGAGAGGACTTGAGACTTTTTCACAATTAATTTATGAAAGCAACTCAGGTGATGTAAGTATTGCCATTTTGATTCATTAGAACCAGTTTTTATAAGTTTGACTACATGTTTGTTTTTTTTGATAATGATCACCTTTCTGTTTTGAACTTCTTCATTTTTAAATAATGTATCCTGTGTGAACTGGTATTACCTACGTTATGAGGCTTGCATTCCACAAGGTCATATTTGCATTTTGCAGATTTGAAGATCATTTTCATCGTTTATTTTACCTTCAGAAATTCTAGGAATTGGTGTCAAATTTGAGAGGTGGTAGCGTGGTTTACCACTCTTGACGTTTCAATGTTTAAAAAAGAAACGTTATAAACATATTTCTTCAGGCCAGAGTCTCTCTGGTGTCTTCTGCTGTTGCCATCCAGTGTATCGTAATCCCCCAAACCAAAGTTAGTACCAAGATGGGGGGATTAGTAGTGAACGTTGGGTGCCGCTAATTTCCCCTCTCCTGCATCCTCTACAATTTCCTCCTCACCCACCAGCAGCCTAGTTAGGGTTTGGCCTGTTATGGCTGTTTAGCTTACTCCCCAACCCTTAATGCAGTGGTTGGCAAACTCATCAGTTAATAGAGCCAAATATCAACGCTACAACGTTTGAGATTTCTTTTGAGAGCCAGATTTCTTAAACTTAAACTATATAGCTAGTAACACAATTTGTTAACTTAATAAACTTTAAAGTTTTAAGTCTTTATTAAACTATATGGACACGGAATAAAACTTGAAATACTTAATAATGATGTTATTTACTTATAAAAATTAAATTGCATGTAAGGTATCCATAAAATTAAATCATGAAATTGATTGACAAACACTAAATGTGAACAGTGGCCTTGCATCTCCTTGCTAAGTTTGGCTAAGTTAGGTTTGTATGTTGTCATTTAGGCATGATTCCAGGTTCACATCAATAATGTGACTTCTCAATTTAGTCTTAATAAGATTCATGCTTGAAAAAGATTGTTTGCATGAATATGCAGATCAAAAAAAAGGGAAAGAACAGCAAACGCTAGTTTTTTTCAACTGATCATATGACTCAGGAATGCTATTCCAGGTGTTAAAAATTATCATGTCTTCCTTTTCAAGGTTTTTCAAAGCAGGCCACTTGTGCTGTGAAATAAGTTCACATTTCTTTTTCTCCAACATTTCCATATCAGCACAAAGACGTTTGAATTTTGAACTGCACAATTCTTTGTTTTTCAAATCCAGCAATTGCATTTCAAAGTCGCCAAAGTCAGCATTAAAGGGAGAAAAATTTAATTCTGTTACAATAGCATTAAGAGGATTTTTAATAAGGGCTAACGTCGCTTGGCTGTTTCTGAATTCCTGAAATCTGGGGAGAAAAGCTTCCCTCTATTTAAAATTTTTGTTTTGAAATAGCAAATGTCAATATCAGAATTATTTTCTTGGAAATTTTTCAGCAGGCTTGGAAAGTGAATCAAAGTTTGTCTTTCAAAATCTTGAGTAGAAAAGGATAATTTGGTTTTAAATGAAATAACTTCTTCTAACATTGAAAAAATTGTGTTTCCTTTCCCCTGTAAGTTACAATTAAGCTGATTTAAATGAAACGTGGCATCCACCATGAAATAAAATCTTTGTACCCAGTGATCATGCAATAGTTCTGGATAATGAACACCATTCTGAATGACAAATTCTTTAATTCCTGTTAATAAGGAAGCAAAACGTTTTAAAACTTCTGTTGATAACCAACGTACAGTAGAACTCCAATTTTCCGAACTCCTATCATCCGAATCGCCAATTATCCGAATCGCTTTCAGAATTTCAGAAAAAAAAATTATGAGGAAACGTACTGCGATTTTCAAAACAATGCGCGACTTGGCTGCCCGAAAACGGATCCTGACAGTCAAACAGTTTACTTTGACCGAGATGTTCAGCTAGCAATGACTTCCATTTACAGTATGGTACACGTCATCTCCCATTTAGACCCTTTTTTTCGGAAAAAATCCAATTATCCGAATTTTTGATTATCCGAATGGGGTCCGGTACCAATTGATTCGGATAATTGGAGTTCTACTGTACATTGTTATACAGGAGATCTGAATACTCACTCTCCATTTCAATTAAAATTTCTTTAAATTGGTGGTGATTAAGACCTTTAGCTATAATGGAGTTGATAATCTTAATCACCAATTCGATAACTTTGCAGATTTCTTCTGGAAATGTCTGTGCACAAAGCGCTTCTTGATGAATGATGCAATGGTATGCAAGTATCTTGTGATTGATTTTATCTTTCAAATTAGAAACAAACTATTTTCTCATTCCAGTCATGCTTTTTGCTCCATCTGTTGCAATTGAAACAATTTTATTCAGAGGAATATGATGTTTTTCCATGCACTCAATTACAGCATTTGTAATATCCTCTCCACATGTTTTGACACGTGAGTGGTAATAATCCTAGAAGTTCTACTTTAGGACCTGTAGATGAAATGAATTATACAAAAAGAGAAACATGTGCTGTATCATTTATGTCACAAGACTCATAAACTGCTATTGATAAAGCTGAAGCCAATTTAAGATCTTCAACTTCCTGGTTGGTTATTTATTTGAGAGCATTCTGTCTTTCACTGTTTTTGCAGACAATGGTAACTTCAATTTTTTTTTTCGAATATTAGCAATCTCTTGAGTAACCACAAAACTTACAATATTAACATTGTTGAAAGACTGCTTCCAGTAACTAAATACAGAACTTGGTTTTTTCTTGACTCTTCTGTAGTTTCTCAACTGCTGTTTTCCTTGCACCACCGACAGGATGTTTAATGCTAAATGATGCTTGTGTAGATGTAAAGTGTCTCTCCAAATTTGACTTCTTGTTATGCGTCAATGTTTCCTGACAAATAAGACAGGTTGGAAGGAAATTTTGGTTCGGAATAAACGCAAAATTCTTGGTCAATTCAACTTTAAATTCACGGTTGTCATCTTCTTTTTTTCTTTGCTCAAGTTGCATTGCACACACCAGTTCTCATGAGCAGTGGCATAGTGTGGGGGGAAACAAGGGGATGGCTGCTCTGGGTGCAAAATTTTCGGGGGTGCCAAATTTCAAGGGTTGCAAACATTTTCGAACAAAAAAATAAGAAATATAAAATTAGTGTGCCATATCTTTCACATTTTGTGATTTCCTATTCCTATTCCCAATCTCATTGTGAAAAGTGGTCAATGCTTGTTGACTCCACCAATCACATGTGGGGGACAAAAGTATCTTTTTAAAGCACGGAGTTACCTGTATTTTTCTAACCAGCCTGCACATGGCTGGCATGATGGGTGTGCAAACAGAATGAAAGCACAGGACCCTGCACATTCAGATTAATGAACCAATTTATAGAAGGACCCCCTTCACGTCAGAGCTGCAGGTTCTAACCCTTCACTCCCGTGTCTCCCACCAGGTCCTTCGGGTCTCTAATGACCTCGTAGTTGACGGGACCTTAAACTCCAACAAACAAACAAACCAGGTCCCTGTCCATGCAACACACTGCCATGTCCTTATGGACCACCTGTTCCCATGCCTGCTTCCATCTCCTCCTGCCCTGGGTGCAACTGACCACCTGCATTCCTGGCAAGGACCTAATGAGCACCTCCTCCCCTCTTCTCATGACGTGTCCATACCACCTCAACCTATTCTTCCTCATTTTTTTACAATCTCCATCACCTCCAGGCTACCTCTAATATAGGTATTCCTAATTCTATCGGCTCTTGACATGCCACTCGTGTACCACAGCATTTGCATCTCAACCACTTGCATTCTATTGATGTAGCTCTTCCTCACTGCCCAACACTCCAATCCATGCAGCATATCTGGCCTAACCACTGTCCCTTCTGTCACACAGGAACTGCACTAGCATGTCTCCACTTCAACCACCCCCCCATTAATTCTATGGGTCACATCCAAGTCTATCTCCCCATTGCATTGGAACGTTGATCCTAAGTACTTTACCTCTTGCCCCTTTTTCACCAGTTCGCCCTTTGAACGTATGCTACTAATATTTCACTGTCGTTCCCAATTGAAAGCTAAATGCTCTGTCTTCGTCATGTTCGTCTTTAGCCCTCCATTGTCTATATATTCTCTGCTGTTGCTAACTTCTCTGATGTCCTTGGCAAATGCTAAGCACTGAGGGGCCCAACCTCCTACCCCCATCCCCCATGGACCTCCCCATAACCCTGGTTTATTTATGTCTATGTGGCAATTAGAGTCCCCCCCAATGACTAAATGCTCATTCCCCTGACATTGCCCCATGTGAGCCTCCAGTGAGTTCAACAAGTCCTCAAACTCAGCCTGGAAGCCATCCTTTGTGGGTTCATCCAGACCTGCCTGGGGGGGTATATGCACTGATGAGGTCCAGTGCTACTCCTCTCCAAACCACTTTAACTAACAGGAACCTACTATTAACTCATTTCACCTCAGTAACCCTTAGCTTCAGCTCACCATCCAGTACTATACCCACCCCATTATGTCCCCCTTCACTGGCTGCATATATGAGCTTGTACCCTTCCCCAAGGGCCCTTGATCTATTCCCGTTCAACTGGATCTCCTGGAGGAAGACTACCTGAATCCTCCTTCGTTTTAGGACCATAAATAATTCTCCTGTTTTGCCTGTAAGGGTTCCCACATTCCATGTACCAAATCTAAGCCCCTAAGTTAACTGAACGTGCTCTGGCTGGGGGCATCCCAGCCAGGCATATGGAACCTGCGGGAATGTTGACACTGCTTGCTGTGAGGGGATGCTGGCCTACCCCACAGAAGACACTCAATGCACTGTCTGCCATGGGGGTCTGAGGTCCTGCCCCCAATGGCATTACAAGCTCCTGCTGACTGTGGCCCAGGGCCATCAGAACCCCTAATAGCCACTGGCACTTGGGTGTTATTCCCCCAAACTGTGGGCTTGGTACCTCCCAAATGCTGCATCATATGTGCACACTGTGGGATGCCATCATATATGGGGCTGTGGGGAAAGTCAACAAACAACTAAAAAAGTAAATGAATAAATAAATAGATAAATGTACAAACGTTAGGTAACATGAAATAATTTAAATTTTTGCTGTGGGGGGGGGGTGTCGTTACCCAGCTATAGAATGCAGCGTGGTTGCTGACAGAGCCAACACCACCTAAATAACAAGCCTGGTCGCTTCATTATGATGCCATGCATAGTAGGTCTTCCATTACTATTTGTTCATAGACCAAATATTCATTTTGTAAAGCCGACTTTACTTGTTTTATTACAAATTTTTGTTATAACAAGTCAGAAGATTTCATGGCTGGCCTCTTTCACAAAATTGTTTAGTAATATGTGTTGTGCCCTTGCAGACAGAAAGGATGAGACGTGGAGATTGATAAAGTACTTTAAAACACACTAAATATAATTTTGGTACCATGTCCTATATACAGGGTACCATGTCCTATATGACATATGGGATAAAATGTTTAGGAAAAAGTTATAGTTAATGGAGGGGGACATTCACTTCTAAAACAGTTCAGAAATGTTGGCAGCAGTTTTTTTCAGGACGCTGCAAAGTTACATTTTGTTTTCGATAGATAGGGGTAGTTTTAACTATCGTGTGAAACTTTTATATATCATGTACCTATACCTAAAATTAAAAATACACCTTCAAAACTGAATTAATGAGTGTGCACCAATGACCCAGGGCTATAGGATGTTGTTTTGGGCATGGAGCTCAGCAAATTGTTGCTGTTAACCACTCCAAGTTAGCTAGTTGGATTTTGTCCTAGGTATGCAGATCAGCAAATTGCCACTCTTAGCGCTCCAGCTACCTAACTTGGAACACAAGCCGAGGTGTCACGATCCACATTAGCTCAATGCTAGCTAGTTGGAGTGATTAAGAGAGCAGCAATTTGCTGAGCTCCATACCTGAAACAACATTCTATAGCCCTGGGCCATTGGTGCACACTCATTTCAAAATTTCACATTTTTTTAGAGCTATGCGATATGATGGTTAGAACTACCCCTATCTATTGAAAAAAATGTAACTTTCCATTGTCCTGAAAAAGAAACTACTGCCAAAATTTCTGAACTGTTTTAGGAAGTGAATGTCCCTCTCCATCAACAACAACTTTCTCCTAACCATTTTATCACCTATCTTGTGGACTTTTTTTAACAATGGCATTGGTTACTTCAAAAATACACCCTGTATAATCTTATTGTTCATTGCAGTTATACAGTAGGTCAGCAGAGATTAAGGGTATAAGTTTCTGGTGTGTGCTGATCTTCTTATTCCTAGTGAGGTTGGTGACCTTTAGTTCTGTAGCATAGTCAGAGCCCAAAAATACTAGAAGATTGAATCTCTTCAAAACAAATAACAACCATGAAGGATTATCAGAAGGCTACTGGTGGTTGGTATTTCCATTTCTTCAACAATATGATCATTGAAATTAAAGTTATGTGATAAGGAAAGATTTGCAAATTTGAGTAATGTAGATGAAGAAATTATTGTTCATTTAATAAATCCATAACATAGATAACTACTTTTTGATATGTGTAACTAAGGATAACTAATGTAACAGAGCCAATGGATAGCATGTCTGCTTTAGACCATGACAATAACTCTCTCTATGTATTTCCTAAATTTTTAATAAACAACACCCCAAAAATATAAAGACGACTAGCACATGTGTGACATTCTAAAAAATATAAATAATAAACTGCACAAACTTACAACTTCTACATCTAAAAATTCAAAAGATTCAAATTCAAGCGTTTTTTGAATCTCTTCATTCCATCGCGTCACCATGGCAACGTCAAGAACGGATGGGAAGCAAAGCAGTGATGCTAAGGAGCGATGCAGTGAAACAATGATATGGGGGCTGCAAAAGATAAAGAGATAGAGTTAGTAAGCTGTGGTGACCTTTTTGGCATGTTGTCACCACGTGTCCTCTTCATTGTCCCATACATGACACTTCCCCTCTTATTTCTGGTCTAGGGTTATGAAGCCAAGGCATTGTGGATGGTGTCTGGACCTTGTAGGGTAGATTCTCTTGGTTTGTGGTTCCATTATTGTTGGGTGGTTGGTTTGGTGATCTCGGTCCTGTTGCAGTTGGAAATATAGTGGAAAGATCTGTTGTCCTGTTTAATGGTTGGAGGTCTTGTGTACTGTGTCTTATTTCATCTAGATGTCTTTTCTTTGTTGATCCTTTATCCATTGTCACTAGGCATGTTAGAGGTCCAAGTTGCTTCTGGATCCTTCCTCGCCCCATTTCTTCACACTTTGGTAGTTTCCGTAGTTAACATTTTTGGATTATTAGCTGTTATTTGGCAGCCTTCACATTCGTTTGCTATTCTTTCTATGTCCTTGTCTATCCCAGGCAACCATACATAGCTTCTTGCTAGTGACTTCATTTCTACTATTCCTGTGTCTGTAAGGTGTAGTTCTTGTTGGAGTTGGGTTTTGATACCTTTTAGATATTACTGCAAGATCCATCCTTGGTGTATAGTTAATTCCTGTTTCCTTATGTGGTAGGGTTGGAGCTCTGAAGTGCATTGTGTGGGCCACCCCTGTGCTGTATACTGGAAGACCTTCTTGAGGGTGTTATCCTTGGAGGTTTCTGCCTTGATCATGTTGCTGTTTATTGATAAGGTGTCCAGTTGTGAGTCAAGGAAGAAGTCTATTGCATGGATTTGTTTTTTTTTCTCTGTGCTCCTTGCAGGTAGACATGATAGTCCATCTGCTTTTCCATGCAATTTTGTGTTTCTGTATGTGATGGTATAGTTGTGTGATGCAAGGAATAGTAGTCTGTTATCATCGTAAAACGTTGCCCAAATAGGTATTGATGGCATTTCTTGACACCCCCCAGATAAGACTTAGAGCTTCCTTGTTGAATTGGGAATAATTCTTTTCAGCTTTGGATAATGATCCTGAGGCAATGGCAATTGGGCGTTTGGAGTTGTCGTCCATAATGTGTGAGATGACTGCCCCTATCCCATGTGCTAATGCATCACATGCTAGAATTATTGGGTGGTTTGGATCATAATAGGTGAGGATCATATCGATGTCATTCGCCTTTTTACATACTGGAAGCTGTCCTCGCACTCGTGTAACCATTCCCACTGTGTGTTTTTGTAGTAGTTTGTTTAGTGGGGCAAGATGTTTGGCTAGGTTTGGGAGGAATTTTCTGTAATAGCTAATAAGCCCCAATATGGTTCTGAGTTCTTTTGTGTTTTTTTTTTTTTGGTGGTTTAGTTTTTTGTATGGCTATTACCTTGGTTGGTGTCTTCAGCAGTCCATTTTCAGTCATCATGTGGCCTAGGTACTCTAGGGATGTTTTAAGGAATTCACATTTCTTCCTCTTGCTTGTAACTTGGTATTCCTTGAAGCATTGGAGGACTTGTTCCAAGTTTTTGAGGTGCTCAGCATCGAATTTGCCTGAAACTAGAAGTTCATCATGGAAAGCACATACTCCTGGTATTCCTTGGATGATTTGTTCCATTGTCGTTTGCAAAGATGCCAATGCTGATGCAGTTCCGAAGAGTACTCACTTTAGTCTGTAGAGACCCTTGTGGGTGCTGATGGTACACATCTTCTGGATCTCTTCATCTGTCTCAATGAATAGGTAGGCATGTCAGGCATCCAACTTGGTGAAATGGTCCCCACCAGCAAGTGTTGCAAAGATGTCGTCTATATGAGGTGGTGGGTATCTGTCATCTGTTGATATGTAGATGGGGGTTCAATGTAGATTTCAAGTCCCCGCAGATGCTTATTGTACCATCTTGTTTAGGGATGGGTACAATTGGTGTAACCATTGACTTTCTCTATTATGTTTTCTTCTTCCAGTGCCTGAAGTGCATCTTCAATTTTGGTGCACATTGAATATGGTATTGGTCTTGCCTTCATGACTTTTGGTACTGCTCCTGGCTTTAGTGTGAATGTTGCCTTGTGATCTTTGATTGGAAGCTTCTGTGGTTGAAATACTTCTTTGTAGTATTCTAATAGGATTGCCAGTTGGTGCTCCATTGTTTGGTTGGCAGATGAGATGGCTTTGATGGTTGACCATTGCAATTTTAGGCCCTTGTAGCCATTGGCATCCAAAGAGTGGTTGTTTGCCTGCTGTCATAGCATACAGTGGTAGTTTCACTTTTACTCCTGCCAGTTGCATTTCTGCATAGAATTTCCCAATGGTTTCTACTGTATAGGTTCCCCTGTATATGACTTAATGAGTATGTCAGTGGTAACTAGTGGTGTGCCCTTGAAATTCTTCTTGTAGATTTCCTCTGGTAGTAGTGAAACTGCTGCTCCAGTGTCAAGTTCCATCTGAATAGGGATACCATTGATGATGGGTGTGACCCATAGAGGCTCTTTCCTGAAGAATGTTACTTGACCAATGTAGTAGTCCTCCTTGCTGCTTGACGTGTTATCTTCACAGGTATCCACTTTATTTTCACAGTGCTTTCTTATATTGGGTGTCTTTTTCTTTTTGGTCTTGCACTGCCAGTCTGTTCTGTCCTACTTGTGCACTTTTGCTGGATTTACAGGCCTTTATGATGTGCCCTGTCTTGCCACAGTAATGGTGCGTTTCCTCTTTGTATGGGCAGTTGTTGTGGTGGTGTCCTGTTTGGGTACACTATAGCATGCTTTCATGAAGTTGTGTCCTACCCTTTCCTGATTGTGGTCTGCCCTTATTTTGTGGGTTTCTGCTTCTGTGGCATTATGTCTTGGCTGCAGTTGTCCAGCATCCATCATGGCTGTTGACATAGCAATAGCTAGTGCTATAGCTTTGTTGAAGTTTAAGGAGTTCTGTCAGAAGTTGTGGTGAGGAGAGGTACCAGGACCACATCAATTATTCACCAATTTGAATAAAATAGCTTCACTTTTGCATGCAGTAGGCCAACAGGGCCCTTATAATTCAAAAAACAATTTTGTATAATCATTTAAAGCAAAAAAAGCAACTCCTAACCCTTTTCCCGCCTATGGCAGGGTCGGGTTCCCATTTGTCCCTCTGAATGGACACAGGGTAATATATTGGACATTGTTTTTTCTGCAGCCGGTTGCCGGCCAAAGCTGCACCCCTACAATTATTTATCGTCGGTCTAGTGTTCGTTGGGGAATGCTACCGGCGCCAGGGGGCGAGCTCCTACACCTGGAAAGTTTGCCTCATCTACCCGTTGCATAGTAGAGAGGGTTCTTTTACGTGCAAGCGCCTTCGTACACCCACACGGGACCTCGGTTTTTACTTCTCATCCGAAAGAAGGCACACTCGTGGCTTCTCTCTCGCCCGAAAGAAACCGACCCACCACGGTCCAGTATCGAACCTAGAACTACTGGTGTAGTTGCCGAGTGAGCTAACCACTACGCCACCGTGGCGGGTAATTTTGTATAATCATTTATTTACCAAAAATCCAAGGTAATACCCAAACATTGTAAACTGCTACAAAGTTCTGTATAGTCTGACTTAAACGTGTGTTTTTTGAAAAAAAATAAATTGTTTCACACAAAATATCTGGTGTATTGCTAACATAGTAGAAGATATTAAATTATGAGAATGAAAAGATTATCATAAACTGAATAAAAAGTACTTTATGCAAATCTCATGCAAATTTAGAGATAGTCTCAAAGTTACAAAACAAAGTGCAGTAATAGTTGTTCTACAGTAATAGCTGTTAGCTGTTCAATGGTAATAGCTGTTGCTCTTACTTCAGTGACTTCTTGGTGATAGTTTGCTATAAACTGTTAAACATAAACAGGCATTAGTAATTATTTGGGTAAAAATAGCAATTATCATATAATAGCAAAAAAGAAAGTAAGCACTGATATATTCTGATGGTGCACTGAGGTGGTGAAAATCGTTAGAAAATAATAAGTAAAGACTAATGTTTTTAAATTTTGAATTTCCATATTATCTCTGGTATAATATGGACTTTATCTCCATAACATTTGGTTAATGGCGGTGCCAGCTTCTTTGGAGGCCCCAGATGCCACTCATCAAAGAGAGGCGTCTCCCTTGAAGGCCTCCCTCTCTGTCCCAGCCCAGCCAGCCTCCTCCACAGAGGGGGTGGTGGGTGAGACAGGAGGAAAGAAAGTAGGGACACCCCCCACTACTGCCGTGGGGCGGGTGTCCTTGGTTCGTCCATCCAAGCTCTCTGGCCAACGGCAGAGAGCACGGGGTGGTTTCATGCCCAAACTGGGGCAAGATGGGGATTCCTCCTTCGAGATGGAGTAGGACGAACCGATTGAAGGCGTCCCTCCCTTTTCGGCAGTGGGACGGAGAAAAGGGAGGAATAGAAACAAGCCGCCTAAGCGCACTTGATGGTAAATTGCCTACAATGGAACTGTCGAGGGTTTTCCCACAAGAGGGATGAGATCGCACTGCTGATCTCGAGGCACAACCCTGTCTGCATCTCCCTCCAGGAGATCCTGTGTCACAGTGATACCCCCAATTCGTTACGGGGGTACACCTTATATGCAGACACCCGGCAGCAAGGAAGCCACCCTGTGGGAGGGGTGGCTATCCTTATCCGGAATGGGTGCATGCATGTGCCAGTGGCTTTGCAAGACGCCTCTGCAAGCAGTGGCGGTCTCATTGCAACTGGATGTGCCCACCACTCTATGTTCCCTCTACATGCCTCCTGGGATTGATATCCCGTGGGCAGACCTCGACTCCCTCAGTGCCCAGCTTCCAAGACCCTTCTTGATTATGGGTGACTTTAATGCCCATAATCCCCATTGGGGCTCGGACAGTCATAACCCCCAAGGGCGACTTGTGGAACAATGGGTGTCACATAATGGCCTCATTGCTCTAATCACAGGCGCCTCCATCTGCTTTCCTGGGTTGGCACCAGGTTTGCAGTGGGAGGTCTTGTCAGACCCTTGTGGAAGTGATCACTTCCCCATCAAGATTAGCAGTGGGGATGGGGCATTACCCCAACACCCACCATGGTGGTGTCTGCATCGGGCAGACTGGGAGGAGTTCGCCCGTCGTATCTACTTTCACCCACTGTGTGATTTTGATGGGGTCAACGACCTAGTGAGTCACTTCAGAGGTGGTGGTCGGGGCGGCATTGGCATCCATCCCCCAGAGCTCATATAACCCACCACGAGCACGGGTGCCATGGTGGATGGAGGATTGTCGGAGTGCGATTCGGGCTCGCCAACGAGCCCTTCGCTTCTTCCAATCTCGTCCTACCGACGCCAATCACATCGAATATCTCCGAGCCCTGGCATATGCACGATGGGTGATCAGGGAGGGCAAACGCTCCTCATGGAGTCAGTACGTATCCTCACTCGCCCATCACATCGAATATCTCCGAGCCCAGGCATATGCACGACGGGTGATCAGGGAGGCCAAACGGTCCTCATGGAGTCAGTATGTCTCCTCACTCACCCATCACACGCCCTCCAAGAAAGTCTGGGAAACGCTGAGAAAGATCCAAGGCAGATGTTTACCATCATGTGGCTCTGGTCTCCTTGTACAAGGGAGACATTGCCTTCTGCCATGTGAAGTGGCTGAGGAACTGGGAAGGACGTTTTCAGCCGTCTCCAGTTCCCAGCACTACACGGCAACATTTCTGCAAATGAAGCAGGCTGCAGAACGCCATCCACTGAACTTCACAGGTGGTGTCGCTGAGGGGTATAACAATCCATTTACCCCTTGGGAGCTTCAGGCAGTTCTAGCAAGAGCCAGGGACACTGCCCCGGGACCAGATAGCATCCACTATCAAATGCTACGACACCTACCAGAAAATGGCGTTAGTTACCCTCTTGAGGTACTGAATTATATCTGGCTGCAGTATTAAATCCCTGCAGGTTGGTGAGAGGCTACTATAATCCCACTGCAAAAAACCTGGGAAGGATAGTAGCCTTCCAAAAAATTACAGACCCATTTCATTGACGAGCTGTCTTTGCAAAACCATGGAACGCATGGTGAACTGGCGCCTGGTGTGGTATCT
This sequence comes from Trigoniulus corallinus, assembly GCA_013389805.1. Taxonomy (NCBI): domain Eukaryota; kingdom Metazoa; phylum Arthropoda; class Diplopoda; order Spirobolida; family Trigoniulidae; genus Trigoniulus; species Trigoniulus corallinus. The sequence continues at coordinate 4,427,460 of JAAFCE010006668.1, forward strand.
GGAAGGGAACAACCTTCTCGCCAATGCCAAGTGTGGCTTCCGTGCTGGCAGGTCTCCGGTGGATCACTTGATCTCCCTGGAGACCGCAGTACGTGAGGCCTTTCTCCACAGACAGCACTTAGTGGCTGTCTTCTTTGATGTGGAGAAAGCATATGATAACACATGGCGCCATGGTATACTGGAGACCTTGCACCAGTGGGGGCTCAGGGGTAATCTGCCCCTCTTCCTCCATAGCCTTCTGTCCGAACGGACCTTCAGAGTGCATGTGGGTAACACCTTCTCCTCGGCCTTCCTGCAGGAGAATGGTGTCCCACAGGGGAGCGTCTTGAGTGTGACGCTCTTTGCTGTTGCAGTGAACGTCCTCCCATCCTCCGTTCACCCCCCGGTAAAGTCGTCCCTATTCGTGGACGACTTCTCTGTTAGGTACGGGGCTGCCATGATGCACAGCATTGAGCGTGAGCTGCAACTGGCACTAAATAGTGTCAACGAGTTTGCCACCTCTCGTGGCTATAAGTTCTCCCCTGACAAAACTACTGTCATGCACTTCGGTCATAAGCGAGGGCTTCACCCTGAGCCTCAGCTTACCCTTGAAGGCCGCCTCCTCCCAGTTGTAGAGGCAGCCTGGTTTCTTGGTCTCCGTTTTGACAGCCGTCTGACATGGGTCCTGCACTTGAAGGAGCTGAAGGCTAAGTGCCTTCACTCCCTGAATATTCTGCGGTGCCTGCAGGGAACTGGTTTTGGGGCAGATCGAACGGTGATGCTTCAGCTCTACAGATCACTCGGTCAATGACGTCTGGATTATGGCTGTGGCGTGTATGGCCTGGCCGCTCCGTCAACTCTCCAGATGCTGGACAGTGTTCATCACGCTTGCATCCGGTTGTCTATTGGGGCTTTCCGCACCAGTCCAGTACTCATCCTTTATGCTGAGGCTGGTGAACCACCACTGGCTGTGTGGAGGCAGTGCCTGGCAGCAGCATACATTTTGTGACTGAAAGGTCTGCCACAGCACCCTACACACCCAGCCGTCTTTAGTAACACTGTGAGACGGCCATTTGACTGCCGCCTGGGGTTTCCCCCTCCATTTTGTGTGCGGTGGATGGACGGTCTTACCGGCCTGGGTGTGACTCTGCCTAGGGTGCAGCCTGTACTGCCGGCCTCTGTTCCACCCTGGACAGTGCCAGAGCCAAGATTAGATTTGTTGCTTGCAACCTTACCCAAAACCGGTACTGATAGGTCAGTGTACCAACAAGAGTTTGGACGCCTCTCTTGGACCTATCGAGGCCATCGAAGGATGGCTCCTCAGTGGGTTAGTCAGTCTTTACACCTGGTCATCTCATAGTGGGCCGCCTTCCAAGCGTCGCTAGTGCCTTAACTGCAGAACTCACAGCTCTGCACAGGGCACTGGAACTCATCCAAGTATTGAACGACAGAGTTTGTTGTTGCGACTGCCTCTCTCTGCTCCCTTCAGCTGTTGCACACCCTATATGGCAGACATGCCATCGTCCAGGGTGTGCACAGATTGCTGCTTGTGATTTGCAAGCAGGGCAAGACAGTGTTGTTTATGTGGGTCCCTGGGCATGTGGGCATCATGGGCAATGTGAGGGCGGATGCTCATGTCCGTCAGGTGGCCCACCTGCCAGATGAACCCAACACTGCTGTCCCCTCCTCCGATGCTCTCCCGATGTTGCAGCGGGCCGTCCATGGCCAATGTCGGTCCTGGTGGTTTGCGGAGACCACCAACAAACTCTGCACACTGAAGGACACTCCAGAGCACTGGGTGTCCTCATGCCGCCAGTCACGGAGGGAGGAGGTTGTGCTTGCTCAGCTTCGGATCGGTCACACCTTTCTCACCCACTCCTACATTCTACGGGCTGAGGACCAACGGTGGTGTGACTTCTGTTGGGAGCCTCTCACAGTGGCACACATCTTTAGTCACTGTGAGAGATACCAAGAACTCAGATGCCGACTGGGAGTCAGTCTAGAGCTCTCCATATCACTTGGGGATAACCGCCAGGCGGTGGAGAGCTCGCTGGTATTTGTAAAAGAGGCTGGCCTCTTTCACAAAATTTCAATTATACACAATTTTTTTTTAGACGTCCTTGCATTTATTCTCGAATTATTTTGGCTTTTGCCTTTTACTTTTTATGTCTGTTTTGGCTTTTGCCACATTTATTGTATTGTCTGTTTCGGCTGTTGCCACTATTATTGTTCTGTCCGTATAGGCTTTTGCCACTTTATTATTATGTATTTTTTGGCTTTTGCTGCTTTCTTGTTATGTATGTTTTGCCTTTTGCCACTTTTATTGTTATGTATGTTTTGTCTTTTGCCACTTTTATTGTTATGTATGTTTGGCTTTTGCCGCTTTTATTGTTATGTATGTTTTGGCTTTTGCCACCTTTCTTGTTATATCTGTTTTGACTTTTGCTGCTTTTAGTTTTTTGTGTGTTTTGGCTTTTGCCACTCTTAATTTTCTGTGTGTTTCGGCTTTTGTCTATATTTATTTCTAATTATCTATTTGGCTATTGCGTTTTATTGTTATGGGTTGCCATTATTTATTGCCATCATGGTGGGTCGTCATTTACACCCCCACCATGGTGATTGTCCTTCTGGGCCCTATTGACCTTTGTTGTCGACGGGCCCTAAAATACCAACAATCAATCAATCAATCCATAACATTTGGTGCAATACGTAGTTGCATGATACAGCCCACCCATGCCCGTGGCTGGGTCGGGTCTGTGGGTTCCAATCCTCCACCCCTGCCTATCTCCAACCAGGCCCCCATCCACCCCACACACAACCACGTCCTTTGGTCTTCCCCTCCCACCGGTGCTCCCAACTACCTGCAGTTCCACGGTCCTAATTAGTTCCTCCTCCCCCTTCTCATCACATACCCATACCACCTCAACCTACTCTCCCTCATCCACCCCCAGACTACCTCTAACATAGTATCAGGTCATGACACCCCACCCATGAAGCACAGCATTCGCATCTCAGCCTCTTGCATTCTCCTTTCATTGTCCTTCCTCACAGCCCAACACTCTGTGCCACATAGCTGTATTGTCATTTTGTAGGTTTTGTGCCTCCTCTTTGGACTCTGCAAGCTCTCCCACATCATCAGCAAATATCAACCATTGAGGGGCCCATTCCCCTACTGCTGCCAGCAGCTCATCCATGACTAGATTGAATAAGTATGGGCCAAGTGCTGACCCTTGATGCACACCCACCTGCACCTTGAAGCTTCTAGCACTGTACTGTGAAATGGTTATATAAATCTTTAAATCATATTTTATCATAATGTTCTTCCATTGTTATTGTGTATTTTATGGTGTGGTGGATTTTATGGCAGGGTGGATGGATGTCTTGTTGCAGATAGGTGGGAGTGGAAGATTGAAACCCACAGACCCGACACAGCCACGGGCTGGAGAAGGGTGTGATGATTTAGTTTCAAAAATTCACCTCATACAATTGTTCCATAATTTTTAAAATTAATATGACTACGGAATAATTAATTAAAATTAATGTACGAGGGCTATCTTTTTTTTTTTCAACGTTCGATCAGTTGCAAAATGAAAACCACAGTGAAAATCCAAAGTGTTTTATTTGTAACATGTAGGTACACATTCCAGCTATTTCTCTAGTTAGTCAACCCCTCCCCCCTCCCCCGACTGAGACATTTGTCCTAGCATGGTAGAAAATAGGTTTCTTAATGTGAAGCTGAAATTCATTTATATAAGACTTAAATAAAATTGTATTTAAATTCAATTGCCCATCTGGGAAGGGTATACACCATCTGCAAACTGTTTGTAAATCACTTTCATCATCAGAAATAGCTGTCTATGCAATAGATCTCTTTCATATAGGTGATAAGTTTTCACAATCATTTTTTTCTCACTCTCTGCAGACGTTTGTTGCGACAATCATCATCATCATCATACTCATATCCCACTCATGGCAGGGTCGGGTCTGTGGGTCCACTGAACGTGCTCTGATTTAAAACACTCCAGTCCGGCATCTGGAACATGCAGGGATATTGGCCAGGTTGTCTGTGGCACGGATGCTGGTGTCACACATCAGTATCTGGTAACTCAAAGTGTCTGGGGTCTACTTGAAAGTGTCCAGCAGGACACTTTGAGTACCTCAAAGTGCCCAACATCTAGGTCCAAAAGCAGATGCACAAATTTGTCTCTTTTCTGCAGAGCACATATGGAATGTGAATCAACAGCACAATTTCTATCAAAATTACCTACCTGGATAATGGAAACCGGCCAAGACACTTGACATGAAAGTGGACACTTTGAGGTACAGTATGTGTTCAAATACCTCAAAGTGTCCCATGGACACATTAAGGTACCTCAGGAAACTTTGAGGTATGACACCAGCCTACACCACTGTATTAACACCACAGTATACAAGCAAAATAAAAATTTAGGCACATAAATTAATGCTTTGTCAGTCATCATATTGCACGTTGCTGTCCCATTGCATAATAACTCCTAAAACAAACACATGAATGCCTAAATAGACCAAGTGTTAAATGCCTGTCATACTTTAGTTTTTCTGGACAGGCAACTTCATGCTGGTTTAATGGCAATGTAATTAGTTATTAAACTTTGCGATGACAAAAAGATCAAAAAAGCATTAAAAACTATAACTAAAAACACAGCTGTGAAATTGATCGAAGGCAACGAAAATTATTCTCACTCCCATAAGAGATTACAACACATCACAAAATGTATAATAACAGTACAAATAATAAAAGACTAGATGAAATTTGAACTTCCACCATCCCCAGACATAAACATCGACAGAAAGCCCACAAACTTCAAAAATAATAAAATTAAAAAAGGTTGTAATATTAAAATGTAGAAATTCAAATGAAGTTTGCTGATATTTGTTTGCTGTAAGAAAAATGTTCTGGTCAATTGATATATATATATATTTTTTCCTTTTCTTCTGTCCAACATTTTTATTAAATATTTTCCCTTCCTTTATCCTTGGGGACATTATAATGAAAGATCAAGGAATATTTTCCTACCTTCCTGGCAAAACTGGATGAATCAGTCATTAGGTGTTGCTAGTTGTTTATGTTCACCATCAAGATGGCTGCTTTTTGTGAAGAATTTTGTTTGCTTTTTGGCAAGTTCAATTCCTTTTATAAGTGCTTTAGTTCAGTACATTGAGAAAAAATAACAATACTTTGCCTGAATTTTCTTTTCCTCATCCACACTCACATACACAGCACAATTTAGAGTTCGTTGAGGATGAAGTTTTTGTCTCCTTAGCTTAGAGCTCTTTCAGTAGAGATCTTTCAATTGAGTAAATTTTAGTTTCTGAACCTTTTAACTTCTTTGATTTATCAAGACGCTGAGGTGAGCCATAGGATCAACGGGGGTGGCTGAAGTGGAGACAGGCAAGTGGAGTCCTGTGTGATAGGAGGGTCCCAATCAAGTTGAAAGGGAAGTTCTACAGGGCGGTGGTTATGCCACATATGCTATACATATCAGAGCGTTGGGCAGTGAGGAAGACCCACGTCAGTAGAATGCAAGTAGCCGAGATGTGAATGCTGCCTGGCTGTGGTATATGAGTGGTGTATTAAGATCGGATAGAATTAGGAATAAGTATATTAGGGGTAGCCTGGGGGTGGTGGATATCGCCAAAAAAGATGAGAGAAAATAAGTTGAGTTGGTATGGGCATGTAATGAGAAGAGGGGACGAGGAGCTTGTTAGGGTCACACCATGATTGCAGGGGATAGGAAGCACCTGGGGTAGGGGGAGACCGAAGCTGACATGGGAACAAGTTGTCCTGTGGTGTGTGGGGTGGATGGGAATCTGGTGGGCGACAGACGGGAGTGGAGGGCTAGAACTCGCAGATCCGACCCTGCCTCAGGCAGGATAACGGTATGATGATATTAATGTTGTTAAGAAAATTGCCAATCAGTGACTATACATATTAACAACTTTACTGTATAATATTATTAAAATAATTTTTATGAATTATAGAAAAAACGTTTCTATGATCATATACCATCATCACACCCTTATCCTGCCTATGGCAGGGTCGGGCCTGTGGGTTCTAATCCTCCATTCGTGTCTATCCCCAACTGGCTCCCATGTCCGCTTGGGTCTCCCTCTACTCCTGATGCCACCCACCACCTGCTGCTTCATAATGTACCACATGAGCTCCTCCTCCTCCCCCTTCGCATCACATCCCAATGCCACCTCTACCTATTTTCTCTCATCTTTTCCGCAATGTCTCCCACCCCTAAGCAGCTTCTAACATACCCGTTGCAGACTCCGTCAGCACGCGACACTCCACTCATGGAACGTAGCATTTGCATCTCAGCCCCTAGCATTCTCCTCTCATGGTTCTTCCTCACTGCCCAGCACTCTGATCCATACAGCATAGTGGGCCTAACTACAGTTTTGTAAACCTTATCTTTCAACTTTATTGGGACTCTGCGATCACATAGCACACCACTTGCCTGTCTCCACTTTAGCCATCCTGCATTTATTCTGTGGGTAACGTCGGAGTCGATCTCCTCGTCGCACAGTGGGGTATTTGCCCTTAAAATCTGGCCAAAAGTATTTCAGCTAAAAATTGATATCAGAATTGACGAGAAAGCAATCCTAGGACAGATATTAACATCTAGATTAAATAATTTTTTTATTAACAATTTTATTAAGTATCAGAATCTTCCTCCTGGTCTTCATCAGTGTCTTCCTCCTGGTCTTCGTCAGTGTCTTCTACAATATCAGGTGGCTTTTGAACAAGTAACTCTACTGATTCACTTGAAGGTATTTTATGATTCCATTGCATCTTTGGTCTAGAACAGGACAATACTGGGTCTGAGCTTAACAAAAGCCTGTTTAAAATATCCCTATTGCAAACTACCCTACAGAATTTTTGTGAAAAGTTCTGTCGATAGAGACGTAAATGTTTGTTCCTGGCTTCTGCTGCTTCTTCAGACAGCTGACCAATTGGCAGTAATGCATGAGAAATAACTTTGGCCCCATGAACTAACACTTTATGAAGTGTTGGAGACATTGGATGCCACCCATAGCATTGCACATAGAGCTGTGCAGTTTCTCGCAAATCCTGCAAATTTTTCTATATCAATAGGATGACCACATGATATAGCCTCGAGTATAACTCGGCATTTTTTTTATCAACTTTTCATTTAATCCAGTAATTCTAGCAGATGTATGTGGGTCAGAGAAAAATCTTCTAGATATATTTCCATCATTAGTGTTTCCAAATCCCACTTTTGGAATGTCCACAAGTAGTCCCATTTCATCCTTAAATGCTTTTTGAATTCTTGCCTTTGTCTGTGCAACAATTTCTTTATCTTCTTTTTTTCGGGCTTGCCATTTCTTGATAGGAATTTTATATGAAACGTGCAAAAGTGACTCAAAAAATCTAATTCTGGCATGAAGCACAGACAATCCAAATTTTAAGGCCTCAGAATTTTCTTTCTTTTGTGTGGACAAATGATTAAAATTTTTTGAAGTTTCTCCACATATGTAACACCTCATTGTTGAGGATGTGCCTGTTGCTGCATTGCAGACTTTAGCATCTACCATAGTAGGCATTAGTATATGCAAAATACTTGGCATCCCAGATGTCATGATTATAGTCTTTTTCAGAGATTTCACTTGCTCTTCCACATAATAAATTTCTTCATTTGTCACATCATTACTCTCATGCACAAATCGGATTCGTATAGGTCTGCAAAATCTTCTTGATGATGGTAATGGGTTTTGCCAAACTGTTTTTTGCTTGCCTTGTACATTGCATCTCAGCAATAATGGAACCAGAGAACTTTGGAATATGTATGCATCACTATCTGTGGTATTCTGGAATTTTTGCTTAAACTGAGACTGTTGAGAACCATCACAACCCCATTTTGTTAATAGTTCCATATTTTGTTGCTCTTCATTTGTTAATTTTTCATAGACATCTTCCAGATATTTACATAATCGTATGCATGTATGATCAAGTAAGGCTTGTAGGCTAACCTCAGCACATATTTCAGTTACTTTAATGGCTTCAGATGGGGATAACAATCCATTTTTGCTTTCTGCAATAATGAATAGCATGGATAAATACTTTTATTACCAGCTTGTATGATGTTATACTGCCTTCTTGTAAGATTGGCCTCCACAAATATTGACAGTGCCTCAGCTGGTGTGTGTTTTTTAAATGAAGATTTTTGAATACACCTCATAGCTCTACAAAATTTTGTAGCCCTTGTAGGTGTAACAGTTGTATCCTTTATTATGTTGGATAAGTCATTGTTTCCAACTTCATGTTGACTCATATGGGCAGCAAAAGTAAGTTCATCTGCTGATGCTTGCATTCTTAAAACTTGTTTTTCTTCGTTTACTTCTCTCACTGGACTCTCCAAATCCTTTCATTGGTCGTCCTTTTGTAGCTGTAGTTGGTAGAGGCAGTTTAATTGAGCCATTGATCCATTCTTGGTTCTTTTTGCAAAATCTGTCACTTTTGTACCTTGCAGCAGTCCACTTTTTCCGAAAATCAGATTTGAAGTACCGTAAACTGGACCTTAAATTGCTATGGTCGCCTTCCAAGCATTTTGTCAATTTTATCAGCTCATTCTCCATGTACAAAAACTTTTCATCCAAATTTTTGCTAGTACAGGACAGTATGATATCATACAAAGCTTTTCTCTTAATCTCCTTTGTTATTCCTGAGGATTCTGGCAAGGGAAAGTAAGTAGAGCATCAGCAAGTGAAATGGACAAAATTGACATGACTTTACTTAAAAACATCCAAAATAAAAAGGCAGCTAAAGGCAGAAGATTTCTTTGCAGAATCAAGTAAGCAAATATGTATAGCTTCCATTAAAATAAAAATTTCTCCCTGACAAGGCCTGACAGTAACACTTTTTCACCCATGTTTATAACAAACATGAGAAAAAATCGTTAAAAATTTCCATTTGGGAAAGGGCATAAAAATTATGGTTCAAAATACCTCAATGCAAAAATTATTCATTCTATTTTCAAGTACATACCTCCTTGCTCAGTTTCCATAACAGTTAATAAAATATTTTCTTGACAGATACTTGTATTTCACAAAAGAATCACAGTGTCTTAAATGGTAACAGAGTAGTAAATGCTAATGCATGCAACAAGGGTCTACATTCAACTGAAATTGCTGTAAAACAATGAGGAGTAGAAATTGACCTTTAACAGTATCAATTGACCTGTCCAAAAATCTGTAATTTTAGGGAAAAAGAAGAAGTTTGCATTTTTGACTTTTGGCCAGCTTTTAGGGTGAAATACCCCACTGTGCATCGATCTGAATCACTGATATCTAAACTCTTTCACTGCTGGGAGCACCTCATTTCCACAACAAACTACACCCCCTTGGTCCTGGTTGCTCCAACTGAAAGCTAAGTACTCTTTTTTCTTCATGTTCACCTTCAGGTCCCCCTTTGCCACTGCTGTTGTAATGTCCTGTAAGCCCTGTTGAATCTCCTCTAACCTTCCTACATTGTCAGCAAATAAAAAAACGTTTCTATGATATTTTCAGGGAGGGGAAGGGATAAAAAGGACTCCAACCTTCACAGGATAGCAACCATACCCTCTGGCCCAGTGGTGACAAACTATGAAAATTACACCAATTAACGTTTCATAAATTGCTAACATGGGAAATCGGCAACCAAACAAGACCATTCATTCAATCAAGCTTCACCATCCAAATCACCATCAACAACACAAAAACTTATTAACTCAAATCTCCTAGTCAAACAAACCACCACCACCAGAAGTAGACGCCAGGGGTCACTGGCTCCTGCCTCGCCACAGTGTCCCAATAACATCGAGAAAAAGTGGGGACAAGAGAGGCAGGGTCCATTGCACCCAGCACAATTTCATCTTCCATCAAGGCTACCTTATCACCGACAATCCCAAGTGCAGCCACCTATGTACCAGAGACCTCAGGACGCCATCTAATCTTTTTTTGGCTGTTTTTGGCATCGTAGCATGTCTGAACATAAAATCCAGTTGAGGTGGTATTGAACTCAGTACTGCATCCAGTTTGCTACCATAGAGCTAGCAGACTCCCATCTATACCATACAATAGTTTAACTACCCTCCACCTCATCAAACATACAGCACCTGCTTTACATCCCTACTTCTGTTCCCAGATATATACTGTAGAAGTCTTCTCTGCTCCCAAAGCTGGAATTGGTTGGGAGTTCAAAGTGAACTCTGTCAGGAGTGTATTTGCCCCACAAATGTGCAAAGTAGTACATTTATCAACATTGAAAGTCAATCCCATCCAGGCAGTGATGCAATAAGTTACATGAAGGAGATCTCATATTGGCAGGAGAAGAGGGGAGGAAACCAAGATCATCCATGAACACTAGGTTATTTGGTCAGTGGCCATACATCTCCCCACCATACTGCTGGTACTATGCCAGCGTCTGGAGAAGCAGCTCCAAAGCAATGTTAAATGGTACAGGACTAATTGGGTCCCCCTATTTAGCTCCTGCTTATATAGGGATAGGTGCAGTTACAGCCACTCCCTGAGCTGTACTTGTCGCCCCACTGTACAGATCTTGAACAATATGCAGAAAGACACCCCCCACCCCAAACCATTAAAGGGTCTGCCACAGCAAATCATGGGGGATTGACCCAAAAGCATTGGAAAGATCCAACCATGCCACCACTGCCTACTGATGGACTCTGTGGGCGTTCTCAATAAATGTGCAGAGAAGAAATGTGGGATCCATACAACCATCCACAGCCAAGAATCCCTTCTGGGCACTAGACAATAAATTATTATCAGTCGCCCAGCACATCTATCTATCAGCTAAAATGTTCATATATAGTTTATAAAGGGTAAGGGTCCTACAATTTTGGGGGAAGACAAGTCACCCTTCTTCTGAAGGCCAATCTGGGACATTGACCCCTCCCCCCCCAAACAACCAAAAAAAATTTTTTTTTTTATCAAAAAATTAAGAATGGCATCCCATTTTCAAAAGCTAATGTTGACAGAGATTACCCTCATCTATTAACCTGCCTCCTAATGATGAGGAGGTAATACTTCTACATTAATATGAATAAATGTAAGATTTTTGGTTTATTATGACTGGTCCGTTTGCCTTCCTACTTATCACATGAAGTTTTTCTTCTAATTCTGCAAATATTCTGATTGTATGTTATAATTTGTTACTTTCTTTGCCATGCTTTGTTTCTAAATTAAGTCTCTTGACTTCTGGACACTCTCTTTGGCTTATCCTTCTTGAAATATATGATGTACAGTTTGGAAAAATCTTAGGCACTGTGCAAGTAGTTGCGAGTCTCAGTTTGGCTAATTTAGCAGTGATTGTGTTTCCAGTAATGGTGTCAATTTGACTGGTTACCCATAAAATGTCTCGCATCATAAAATGAACATGACAAACCAGTTAAAGATGAGTAATAGTTGCCGCAGAGGAATTATAATTTGTCAGTTTTTTATACTTGCCTTTAGTCGGACTTAACAATACAGAATAACAAGGGGGCTCAATAACCTTCAAGCACTCGCATGAGTGGCAAATTGGCCGCCAAATTAAACAAAATTTTATCCCACTGTAGCTGGACTGATTAAATGAATGGGACCACCTAGTATTCTCAAGTTGTATATTTGGTCACAACATGCAATTCAAATTTTTTCCCAACTCATGTGAATTTGGAGAATTTCATTGTCAAAGTAGCTGGGATTGTGGGGAGTTACACAAACGTTCATTCTACCACCTTGCAAGTGCATAGGTCAGTGGTTCTCAACTGGGGCTTCATAGCAGGATTTTTGGGGCTCCATGGCACAAATCACTGCAGATCCATGGTCCCACTATCAGGGTCCCAGAATCACAGCCTTACTATCATGGGTCGACTATCAGGGTCCCACTATCAGAGTCTGACTAACAGGGGCCCCCTATCCAAATCCCAGTATCAGAATCCAAGTATCAGTGTCCCAATATCAGGGTCCGAGTATCAGGGTACAAGTATCATTTTCCCAGGATCAGGGTCTGAGTTTCAGGGTCAAGGTATCAAGGTCCCAGTATCAGGGTCCCAGAATCAGGGCCCCACTATCAGGGTCCTACTATCATGGTGCTACTATCATGGTCCCACTATCAGTCCTAGTGTCAGAGTCCAAGTATCAGGGCCCAAGTATCAAGGTCTGAGTATCAGGGTTAGGGTATTAATGTCTCACTATCAGGGTACCAGGAATGAGGGTCACACTAGGTAACATGCGGTAACATGAGAGGCGGCCAGTTTGCCACCTTGCGAGCTTGGATGTCTTTCCAAGTAACGTGAGTGCTTGAAGGATAACTTGTGAATCTTATATAACTTATTAAAAATCAGAACCAATTACAATCATTGCATTATTCATTACAATTTGAACGTTGGCTAACATCCTGTTTTGCCATGAGAAATTATGGTTTCATACGTTCCTCAGTTTTCTAACCTTCTCTGGAACTGAGTTTCACATGGACCTTTCCCTTTTCCAACAGTTAATTCCCATGGTAAATTTGATCCTTGACACACTCTCCACCAATTACCATTGAGATGAAGGACGATTGAAATGGAAGGTAGCTTTGTGGAACCAGTGAAGGGCTAGGAATGCACTTAATTAAGAGAGCTTTGGATGTCAATAGTGAGGTGGTTTATAAGGGGGCCCATAAAATGGTTGAAGTGTTTATGAAGAAAGGTATGGAAAAATCCAAAGGCATTCTGGGGTATATGAAGCAGTGTAGGAAAGAAGGTAATTTTTCATAGGCTTTTATTCTTCCATCATGTCCCGCAAACACCTTCAGTACTCTACTGAGTTGCCATAAAAATCCTGGCTTGCTTTCTTCATTTCGGATTATAATGTCTCCATCCTTTAATGTACTCTGTTCCTTGTTGCTAGTATTCCCTTGGTCATGCAGCTCCATTAAATATACCTGCCTCCATCTTTGCACAGATCACCCATTATGTTCTGTCTTTTCTTCCAATGCTGGCTAATGGAATTGGTATCAAATACATTATGGCACCTTCCTTCTTGCAGAGAAACTAAACATCATCCTATCAAGAAATGGGCAGGTGTCAATGGCTCTGGCTCATTATGGTCACTGTGCACATAGGCAGTGCTGTAATGGGGGTATGAAACACCTTTCACAAGTGTGTAACTGGCGCCTCCCAATACTCCAATAATGACAAAATCTTAAAAGTTTTGCACACCTAACCCAATTAGGCCCATGGCAGCTGCCTTCTTCGTTATACCCTCATTATGGCACTGCACATAGGTTAGGGACTGAGAGTTCACAACTGCTTCCATGTCTGTTAATAGGGTTGACAATTCCTCATATCTCAAGTAAAATTACCTATTGACTTCTTCAAACAAGTTATAACTGAATGAATTAATCTTTTATAGAATCCTCCTCACCATGCACCCTTCTGCATTATATATTTGCAATGAATTCCCTTTTGAATCCGTAGTCCTTTACCTTGCTGTTTTGTGTGAGACTAAATATCTTGCTTAAGTAGGGCGACCATTTTTTCTGTGTGCCAATCTGGGGCATTGACTCCTCAAACAAAGAAATTTTTTTTTCTATTTTTAAAAAATTGTTTAAAAAGTAAATAAATGAAAACAAAACATACAAATACAGTGAAAATATATTGAAAGTATGAATAATTCGCACAGATGATTAGTTGTAAGTTATTTTGCCAATATGTCACTCCCCACACATAAAAATATGTTTCAAATGGCATATCATTAGTTGGCCAATGCCGCCAATGAAAGGCTCCAAAAATAATACATCCTCTCACCCTTACCCTGCCTGTGTCTAGGTCGGGTCTGTGAGTACTTATCCTCCAGGTGTTCATGTTCTTATCCTGCGAGGTCTTCCCTACTCCTGGTGCAACCAATCACCTGCAGCCCCATAATGGAGAGAATAACTTCCTCCTCACCACATGCTTGTACACCTCAACCTATTTTCTCTAATTTTTTCTGTGATGTTTTCCTCCCCCAAAGCTACTGTAGTGAAGGCTTCTGAAGGATTAATGTAGGTAATGAATAAATATATCCTTTATATGATTCTTCTAATGTGTGTTCAGTAGGTATGATACATGTAGTAAATCCAGCATGAAATTCTTAGGAACAAGGAATCATATAACTGAGTTAACATCAAACACAACCATTTATTTATAATAAATATGGAAGAAATTAATGCAGCTTAATGAAATTTATGTAATAAATTAATATTTTAAACATTCACATCAACAGCTAAATTCCATTAGTGAAAAGATGAGGAGTATTGAAATTGTGCATCTGTCTAGTGTTTTGGCCAAAGATCATTCATTTCAACTGTCCCAATACCACTCATGCTATTCTACATTTTAAAAATTGAACTCTCGTGCTAAGATTGAATTCAAAATTTGCAGTTAGGAAAAAAGAATTGATCTTTAAAGTAAATCATTAGAACATCTATGAAGTCACCTGTTTGCTTGTGCTACCTGCTAAAAGGAAAACTAAATGCACACATAGTCTGCACATTACCAAGCATATTGAAAAACAGATAAAAGTCAACAAAGGTGGAAAGTCAAAATTTCCACAATACCCCTGCAAGAAATTAACAGTGAGAAAAATCATTAACAAAATGAAGACAAGCAGCACAGGCACAGGAGCATGTGAGCACACCTGAGGTTGAGGGGCTAACTTGTGAGATCTGTGAAGGAGGATTGGAGAGGTATGAAATAACATGAGAGGTGTCTGTAAGAGACACAGGTGAATTGTCCACCAAAGATGAGGATGCACTTGTCACATTGGGAGATGATACATTTGCTATGCTGAAATCAGACAAGAATGCTGGTTTGTTTGTCAATTGCAACATTGTCTGAGTAGCCGTTTTTGGTCAAGCATATAATATGGGATGTCTACCAAGAATTTTAGAAGGTCCCTTGTAAGGCATAGAGAGTGGGTGCTTGGATATACCAGTGTGAACAAAAACATGTGTCGTAGCTCAACAACAACTCTTGCCAAAGAGTTGCTGTACTGGAATGGCATAATAGCACCCACATACTATACCTCAAATTTTGTAGCAAGTCCCCCTTGGTCAAGACATTGTATTAGGAGTGAAGATGTCTCCAGGCAGATGTAGTGTTGTGCTGTATACAGGCTCAGCAGGTGATGTCTGTAGATCTTCTTTGAATGCACAATGAAGTGCAAGGAGGGCAATTGGCAGATGTATACTCCAGTGCAGTGGATCATCAGTAGCTTTTAGAGCATTCTTCAGGTGGCAATGAAATCTTTCACCATGTCGTTGGATGCCAGCTGATAGGTGGTCTGTATGGGCATGGTACCCAGAATTTCACATATGATTAAAAAACATATCCAGGGATGATTGCTTTTGCCTAGATTTTAATATGTTATGAAAATGCATGAGGAAGTAAAGTTTCATTGAAAACCCTACACCTGTAGCAACTTTATCAGTGTGTTTCTTTTCGGTGAAAGATGTGTGGTTGACAAGTGTTGCAACCCTTTTAGCAATGACTCGATATTGTATATCGAATTTCCACTGATATGTAGGGACAAAGCTCCAAGAAATTTTTGGTTGTACCTTGAATTATTCGTATGTAGAGGCTCTACTGTACTCCACTGTGTGTCAGTGAAAAGAGTGATTTTGATGTCAGGTGATGTCTTAGGATGTCAAGGTGGTACAGCAGGGCCAGTGAGGCTGCTGTAGTTGGAAGGCAAAAGAGAGAATTGATTAAGGCATCCAGAATCCTGGACTCTGATCAATCTTTTTGCATTAGTGTGAGTAATGTGGACATTCTTATGATGGTCTCTGACCTGGTGAAGTATTTCAGCAAACAACAGGTTTCATTCATTCAGAGTGGTCGATGGCTGACACAAGCTGGAATAGTTTGAAGATGTATTTTTCTGATAGTGAGCGACCAGAAGGAGATGACCCTTGACACAGAGATATGACCAGAAGGTATATGTATACACCCCTCCTTCAGTAGAAACCCAATTCTGTGCCCAGAACATTCCTTTCCAGTCAGAAAATAGTCCTTGGGAAAAATCAAGGGCTAGGGTTATCTGTAACAGATACAGTATTAATGCACGTTCGCTGGTTCGGAAGTTAGATACTCTTGCTGCTATTGCAGTGACAGGTGCCCCATTGTCTATAATTGTGATGGAAACCTGGCTTAATCCATGGGTGGAAGATGATGTAATATCCCTTTTCACATACAATGTATTTTGGAGCGACCACCCCTCCCATGGTGGTGGTGTCGCCATATTCTGCAAACATATGTAAACCCATCTCTACTGTATGCTGGGCAAACACCCCTCAAATGTTCCCACTAGTGCAGGGGCAGGCGTTTCTTGAGCTTCTTAAAGACCCATTCTCTGCGAATAATGTAGTAATGCAATATCCTCTCACTGCAGCCCTGTACCATTCTGAACAAACTTGGAAGTCCATGTTATTGTATTAATGTAATCACGTTATTGTATTAAGACTCCTCAGTAACCTCACTGTGTACATGATTACCCAATGAGGGGCTGTATTTGTGGTAAATCCTCAAAGGATTTTAATAATTTAAGGAGTAAAAGGGAAGAGGATCTGGAAACCCTAAAATTTGGACTTTCTACCTCTTTTGCATTTATCATATAAATTACCTATTAGAAAATGGCAAGCAAGAATAGCAGAATAGAAAAGAGTTGTAGCTGCAACAAAACAGCAAATATGTCAATCTTTTAAGAAATAAATGGGTCTCCTGGTAGACAAACCAAAAGCAGGATTTGGGAAGCCAAATTATGGTTATACATGAAGAAGATTTTTTGCTGATCCGGAAACATCTTCCCAAATTACTCTATTACGTATAGATGAAATTAAGAGACTTAAAGTTCTTATGAAGCTTTATCTAGTTGTCACAACATTGATGCATAAAAATTTGATGTCTATTAGTGGAAACTGCAAAGCTTTATGTGAAATTGTATAGCTGGCACCCTATGACACCAACAGTTCACAAAATTTTGGCACATGGTGCCACAGTAATTCAACATGCATTACTACCTATTGGGCAACTCTCTGAGGAAGCTGCTGAAGCAAGAAACAAGCATTTCTGCTTATATAGACAGAACTTTGCCAGAAAATTTTCAAGAAAGGCTTGCAATAGAGACGTTTTAAACAGACTATTGCTCAGAACTGATCCATATTTAAGCAGTTCAAGACCAAGACAATGGAAGACTAGGATGCGATTTTCAAAAGAAGCCATGGAACTTCTACTGGCAGCACCATTGGATACTACAACAGCATTGCATGTTACAACTGCATATTACATTGCATATTACAGCAGGGGACACAGATTAATAATGAGGAACAGACATTGTGGCAATTCAGTAATTTAATTTTAATTTCAAAGTGATGCTTGCATTTTTAATCAGATTATTAAGTAATTATTTTTCCACCTTCTTTGCTTCAACATACATTGCAAAATCATAATTTTTTTTCTATATGTTACCATATACAAAATATTAAATAATTATTGAAATCAATTTTAGATCCATTTAAGACTCATCAAATCGAAGAAATATTTTTGGAAGCAAATACTCCACTGTGTGATGCTTCAAACGTAGTTGCAGGCGAGGCCACAATGAGTGGCAACTGTTAGGGTTCTTTTTTGTGTAAATTTCAATCAGCTGAAATGAAAGAGAGTTGGAAGAGAGTTGCTGGCTGTTTATCTCACAATCAAGCATTTCTGTTATTTTCTTGAAGGACAACACCACCACCTTCACAGATTATAAACCTCTGACCTTCATAGTGAACACAAGTTTAGATAAGCCTGACACCTAGATTTTATTTATGCTTTCATCACTGACATACAATATGTTGCTGGACTGGGAAATACTGTCACTGATGCCTTGTCAAGACAACGTTGCACCACCTTGCAACATCAGTGATGTGTCATTATCAAGGCCTCTACCATTAGTTCCAGTAACGTTTAGGCAGAAAAGTTTTGATACCTTTCATAACATTTCTCATCCTGGCATTAGTGCCACCTAAAAGCTTATTACCAACTGTTACATTTGGCCATCTGCTAACAAAGATATTCAACTGGACAAAGTCTTGCATACAATGTCAAAAGAGCAACATACACCAACACACCTACTTGTCACTGGTAAGCTGCACACCACTAATGTCATGATTTGACAGGATACATATAGATATAGTTGGACCATTGCCTCCATCTGAAGGCAACCAGTATATCTTGACCTGTGTTGACCATTTCACATACTGGCCAGAAACCATACCTATCCCTGATTGCACTACATCAACTGTTGCTCAGACGTTGCTACAACATTCGTTTTCATGATTCTGTATCCCAACCACAATCACCACAGATAGAGGTCGTGAATTTGACTCCCTCCTATTTAACCCATTAACGCCCACTGTACTCAGTTGAGTACACAACTTTGAGAATTTCTCCATTGTCTAAAGTATGATATACCAATATGTCTTTTTCTGAATTGATTGTGAACATGACAAACTAATTTAAAAATATCTTTAAAGAAAAATATTGCTGCAAAAAGTCAGTTTAACCCATTAACACCCATAGGAAAACCACCGAGTAGAATAATAAATTTGCATGATAATTTTAATTATAATATGATAATATAACAGGAAAGTTAAAGAAAAAAAATTATTCTACTTTCATGTAAATTCTACAGGGGTGTACTCAGATGAGTACATTGGGCACATACGTAAGCAAATCTTTGAAACACATTCTTTCAATGAAAGTCTGTTTTCACATTTTGCACTTTCCCAGCTTATTGTGGGTTCCAGACGCCTGGCTGGGGTGTCACCAGTCAGTGCATGTTCAGTGGACTCGCAGACCCAACCCTGCCAAAGGGGTATGATGATGATGATGCACAGTGCCATCTTATTATTGAATGACAAATAATTCCCTGCAGCTGTTCTAGAATTTTTGGGTAATGACAATTATTTTCATGTGGCCAAATGCCAATTGTTGAAGATGATGGGCATTTCTTTTTAGATGTTGATGGTAGGTTTTGTCTTAGATAATTTCCAGCAATGATCTTTGAAAAATCCCAGCTAACCCAAAATGCACCATGCAGTTATTACAGCCATATCTAATAAATATGCAAACAATACCCACCACCAAATTTTGATATTCCATTTGTGAATATGTTGGTTCCACATGTGTATGCATTAGATTGCTTATTGTTAATGTGCGATAGGTCAGACACCATGCAATATTATAATTTTGGATAATTTGGTGTTGGAACAAGTGGGGTAGGCTGGCATTACCCCACAGACTACCCAGCCAATATTCCTGCAGGTTCAAGACGCATGGCTAGGAGTGCCCCCAGCCAAAGCATGCTCGGTGAAACAGCAGACCACAGGTGGGATAAACGTGTGATGGTGATTATGATGATTTGTGAATATGATGGTTGACATTTTTTTTTTCATTTTGGAACTTGGCATCCAGGTGGTGACTTTTAGCCATAGCAAGTGTTCTTCATTACTGGTGTCTCAATCATTACCATTATCATCATCATGGCTTAAGACTAATGGAGTTCCCAGAATGTCCTGTGGTTAATGAAATTATTCAAAATCGTCATCAAGCCATTCTTCCTCATCTGCTAAACCACCTGGTTTGGGGGGGGGCATGACCAAGATGTAACACTCAATGGTTTCATCTTCCCCACCAAAATTGATGCAAATAGCTTCTTCAAGCCCTTCATAAGTACCTTTTCTTGGAAAAGTGACATTTTGGTAGCATGTTTTACTACTGACAATCTCCTGAGAAAAATAATATATTGACACCTTCCTGGAAAACATTGTTTTACCAGGGAGGTTTTTATCTATGGATGTGCCCATTGTACTCAACTGAGTACACTGTCAAAGTTGCTTGAATTAATTAATTAACTTCTTGTATATAAATTATCCATGAAGTGCATAGTATTCTATATAGTATATGAATTATGCCTACAATAACATTTCAGAAAATATTTACCTAGAAGTTCAAAATAATTCAAACCAAAATCTTTGTATTGTAGAAACTTTCATTGCAAAAACTGCAATTAAGATGAGCCATGTTAGCCAAAACAGGCATAAACATGTATTCCTAATTATCTACATTATTTATATTATAGTGGCATAAATGTTTATTATACAGTACCTGTATGTTATATAATACCATGGCAGGGATGGAATGTGTTAATCCTATTTCCTTTAGTTTATATGAAAAATAATGGTTTTGACATAAGTTTTTCAACATGTGAGCTCAGTTGTGGAATAGATTAAACTCGTATTAAGAGGCTCTACTGTATTTTTCAGAAAAACCATACCAAAGGTCACTAACAAAAATTTCCTTCAATGGTATGACTGAAATTATTTTCACACTTTTTAATGATCAGTGTATTACATTGTGCTAATTTTAGGACTCCTAAAAGTCACAGTGCCCCACACTATGATTGTGAAGTTCATTGCTTTTCCCCTTTGTTTATTTGATCTGAGACCCCCTTTTATATAGTTATTTCATTTGTGTTTTTGCTAGTTTATATTAAAGTTATAAAATCAACCATGATGGATCTTAAAGAAAAAGGTATGTATTATAGTATAAAATATTTAGTTTCAAGCTTATGTTTATTGTAGTTTTAATTTTTGCCATCTTCTTTGGCCATCATGGAAACCAAATTTTATAGCTCACTTTTTTAGAGGTATGTTTAACTAGGTGTGCCAGACACTGTCAAGGGAAAATTTTTGTCATATTGCAATCCTTATTACTTTCACTAGCAGTTGCAGCAAAAAGTATCAACTCAAAATAATGCTTTCAACAGTATCAAATTTTTAATTGAATATTACATAGAACTCTCACACCAAGATTGAATTCAAAATTTACAGTTAGGAAAAAAAGAATTAATCTTTAAATTAAATCATTAGATGTCACCTATTGGCTTGTGCTACCTGCTAAATGCACACACATTCTGTACATTACTAACCATATTGAAAAACAAAAATCAACAAAGGTGAAAGGATGAAATCTCCCAACTACCATTAATGTAGTCGTTTTGGGTGCTGTCGGCTTATGACACCCGACTGAGGTAGCACAGCTTTCACATCTTAGCCACTTTCACTCACCTTTAATGGTTCAACCTGGCCTAACAGCAGTTCTGTAAACTTTGCATTTCAATTTATTGGGGCATATTGGGTACACAGGACTCCACTTCCCTGTCCCCACTTTAGCCATTTGTATGGGGAAATACTATAGAGGCTAAATTTATTTTGACAAATCGCTAAATGGATTGTTAATTCCAGGACATTTTCCAAGACACATATCCATACAGGACACAGCTGAAATCTGGGACTGTCCCAGAAAGTCTGGGGTGAATGGTTGAATAGCCTTTCCATAATGGAGAAGGTGCATCACCCCAATATTGGCAAAGAAAGGGCTGAAATACGTAATCCCAGGGTATACCTTAACCTGGAAAGTATTTGCTAGCAAGGGTCTACTTACTCCT
This sequence comes from Trigoniulus corallinus, assembly GCA_013389805.1. Taxonomy (NCBI): domain Eukaryota; kingdom Metazoa; phylum Arthropoda; class Diplopoda; order Spirobolida; family Trigoniulidae; genus Trigoniulus; species Trigoniulus corallinus. The sequence goes on from JAAFCE010006668.1 coordinate 4,448,997, forward strand.
GACCAAAGCCATCGATAGAGATACCTCAATGGAGCAACTTTTGCAATGAGAAGTTTGAGGTGGTCCCAAATGTCAAGCCCCTCGTTAAGCGCCTCATCTTGATTCACGCCCCCAACCCCTAGGCTGTGGTGGCAGAGGAAAAGAACCCAAGTCACATCAACGTTCAGCTGCATCTGTAGGGAAGCGTACCATTCCTATAAGCATGTTATCATGGTGTTAGTATCCTGAAGAAGAGCAAAGTCTCTGGCTGCCCACGATTCCGTGAAAGAGTTATTGTCTGCATAAGACACTGGAGCCCATTCACTGCACACAGTCAGTGAGGCTTCAGTTGCCAAATTGAAGAATTGGGACCCAAAAATGGAGCCCTGTGGCACCCCCATTAGTAATGGGCAATGTATCTCCAAGGACTGAGAGACAATCAATCTACCCTCCAGAAAGGACAATAGGAAATTCATGAGATAGGGATTCTCAATGTACCTGGTAATAGTGGCCACCAGCACAGAAGGATCCCCTGTGTTGAAAGCTTTTGCCACATCCAGCTGTACCAGCACCACACAAAGACCAGCAGCCAGTGAATCCAGAATGGAGCAATACAATATAAGTAAAGCATCATTAACAGAAACATGAAGACACTGAATTGAGAAGTAGGTATGGCAGCAGTGAGGTAATCCCAGCAGTGTTCCAGCACCCACCATTCACAAAGTTTTGACAATATAGGTAGCAGTGCAACAGTACAATAATTAGCTGTTGAACACTCCTTCAGAGTGGTAGCTGGTACAGTTTATGGACCAAGTGAAGTACTCGTGTGCAGTCTCGCCACATAGGAAACTACAGTAGCCAATGATATCTCTGGGGACATATCACAGTCCCATGTTGCCACTTAATCATAAGCTACCACTAACAATTTCCCGGCCTTGAGAGGGTTCACCAGCAAGTCAAAGATCCCATACTCTGTCTGATATGTGCTCCTCATAGAAGCATTTGGGTTGAAGAACTTGTTTTTAGCCCTTCTCACTGCTTTCTTGGAAGTTCGCCACACACCCTGGAAGTGGTCCAACAGGGAGGGGTCAGCAGTAAGTCTCCATGCTTGATGACACGATATCATGGCTCCACAAGTGCCTAGAGATACATGTAGCAGAGTTGCAATAATGAGGACATGCACCTGATAGAGCCTCGATGAAAGCTGTACTCATGAGGAGTCCCAAGTCCCATTCATTGGTTGATAGTTAGAAGAGAAGATAAATGAGAGTGAAGAATATGGTTGAAAAGACAGCTTTGTAGCCTTGGAAGTTTTCAGTGCAGTAACTGGGGAGTACTGGCATAGTCAAAATGGCATATACAGCAAGAACTTCTACAGAATTAAATGATGATCCAATAAAAAATGTTGAACAATTGTACTGAAGTGCACTGCATGCTCTTTGTGGTAAACACCTGATCATTGAGTGAGATTGTACCATCCTTGGCCCTCATATATTCATTCACCAATGGCACAAGTCCCAGGGAGCTAAAGAAGGCTAAGTAAGTCATAGCTGGAGGAGATCTATTGAGAAAATTACAATTGAAGTCACCCAACACAATGTTCAGGCACCCCAGATGAAACACCTGCATCACAAAGGTAAAGAGGACATCTAGTGAGGAATAAGCAAGGTAGTACGCAGCTCAGACAAAAATCAAGTGGGTGGGCTGTGATCTATCTACCACATTCAACAATACTAAGGCCAAGGTCAGACAGCATCTGCTTTACAACTAGGATTGAGGCCTCAAGACAGACGTTGCTGATTAAATTACTCTCTGTTCCCCCTGAACACTAGCATTTATTATTGTGGGATTTCCCTGACCATGTTGCCAGAAACCCACCCTAATTCCTCTTCTTGAGTTCAATCTGTGGAGTAGGAGAGGATGTCGAGTGTTGACAGGACCTATGTTGGCATGTCTGTTTCTGGCTGACAATTTGAGCATACATGGGCACAGAAAGAGGGCAGAGATTGATCTGATTCTCCATAGGATCAGATATGTATAGGGCACATTCGGCATGCAACAATTCCTCTGTTTCAATCTCAGAATATGTAGGTAGTTCAACCTGCTCTGGGGTCTGGGTAGTTGGATCTAGTCCGGGGTGAGCCGCTTGTCCCACCTGCAGACATTCTTCGTGATGGGAGGAGGAAAAGGTCTGACAGACCTTGTCAAACCCTAACTGCATCACATCTCCTAGAGTATTGATGCCCTCAGCAATGGATGCTTGGTAGATCTGAATTCCATGAAAGCCAGTATAAGGATCCATGGAAACTAGGTCATCTTCTTGTAAGGTTGCCTTAAGCTGCACATGACTGCAGAGTCAATGCAGAGTTTTAGGATAGATCAATCCTCAGCAATTTAGTCCCATACTGTGGAGTCATCCACCCACTCAGTGGCTTCCTGTGGAACCAAAACTTTCACAACAATCCGGTTTACAGTGATTGCTATTATCTCCAGATTGCTAATGATCATTGAGAGCAGATCATGCACATCCACTCACAGAATCTCACAGAATCAAATATTGATCAAATTTGATCAGATTTAATGTTTAAACTTTTCAACAGTTTAATAAATTTTACTTCTCTGGTTTAGCAGTGTTGTTCTGGAGTATTCTGCAAGTACACACAAAGGGACTAAGTAAAGTGACAGATTAGTTGCATCGTCCAGTTTGGGCTTGATGTTATTTAGTCAAAATTAACTCATTAGCCTTCAATCTACTTAATTTAGAGAACATTGCTAAATAATTATTTTTATTTTGAAGAAAGGCCACCTTGATTTATGAAGCTGTAGGCACATGCCTTATGTGCCTGTTTGCAAATCCACCATAGGATTTGCCATTACCTGCATTGAGGCATGTAGGCAACAACACAGTAAGCCCTTTGGCTGGCATCACAAAACACATTCAATTCTGGTTGGTCAACTGCCAAATTAGCAAATTACCTTCATTCTGCCCTTGTACTCCTTCTACAATGCCTCCTTATATAGCTCCTTTGCTTTTTCAACAGTTTTATCTCCAAACATAAAACTCATCCAAATAAGATGATCTTTGTAGTAACTCTTAGCTGCTCTTGAGCTATCCTGTCATGAGTGAGGTGACTTACTTGAAAGGTGAGCAACCTTTCAAGTTAAAGTCACTTGATTGCATGCACAGAGTTTAGCATTTAGTAGGTGGCAGGACTCTTAAACTGCATACCCCATAAGAGCCATAGGGCATCTTGATATTGATCCTGTATCAAGATTCTGGGGAACGTGTGTATTATGTCTGCTACCATTGCTATTTGATGTATTTGAAAATTCAGCAGAACATAAATTTAACCTTGGGTCAAGTTAAGCTCACTATAAAATTCATCACTGAGAGATGGACATCCCAGTGCATGGGATGAGGCATCATAATCTACTATGAATTTTACTTAACTCTTTATTTTACTTACCTCACTTAAATAACATCTCATTGCTGGCTGCATGCCGATTGTCATTTAACTTTGAGTTTTCTCCTTTCCATGGAAGGGTGGTATTGCATTTATTTCCCTCCTTTGGGAGTGAATCTTCAAAGTTCTGCTGCCAATGGACATCAGTATCATCTTCCTTCTCTTTCTTAATATCCAACTGCTTGAGGTCCCAGAAGGTTGATGCTTTTGCTTCCTGTTGAATCTCGGCAGCTATTTCTAATAATGCTAATTGTATTATTAACGATGGGTGTACTGCGAAGCAGTGATGCTGGTCCCTGCAAAATCCATCCAAATATTATTTCTACTGCTATTTCCTTATGCTTTGGCCAGCCACTATGTCCCAGTAATGGTTGGCTCCTATTAGCATTTGAATGCTTTCATCTTCCACATTGGTTCCCCAGTAGTCTGCAAGAACCAAACCACTAAGGGTAATATCTTGAATGAAGTTTAGTGTTGGCATGTGTAGCTTATTGCTGCAAATTGTTGACACCTTCCAAGCTTGAACTGGCCTTGAATGTCTGCTGTTTAGTACAACTTGGACCCTTTTCACCTTCAGCTTTACATCAGAATGGCTTCCAAAAGTGGTTACAGCAACGATATCCTTTTCTGATTTTAGCTTGAGCCTTGTTGCTGCCTTCTCTGTTCTGAAAGTCTGTGGACTACCACCATCTAAGAGTATCATTATTTTATGACTAATACCAACTCCTCAGCTAATACTAATGCTGTCTGTAATAGGACAATGAGTGTGGTAGGCTGGTTGTTAAGTGCTGTAAACAGCTCTGCCACCTCTAATTCAGGCAGCTGGAGTTGATTATTATGGAGCACAGTAAAGGAATGATGTCTGCAAATCTTGCACTTGATATTAGTGTTATGGTAATCTTCATCCATATGATTTCTCCTTAGATACTTAAAACATCTACCAGTTTGTTTCAGTTTCTTTATCTTTCTTTCTAGGGACCTTCCTTAATTCAACCTTCCCATGGAATCCATCACGTTCTTGTACATTTCTAAGAGGTTTGAGGTTCAGGAGTTTCCCAGTGTGTTCATTTATTTGAAATTCCCTTTTCCAAAACTGCTCCTTTAACAGCATGACTACTGTAGTATAGTTAGTCCCTGCTAATTACAATCCTGTCACTGATGCGAAGGCTCTTCCTGTTAAGTACATTCTTAAAATAACTAAACTTCTCAGTATTGTTTAATCTTCTATGTTGATCTACTGAACTTGAAAAGTAGTTCCAGAATCCCATCCATTTGGCTATGTCTCCATGAAATTTTAGTAACTCAAGCTTAGGAAATTTTAATGAAGTTGAGGATTAGACAGCTGTTTCAGGACAGAACTAGTGTCAATCTTCATTCTCGGGCAGAAAATAGAAAAGAACATAGGATCTGCATGCAATCTTTGTTGATTGGGAGAAGGCTTACAGGGCCTAACAGTCTTCCATGACAGGACGTCTGGGAGAAGAAGAAAGATATATTACATAGTGCAGGGCATGTGTGATGCTGTCATAGCAATGTAAGGATTACATGGGAAAATACTGGAAGTGTCCCAGAGATGGTCAGGGTGGGATGATGAGAGCTGATAAATTAGGAATAAGCATATTGGAGAGAGCTAGTTTGGGGGTGGGGGCATCATAGGAGACATAGGAGTAGGTTTTGCATAAGGATTTGGATGTGTGTAGGGTGGAGGGGGACGTGATAGGTATTAGCAGTGGGCAAAAACCTGCAGATCCAACCCTGACATACGTGGCATATGAGTATGATGATGGTGGTGGTGTCCAGCTGACTACCACCACATTAGGCAACTTTGAGTTTCATTGAATACAATTTACTTATGCAACTGGTGTTTGTCCGAATGACAACAATGCCAAGCAGCCATAGCAGGCTGAACTCAAAGGAGTCTGCTCAAAGGTGAAGAGGAGGTGTAGGGGATGGAGGAAAGGATAAATCTGCAGCACCCAACGTTCCCTACCAACCACCCATGTTGGTAATAATTTGGGTTTGCATTCCTTAACTTCAGTGATCTGATGAGAGGTGGTGTGTGCAATGCAACTGTCACACTCAGCAGCACAGCCACATGAGAAATTGCAAAACCCCTAATAAACGTCTTTGCTTTCATTTTAAAAAATTATGTGTTCCTTCTGAGTTCCTGCTTTGTGTTGCTGCTTTGAGGTCAGAAATGCTGGTTATTGTCCACTTACTCAACTTTTTCACTAAGTATTCCCAGAGGTGTTCAGTTTTATTTAATTTTGGACTTTGCAGTTGGTGGTCAAGAAGTTATGGAACCCAATAAAGCATCCACTCCATCATTAGCTTCAATTTCTGCTGGGGTCATTGTCTTGCTGGAATGTCCATATCAGATTTGACTTCAAATGCACAACACTTAGTGACAGATTACACAGGCCTGCAAAAAAATACTTTTTAAAAATTGTTTTACTTTTGATAACAGATTTTTATATTATTAGGTGTGCTGATTCCAAAAACGCAATTCATTTTTTTCTATCACTTAAGGTTTTCTCTCAAAACATTTTCATAGTTTGGAAGAAATAAAGGAAATTGCAGTATTTTGATGTTTCGATTTTCATTTTATCGCTCCATAAATAAATGTTATAGGTCTAGTAATGATTGAATACATAAAGATTTAATTTTCCTCTTGTGGAGTTACTTGAGATCACTTTTTAACCCTTACATCAATACCCAGAAAGTTTCACATTGTTCAATAACAAGGGTACCCATATTAAATGAAATGGAATTGAGGCACGCACATGTTTTGATATCCAGGTATTTCTGAAGCTATCGTATTTCTTGATGCATGACGGCCCATGGATTTTCTTTATCTATTGTTTTATTATTATCTTTCAACCATAGGCAGCCAGCCTTTCGATTCGATATCGACCCAAAAATCCATTGTGTAGAACATTTGTAGACGCCCGTTTCATACATTTGCTGTCCCACACAACAGTAATCTCTTATGCTTTATCATCATATCCTTATCCCACCTGTGGCAGGGGTTGGTCAGTGGGTTCCAGACAGTGGTGGATCCAGGAGAGGAAGCAATGCCACAATTTCTTCCCCCCTCAGTGCCTCAATGGGGCACATATTTCAACTGATGCCGGATTCACCTTTGTATCTGATGAGGCATTTTCACACTACTATCCCCATTTCTATACTGCCAGTTCAACAGTTGCAGTGCAGTCCACAGTTGGCTAAACCACTGAAGAGAGTGCACTGCCTGGGGGGGGGGGGCAGTAGAGCACCTGTTGAATTGCTAGCTAGATTTGTAACAATGGATTCTGAATATTTAAAAATATTTCAAGTACACTTATTTGAAGTGCTTCCCCTGATCCACCCTTACTACTACGACCTACCTCCAAACTAATCCCAAGTTTGTTTTGGTTTTCCCCATACTTCTTCGTTCCTCTTCACATTACATGACCATACCACATGCATCCATTCGTCATCATACCCTTTCCCTGCCTGTGGCTGGGTCATGTCTGAGTTGCATCTCTCCACTCCCAATTATCTCCCACCAGGTCCCCATCCACTCCACACACCACCATTTCCTTATGTACAACCTCCACCAACTGGTGCAATAGTGTTTTGTCTGCTTTGCCCAACACCAGCTGCCTAGACAGTGACAAATGGAGAGCAAGTGGAGAGCAATGCAGCAATTGCTACCCCTCAGCGCCTCAATGGGGTGCAACTGATGATGCATTTTTACATTGCTATCCACATTTCTATACTGCAAGTCCAACAGCTGCAATCAAATCTGTAGTTGGCTAAACCACTGAAGATAGGACATTGTGTAAGGGCAGCAGATGACCTATTGTACTTGCTAGCTAGATTTATAGTAAGGGATTCTGAATATATAAAAATACTGTATTTGGGGTGCACTTTTTTGAAGTGTTCCCCCTTGATCTGCTGCTGGATCCATCCCTGCCCCTTTCCTTTATGAATGGCCAACAACCCTATCATTCTTCAGCCACCTATTTCAAGGGCCAAACTATCCTGTCCAAGGGACATTTAGACAATAGTCCACCATAAATAATAGAATACTATTGCTTGGCTTGTATTTACCGTATATAGACCATCTAACATTAATAAGTTCATGAATACATATGAATACACGATGGCATGAATAATTTATAAAAATTGAATTTTTTTATTAAACTGTACGTGACAGAACATTTTAATTGTTTTTCTAGTAATCAGCATCCTTAAAACCGTAAAAAACAACAATTGTTTTGAAGACAGTTTTTTCATCACCGACCTGTGTTATGATTCAGAATGGTGAAATAATCCTTTTTTTCATTGTACATCAATAAACACAAAATTTCCCACCCCAGATGCTGCCATGCACCTCCAAACATGACAAAGGCTCCACTGTGTTTCCCTACAGTAAGCACATTCTTGTGCTGAAACTACTGGTTTACAATCTCCATATTTTACAGTCACCTCTCAAAAGCAAAACCCACAAAAGGTTCATCTGAGATTACATCTCAGGTTCATCTAAGATTCATCTTAAGTTATGAGATTACATCTTAGGTCCATCTAAGATTCTTCTTAAGTTATCTGAGATTACATCTCAGGTTCATCTAAGATTCATCTTAAGATATCTGAGATTCATCTGAGATTACAACTTTGACTCAATTCACTATCTCATGATTATTATGCTCTTCAGTAAATTGCAGTTTTTTCCTTTTATTCACTTTTTAAATTTGGGGTTTCTTCTTGGTGCTCTGCCATCTAAGCCACAAGCGTAATTCAACACAAGTCTTATTGTCCTGGCACTAACTAATATTTTAGTAGCATTTGAGGCACATTCTGCAATATTTACAGCATCAGTGAAAGGATCCTTTTGAACTTCTTGAATGATGTGGCATTTTGCAGGAGCAGACTGTTTCTTTATTGACAAGAATGAGTTAGATTTACAATTTTCCCACCTTTTTTTGTGTTTCCTGATGATACTTTTGAAAGTTCCCAATGGTTGATTCACAGTTTCTGCAATTTTGGCAACACTTTTCCCTTCGTTTTTAAGTTGATTTTATTTCTTCAATCAATTTTGGTTCCTTTTTTATTGCAGTTTCCATTATATTAACGCATGAATTTCAATTTAACTGTTAATTATTTGCATTAAATCGTGTTTTTTGCTATTGGATGATGATTTTCAACTTTTAAAGCTTTGACACTGGTAGCTTGTTGGAATTTTAATGTTCCATAAATTGTGTTAATAAAAAAGGCTTTTTTAAGATTTATCATCACCATACCCTTTTTCTCTCCTGTGATGTGTTTGGGTCTGCAGGTTCCCGTCATCCACTCACATCTATCCCCCACCAGGTTCCCATCCACATCCATAGCAGGGGTGATATAGGAGCAATGCCCCTCACCACCCCCAGCTAGTCTGTGAGTCCAGAAAATCACAAAAATGCAGCTTGGTAGTGTTCAGAGAATATGACATGTCATCCAGATGTCATTTGGAAAGGTGTTCTTGATCCTTGGGTGGGTGCTGATGATGAGGCTAATGGTCGCCTGACTGGCATGATAATTGTACACCATAGACTATCCTGTGCCAACTAATGTGAGTCTTCATCTTCACTATGTAGGTTGGCTTTAGTTGATCAATAGAGACAGTGGTGTCTCTTCCCCAAATTGTTAGCACAGATGTCTTCCTGGATTGACTAATCACCTGAAAGGGTCCTTTGTATGGGTGCTGGAGTGATTTCTTCATGCCAACGTCATGGACAAAGACTTGGCTGGCTGTGGCAAGGTGTTTGAAGATGAAAGGTTTGCTTTCACTATGACATTGCAAGATTGCTGGCTAAAGATCATGGATGTTTTGCTTGAGTCCCCTAACAAAAGTGCCTGCATTGACGTCCTTCTCCATGGGTTGAGTGTATGAAAGGAATTCACTAGGCAGCTGCAGTGGTGGGCCAAAGACCAATTCAGCTGGAGTTGCACTGATGTCCTCTTTCCATGCTGCACAGATGCCTAGGAGGATAGCAGGGAGGCTCTTGGTCCAGCAGCTCTGAAAGTAGTTAATGGCTGCCTTCATCTGTCAGTGCAGGCATGCTACCATTAAATTTGTCACAGGTTTATAGGGAGTGGTGTGAAGGTGAGTTGTACTGATTAGACCAATTTAGCTTTCAGAAGAGGTGTGACTCAAACTGCCTGCCTTGGTCTGTGGTGACTCCCTTGGCACTCCAAAGTGGGCAATCCAATTCTCAAAATATGCACAAGCAACAGTCTCGGCCTCTTGGTTAGGCAGTAGCACTGCCTCTGGCTACTGTGAAAACTGGTCTATAATTGTCAGGCAATAATAAGGTCCTTCTGACTCTGGCATGACAATGATGTCTAGGTGCATGTGTTCAAATCACTGGGATAGCAGTGCAAATGAGCCAACTGGTTCAGAAACATCTTGACTTGTTGACATGCAAGGCAGGTCTGCACCCAGTGGCAGCAATCTGCCCTGATCGATGTCCAGATGAATCTGTGTCAGGAGCTTCACAGTTGCTTTGGCTCCTGGGTGAGATAGCAACTCAGTGGACACATGATGGAAGGTGATCATACAAGAGACTTGTGAGGGATTTGAGACTGGAAAAATCATATACTGATGAGTGGATAGTGTATGTGAGAGCATACCAGCTTCTGAAGCACTTGGTTGGGAAGAACCAGCAGCATATATCCTATGCCTCGGGCCAGCTTCAAACAGGCTCAAGATGTCATGGAAGGGGTGAGCAGTGAACCATAATGCTGAACAGAGTTCAACTAGTTGATAATAAACAAGTAAGTAATTGAAAGCAAGTAGGCCATGAGACAGACATACAGAGGTAACACTGGTAAAAGGATGCAACCTAAAGATCATCCGAAGGAGGCGATTGTTAGATGTAGAAGAGTAGATGGTGCAAGCATAAGTTATATCAGGCACCACTCCTTTCGTGCCAAAGTGGACTTAAGCTGCAGAAACAAATATAATAAGGAATTAAGGCATGAAGTTAACAAAGACATGTGCTGAGAGAAGGTTAATTGCTATCTAAGTGTACACACAAAATTGATAGCAGGGGCCACAGAAGCCATAGTGTATGTGAAGTCTTGGTCCTATTGAGGCTCATGTTAATCACCGAAAACCATTTGTGGAGTTCTGCCATTCTTTCTAACCATGACTGAATTGTAGTTGGAATATTGGTCAGTACACAAGGAAGGCCAAAGTTGTTATCATCGGCATATATCCATTTGGAAAACCCATCCAGAATCATGGACACCATGGTGGCACCAACATTATACAATAAGGGCCCTAAAACAGAGCCCTGAGGAATACCATGATCAAGGGAGAGAGAGAGCAAGGGAAGGGTCATCTCTTAAGGAGACAACTCTATCTTCAAGTATGAAACTAGGATTTTCCTGAAGTAAGGGTTGAGACCAGATGTCAAAATGGACTGATTTAAGGTGTCACATGGGGATTGTGTCATATGCTTTGGACACATCAGTTTTACAAAGTATGAAGGCAAAACCAGCAGTGAAAGCATGAAGATTGTGCTTAAAGGGTACAGAGGTATGTGTCCTAACACTGCATTGACAGCTGGGTGTAAAGGCCATGGACAAGGGGGACAGGATAGAAATGGGATGGAAGTTCATAATGTACAGATAATACTGTACAGTTCATACTGTACAGATAATACAGTTAAACATATGAGTAAGTGGGGTGATATTGATTAAACTAAGATACCTAAGAACCAAGTTAGGGATCGAATCAGGTACATTTAATGGAAATTCCCTAATAGCCCATAGGTGGAAGAATACTTCATCATTCGAAAAGGAAGGGATTGGAGTAGTGCAAGTAGGTGCAATAAATGAGTAGTCAGTATGCCGAGCAGGGGTCAATAAGGGATTTTTTAAAAAGTGTAGGTATGCAAGGCCCTGCAAAAGCGAAACTATCCTCAGAGAGGTAGAAGTATGGGAAAGCAGCTTCCAAAGAGAGTGGTACAGAAGGATCGCTTGGCATCCTTGATCAGGATTTTGTATCTGCACTTCAATTCAGTGGCAGAATCTTCAGTGACACTGGATTCAGACACTCAGAAAAGGCACCATGTGCTGCATGCATCACAAAAAGCCCCACTCAATTCCATAAAGGTGTGCACCTAGGGGCTTACATTCAAAACATAACTAAGCATGATGCTGAGACTGCATCATACAATATATCGTCACCCTGAGACATAGCACATCAACATCCACAATGTCGAACAGAGGCTGCCAATCTACCTGAAGTAAATAATTAATCAACACTTGAACATTGAGGTGACGCCAGTCCCATCTGGGGCAGGTATAACAGCAAGAATGAAGGGCTCTGCACACTACTAGGCAGAAACATAGAAATTTGCTGGTATAGATGACCCAGTAATGGAACATGGTTGTGCACTACATCCAACACATGACACCTGACTGGAATGAGGGTTTTCACAGTTGGTATTGAAGTAAACCAATGGCCCATGGTTACATTTACTGCATAATATTCAGCAGTTGGGACAGTCTTGGGAGTTGTGCCTTTACTTGTATACATTTCACCATATGTATTGGCATGACACATAAGTACTAGCTTCATGCCATGTTTTTCTGGCTTTGATGGTATAAACCTTTCAAAGGCACACCATTCTCAAAAATCCTAAGAGTTGCTCATCGATTATGGAATGTTGTGATGGCATGTAAAGCTCAGAACATGACTTCATAAAGTGGTCAAATAGTTCTCTAATTGGTGACATATGATCCTGCTTTTGCGTTTCCTTTTTGGTTCATTTTTCATCATACCTTAGGCATGTAAAAAAATCTAAAATGACATTGAATAATAGTAGCTCTAAAAATGGGAATCCCATAAATGACATCAAATATCTCTCTGCTGTTCAAATGTCTCATTTTTTATACCCCAGCTAAGGGGCGGCCGCCCCAGGCGCCAAATTTTAGGGGGTGCAAAATTTTAAGGGTTGCAAAAAATTTTCAAACGAAAAATTACAAAATATAAAATTAGCACGTTCTGACACGTTAGACACTAGTTCTCTCCCAGAGGCAGCGTTCCATAACTGTTTTCAACAGCTTCATGGAGTGGCTCATTAGCTTTATACTGCTATAGTTGCCACAATCTTGGACAGCCTTTTACAGTAGAACTCCAGTTATCCGACTCAATCGGGACCGGACCCCATTCGGATAATTGGATTTTTTCCTAAAAAAGGGTTTAATTTAATTTATCATTGTTTGTATGTTGAAAATGGGAGAAAAAACTACTTTTAAATGAAAAGAGCTTTTAATTAATTAAATGAAAAGACAACACTTTTACATATTAAGCATACTTATAAGGGCTGTACAGTATGTACAAGTACCAAACTGTAAATGAAAGTCATTGCTTGCTGAACATCTTGGTCAAAGTAAGTTGTTTGACTGTCAGTACTGTATCCATTTTCGGGCAGCCAAATCACGCGTTATTTTGCAAATTGCAGTACGTTCCCTCTTAATGTTTTTTCTGAAATTCTGAAAGCAGTTCGGATAATAAGCGATTTGGATAGTCAGAGTTCGGAAAATTGGAGTTCTACTGTACTATCCAACTCTCACACCATGCAAATGGCATTATTGCCTCCACCAGCTAACCTCCTGAAAAGTTTCCCTAGCCACCTAGTGCCTGTCCTTCCTAGGCTATGCCACACTTCAATGGGGATTATATCAGGGCCAAAAGCTTTTTGGCCTTTCATCTTCCTAAGTGCCCCGCTACTTCTTCTGTTACACAGTCCACCACCCCTGTTGATGCAGGATAGGTGGCAAAGTCCTCCTCTCCCCCCTATGGTGTTTAGGAGGTTTTGGAAGTACTCCTTCCACCTCCTCTTTACCTCTGATGAGGAAAACAAGACCCTACCTTTGCTATCCTTCACTGTTATGGCTCGGAGTATGTCTGTAGCAGCCCTACCTCTAGCCTTGGCAAGCTTGAAGACCTCTCTCTGCTTCCTTTGTCTCTAACTGATCATAGAGGGCCTCATACTTCTGGTGCTTGGCCATGGCAATCATCCTCCTAGTGGTTGTTTTGACCTGCCTATATTGTGTCTTAGACTCCTGGTCCCCTAACTCCCACCACCTGTGGAAAGTAGCCTTCTTTTGCTTGTTGGCTGCTTCTACCTCTTCATTCCACTGGCCTGATCCAGCCATTTTCATCAATAAATAAGATCATTATTAAGTTAATAAATGTCATCACTACCTAGATAGTTTAAGTTTAAGAAATTTGGCTCTCAAAAGAAGTCCCAATCATTGTATTGATGATATTTGTCTCTTTTGACTGACGAGTTTGCCGACCACTGGTCTGTCCATAAGTTAGAATGGCGCCAAATTTTGCCTTGCCCCAGGCGCTAGCAACCCACGCTATGTCACTGCCTATGATAACCTTATTCATAATGCCTAGTTCCGTGGCACGCGACATGACAGAGAATAGCGCCTGAGCAGATGACAAAATTATGACGTCAATCACAGGTGCTAGGCGAAATTGTACCTGTTGTGGTTCCGTGGAAGGCGAGAAAGAATGCAAAGTATAAATGTTTCCAAAAATGACTGTGGGGTGGCACCCACAGCACGAAAATCTGACAGCCAATAAAATTTAAATAGCAAACTCTATTCGAAAAGTAATAGCCAATTAAATGCATGCGGCAGTTTTAAGCAAGAAATGCAGTTGACTACCTCTCAACTCCACTTTTCGATTGATTTTGTGCTACCATGGCAAAAAAGTTGAGTTCCTACGTCATCAGTTTCTGTGGCATTTCGTCTGCTCCAACGTGATTTGCATTCATGTCATGTGCCAGGGAACCAGCCTTAACGTTCAAAACTTCAAATTCAGTATCTAAACTAAATAAATAGCAAATTTAAAAGAAACTAGTTTATTTCCTGAAATCATTGGGACAACTACAATGGATAAATTACCCACAATGTTGTAACCTTTCATAATTATCATTAGAGTAAGGAGGTTTTGGTCTTTCTTGGAAATACAGTTGTGGTTAGAAAAATAAGAGGGGCCTAAAAATGGAACAAATTCCATATAAAAATCTGCAACATTTGCAAATGTTGTGTTAACTACACTTCGATATCAATATTTGGTGGCTCTGCCTTGGACTTTGAGCACAGCTGTGCACATCTTTTGGGCATGGAGTCCACTAATTTCTGGCAGACACTCACAGGAATGGAGTGCCATGCATCATTCCAAACGTTTGATTGTACTGAACTTTGCATGTGTTTTCAAACAATTTTGCAGATTTTTAAATGGAATTTGTTTCACTCTTATTTTTTGACCAGCTCAATTTTGCAATTTCATGTATTCACTTTTGTTTCCTTTGTTATTTCTTAATTATTTTTTTTGTAGATAAATCATATTTTCTTTGACTGGATTCATATTATGCAATAAACAACATGTGTACTATTTCTTTTGACTACAAAATGTGTTTTTTTAGACCACTCTTATTTTTCTGACCACAACTGTAAATCAGGTATACAGGGGAATTTATCTTTGATTGAATTGCCTCTTCAAAGGTGACAAACAATAAAATAAGTCCATGCTCAAATGCTACACAAGTGTACTGGTGTACCCCACACACTCCATATTTAGATAATGAAAGGCAATTTGCAACTACTTCTTGCCTCATTGCAAGATGTATTTCTGTGTAAGAAAATAAAGCAAGTCCCACAGCTCCAATGCTATCTACTAGTGAAAGAGATAATAAAGAAATAGTGTGGTGCACACCAATATTCCTGTGTAGCATTGCAGGGTTATCCCTTCAAAGTCACAGTGGGGTGAGAGGGACCCCAGCAAATCTCAAAGCTTTAACCACTTGGTACAAAGAGGGATTAAAGGAACGCAATCTTGTGTAAGTTTAAGTTATTGTATCTACTAACTATAGCACTGTTTTTTTCCTGCACTTTTAATAGCACTTTTTATTAGGAGGTCTGGGGTCTAACTGTCCCTCAGCGTGTCTTCCGTGGTATTTTTATTGTTGTAGTATTGCAGCTTTGCATGACACCTGTGCAGCATGATTATAGGGGCATTTCCTATTGGAAATGCAATCACAAGAATACATTAAATCAAAAACCTACCGTTCCCTTATCCCGCCTATGGCAGGGTTGGGTCTGTGATTGCTAGTCCTCCACTCCCACCTATCTCCTGCCAGGTCCCCATGCACCCCACACTACCATATCCTTTCAGACTGCTTGCTCTCACGTCTGCTTCAGTCTCCTGCTTGAGTGCTTCACACCACCTGCATTCCTGAAATGGATCTAATGAGTTACTCCTCTCCATTTCAAATTGCATGTGCATGCCACCTCAACCTATTCGCCTGATTTTTTTCCGTGGTGTTCACCACCCAATGTTACCTCAAATATATTCATTCATTATTCTATCAGCTCTTGACACCCTGCTCATATACCACAGCTTTTGCATCTACACTACTTGCATTCTACTTATGTAGCTCTTCCTCACTGTACAACACTCTGATCCATTTAGCATAGCTGGCCTAACCACTTTCCTATAAAACTTCCTTTTCAACTTGATTGGTACCCTCCTATCACACAGGACTCCTTCAACCTTCCCCCTTTGATTCTAAGGGTCACATCAGAGTCTATCTCCCCATTGCTTTGTAACGTTGATCCAAAGTGCTTTACCTCTTGCACATTCACCTGGTTGAGCCTAGAGAACGTAAAGATTGTTTTCCTGTTCTACCCAATTGAAAGCTAAATACGAACTCTGCCCTTTTCATGTTATCTTTAGCCCTCCCTTTTCAATCAATCCTCTAACATCGTTTAGGTCCTTCTCTACTTGTTCTCTGTAGTCACTAAGTTCCCAGTTCTCCAATATCATCAGCAAATACCATGCACTGGGGGCGCCCATTCTCCTACTCCCATCAGTAGCTTGTCCATAACCAGAATGAACAGGGATGGACTTAGTGTTTTCCCAAGGTGTTCTTAACGTGGCTGTGGAACCCTCATACATATCTTGAACTATTCAAATAAACGTTTCCTATCCCAAAAGCGACATTCCATTACTCTCTCAGAGCTTCATAGAATGACTCATAAGCTTGATACATCTCTAGTTACCAGTCTTGGACATCACCTTTGGCTTTGAAGAGTGCTACTATCCAGCTCTAGCGCCAGGCAGAAGGCATTCTACCTCACTACCTATCCTATTGAAACGTTTTCCTAGCCACCTGATTGCCAGGGTACGTCACACTTCAATTTGAACTCTTTCTGGCCATACATCTTTTTGACCTTTCATCTTCTTCAGAGCCCTGGCTACTTCCTCCTCCATTACCCTGTTTTAAAGATAGAGACACGGAAGAGAGAGCTGGGAGACGATACCAATGACTAATAAGCTTGATAAGAGAGGAAGAGGACCTTGGGATTATTTTTTGTTTTGTTGGTGTTTTGTAGGTGTTTTAGATCACTAGAACCCCATCAACTGCATAGATCTAGGGCAGAGACTGCAGATACTACACTAATGCAATAATTATCCCACTAGTGTTAAAGAACCTTGTGTACTATTCACTGGGTAGATGCGGAAAATCATCCATGTGTATAATCAGAGGGACAAGTCAGCCACATACTTTGCACAGATACCAAATGTTGCCAACACCACTTCAATGGAGCTAGCAACAATAAGAAGTACAATTTGTTAGGTAGAAGGAAGTGTAAAGGCTCCCACACACCAACATGAAACAATCGCAGTCGCAGGAGATCTTTCGTGGTGAAGCTACCCATGATGAGCAATAGTCATGTGTACACTGCAGCGAATGTATCACACCCCCAGTTGAGACAGTGCAGCGAATTATTTAATTTACAATCGCTGCATGGCACGGCTTCAGTCGTCATTGTTGTTCGAATTTTGATAGAACAACATGGCGTTCACAGAAAAACTAATAGAATTAATAAGAATGTATCCAACTAAACTGACACATTGGTGTGCATATCAAGGCGAATCCACCGCGTTGCAGCATGTGCTCCTGTTCGGCACATGTTCCTGTGGCAAAAATTCCACTGTGACTGTGATTGTTTCACGTTGGTGTGAGGGAGCCTAACAACTAATGCCTAGTTCTGTTGCATGCGACATGAGAGTGAATAGCACTTGAGCAGAGGCGCTAGGTGAAATTGCGCCTGTTGTAGTTCCCTGGCAGGCGACAAATCATGCAAAGTGTAAAGCCAGGTTCTGTGGCACGCGACATCGACGCAAATTGCGTTCGAGCAGACGAAATGCCACAGAAACTGATGATATAGGAACTCAACTTTTTGCCACGGTAGCGCGAAATCAATCGAAAAGTGGAGTTGAGAGGTAGTCAACTGCATTTCTTGCTGTCAACTTTCATGTGCATTTCATTGGCTATTGCTTTTCAAACAACGTTAGCTATTTAAATTTTATTGGCTGTTGGATTTTTGTGCTGTGGGCGCCACCTCACAGGCATTTTTGGAAACATTTACACTTCGCGAGATTTCTCGCCTGCCACAGAACTACAACAGGTGCAATTTCACCTATGGTCTGTGGTTGACGTCATAATTTTGTCGTCTGCTCAGGCGCTATCCTCTCATAAGGTGGTGTGGTAAGTGTAGGGTGGTGCCCACAGCACAAAAATCCAACAGCCAATAAAATTTAAAAAGCAATAGCAAATGAAATGCACGCATCAGATGCAATCAAGAAGTGCAGTTGACTACCCCTGAACTCCACTTTTCGGTTCATTCTGCGCTACTGTGCCAAAAAAGTTGAGTTCCAACGTCATCAGTTTCTGTGACATTTCGTCTGCTCGAACGCGATTTGCGTCGGTGTCTCGTGCCGCGGAACCAGGCTTAACGCACAAGAAATATTGCTCAGTTTGTTCATGTGGATGTCCTTGAAAGGAAATTTTCAATGCAGCTCATTTGGCGCCATCTATGGCACTATTCTCAAATCATTTCCTTCAATTTCGATCGCTTTCCTTTTATGTCTGTTAATAACCCTCCTACCCCAAGGCAGCATTCGTTACCATCATCTTACCCTTATCTCACCTGTGTCAGGGTCGGGTTATGGGTTGTAGCCCTACACTCCCGTCTATATCCCATTAGATCCCCCTCCACCCTAAACACTACCATAACCGTACAGACAACATGCTCCCACTTCTGCTTCAGCCTCCTCTTGTCGTTAGATCCTGAAATGGACCTAACGAGCTCCTCCTTCCCTCTTTTTATTAAGTGTCTATACCACCTCCACCTACCCTTCCACATTTTTTTAACGATGTGCACCACCCCTGGGCTACCTCTAATATACTCGTTCCTAATTATATCAGTTCTCGGCAGCCCCACTCGTGTATGTCAGGATTCAAATCTTTTTCCTTGCCTCTTCCTCTCTTCCCAACACTCTGTATAGCATAGCTAGCCTAACCGCTGCCCTGTAAAATTCCCCTTTGAACTGTAAAACTTCTCCTTCCGCACAGGGCTCCGCTTGCCTGTCACCACTGAGGCAAGGGAAATTCTAACAGGGAGGTAATCAGACCAACTATGCTATATGGATCAGAGTGTTGGGCAGTGAGAAAGAGCCATGTCAATAGAATGCAAGTAGCTGAGATATAGATTCTGTGGTACATGAGTGACATGTTGAGAGCTGATGGAATTAGGAATGTATATACTAGAGGTAGCCTGGGAGTGGTTAACATCACAGAAAAAATGAGGTAAAATAGGCTGAGGTGGTATGGACATATCATGAGAAGAGGGGAGGAGGAGCTCGTTAGGTCCCTGCCAGGACTGCAGGTGGTCGGTTTCCCCCAAAGCACGGGGAGACAAAAGCAGACATGGGAACAGGTTGTCCATGAGGAGATGGCAGTGTGTGGGACGGACAGGGACCTGGTAAGAGATAGGCGGGAGTGGAGGATTAGAGCACTTGGACCCGACCCTTACGCAGGTGCGGTAAGGGTATGATGATTATGATGATGAAGAATCAATTTCTTATGCATTATTCACCACCATGTCCTATTTCCCGTGTGTGCCCGAGGTAGAATAGGCACACTGTATACCTGCATGTCATAAAAGGCGACTATAAGGGGTAACTTTCTCGTGCCCCTGACTGGCCAAAACCACCATCATCATTGCCCATGACTTGTGCCATGGACTAGACGAAACCATCATCATGGTTGTTGGTGACCTTCTTGTGTCCTTTACTGGACAACACCTCTATTAGGCTTTCACTAGTTCTCGGTCGATGTAGGCTCCTAACTGCGGTGACTAGGGAGCGGCAAGTTGCTTTGGACACACCAGTTCTCGTCTGATCACTGAAGTTAAGCAACGCAAGCCCAGTTAGTACTGACATGGGTGTTCGCTTGGGAAAGCTGGGTACTGCTAATACCCGATAATCGTCGCATTAGTGTAGTGTCTGTGCAGTATATGCATTAGAACTATACAGTGGACGGGTCTCTAATGACCTCGTAGTTGACGGGACCTTAAACTCCAACAAACAACAACTGCTGTGACTGTAAAAAACGCCTACCCACGTTAGCCGTGCGTGGAGACCCATACCCCTGAGAAAAGTGGATCCTGGTGATTATGGAGGCATATGCCCTGCGATGTCTCTGGGCCACTCCACACTGGTGAGGTGGCTCACAGCCATCAAGGGGTTAGGATGTGACGTACAGTCTCCAATACTTCATTTTGGTCACAGCTGCCAGGGAAAATGGGCGGACAGGGCGGAAACCAGGTCTTGGTCAACTGGCCAGGGGCGCATGTGTCTGTGCACCCTTCGTCACCTAGCTGGGGGTGCATGGGTACGTGCACCCTTGGTCAGGCCGCGAGGGGCGCATAGGTCTATGCCCCCCAGGGGTACTGTGAGTGGACCGGCAGTCAACCTCTATGCCATTGGTCTGGTACTTAGGGATTATGCCACCCTTATGGTATCCTGTCTAACCAACCTTGGCGACCCGAATGGACGTCCCCTTGTTGGGCTCCGTGGTGGGTGAGGACTGCAAGCAGTAAACTGTAAAGAAACCAAGATGTGGCGGTAAATCAGAGTGTGGGGGCCTCATCAAATAACCCCACCGCTTTGCCTTCTTCTTCTTCTTTCTGTCTGGGACTTGTTCTTGTGTTGAGCTGGAAGACGACGGCATAAGGATATTCATGACTCAACATATGGATATTCATGTTGAAAGGAAAAACTCCAAAGAAATGAAAAGCAAAAAAGAGCATGTTTTTGAAACCACACACTTACTCAGGAAAATGCACACATATACATAAGTAAAAGGATGTGGCATTTCTTACAAGTGTTGGATTAAGGATCCCCTACTGTAGCAAATTTCTGGCAACAGCAACCTAACAGTTCTTACCATGCCATGAGTGAAATGTATTTCCTAGGTCCCCCATCGTAAATGTTTGTCTAGCGTGTATCAAGCAGACTGTAATTATGACACAACAAAGCTTTTACACTCGCTATTGCATGAATGGTCGGGAGCGGCGAGTTGCGTTGGACACACCAGTTCTCGTCTGATGAACTGAAGTTAAGCAACGCAAGCCCAGTTAGTACTGACATGGGTGGTCGCTCGGGAAAGCTGGGTACTGCTAATACCCAATAATCGTCGCATTAGTGTAGTGTCTGTGCAGTATATGCATCAGACCTACACAGTGGACGGGTCTCTAATAACCTCGTAGTTGACGGGACCTTAAACTCCAACAAACAAACAACAAACAAACATGAATGGTGAGGAGGAGAGATGCAATCAAGCACATACAGTACAAGTGAATCCTGAAACCTACTTCTGGATCTGCCTGAGATCTATCATCTCAGGCAAAATAAGCATTTGTCTCAATTTCAACCTCATCATTTGAAGTGAATCTCCATCCACTAAGCCATTTCATAACGTTGGAAACAAGAAGTAATAGCTGGGAGCCAAATCTGGTGAATATGGTGGACGTTTATGCACTTGGAATCAAACTTCATACAGTTATGCAGCAACAATCGAAGTTGTCTGTGCAGCCCCTTCTTTTTTGCAACATGCAGATGCTTAGCCTGAATATCATCTTTCACTTGGTCCAGTAGTGTAACATAATACTCCCTGGTTCTGCCCTTCTGGAAATAGTCTAATAGTAACAAGGCATGAGAATCCCAGAACACCATCACAATGACATTTCCTGCTGATGGAACTGTTGTCATCCCCTATTTCAACTTCTCCTTTATCTATGACATTTAGTGATGAATCCACGTCTCATTTACTATAATGCAAGATCAGAGAAATTTGCCAGAATTGTGCTTGAATAAAATGTTCATTTGAATGTGTGTGGTCAGTCATTAACAAATGTGGCTCCCATCGAGCAGAAAGCTTTTTCACACCAAAAACAGCATCTAAAATATGGAGGACACTGCCTGTTGTGATCTTTGCAATATCAGCAAGCTAACATATCTTCAGGCAGTGATAATATTGTATGACATTATCTTGAATAGATGTTTGATCACTCTTAAATTCTGCATCCCGCTTATTCACTGTCAAAAAAGAATGAGAGGAATGCTTTACTGTTGTATGTCAGCTAATGCTGGATGTGAAAGGGGTCTAAATGCACATGTGTGAAACTTCATAGTGTATCCTCTAAGGGACAATACTTAAAACCACTCATAGTAATTTGGCAATCTTTATGCAAATATATGACAGGTTGAGAACTTTTAGAACACTAATCATAGTAACTTTTCAGTTATTACTCCTAACTATTGTGGACAAAGATAGGCAGTTGAACTCGTTCTCCAAAAGTTGGTAACTGATGATAATGTCCAGGACAACTGCTAATAATGTTTTTCTTTATGTTCATTGTAGCTGATTGTGCATTTGACGTACATTCTGGACTATCCAAGATTTAGGCATCGAGGAGTTCTGTTGGACACAGCAAGGCATTACATCCCAAAAAGAATATTGTTACAAAATTTGGTAGGCTTTTGCTGTGCCTGGTTATCGAACCAGATATTTAATGCATAATGGAAATGAATACACTATTTCTTTCTCAGGATGCAATGGCCTACAACAAATTCAATGTGTTCCACTGGCACATAGTTGATGACCAGTCATTTCCATACCAGAGTGAAAGGTTTCCATCACTAAGTGAAAAGGTTCGTACCTGTATAATTATCTCATCACAGTTTTATGCACACATTTCTTGGTGATGCAGAGTTGACTACCTGAGAATTATGGAATATTTAGAAGGAATACTTCCGGAGAAAATTTCTTTGTGAAACTATGTCCCACATCTGAGAGGCTATCAATAATGGCATCATGCTATTTTGCCAATATTTGATCCCGTATCCCATTCCACATTTTGTCCCACTTGGCTGATTCCCCACTAAAGAAGGATGTTAGATTTCATATCACCCCCTACTTCCTCAAGCACTTTATATTATTATGAGTAAACAGTTTTATTTTCTGCAGAGCCGTAACAGGGGTATGAAGCGCCTGTGGCAAATGTCTAATAACCCAATAACGACAAAAACCTTAAAAATTTTGTGACCCAAACCCAGTTGCGCCCATGGCGGCCATCTTCTTTGCCACGCCCTTGTTATGGCACTGATTTTCTGACTGGATGTCTAATTGATAGAACACATAAAGGATATTGCTATACAGTAATGTACTTTACACTACAATAATTGTGAATGACTCAGAGGGCATTAACGTAGTTGTTAGCTCACTCGGCAACTACGCCAGTAGTTCTAGGTTCGATACTGGACCGTGGTGGGTCGGCTTCTTTCGGGCGAGAGAGAAGCCGCGAGTGTGCCTTCTTTCGGATGAGAAGAAAAACCGAGGTCCCGTGTGGGTGTACGATGGCGCTTGCACGTAAAAGAACCCTCTCTACTATGCAACGGGTAGATGAGGCAAAATTTCCAGGTGTAGGAGCTCGCCCCTTGGCGTCGGTAGCATTCCCCAACGAACACTAGACCGACGATAAATAAGCGTAGGGGTGCAGCTTTGGCCGGCAACCGGCTGCAGAAAAAACTATGTCCAATATATCACCCTGTGTCCATTCAGAGGGACAAATGGGTACCCGACCCTGCCATAGGCGGGAAAAGGGTTAGGAGTTGCTTTTTGACTCAGAGGGCATTAAAGATTTATTGGCATGTGTGGGATATGATAATGCAATATAAAATCTTTCGCATTTCAATTTCAATGTGACATTTCATGTTCAAATTAATTTGATCCCATTGCCCCTACAAGTTGCGCCACTGGCTACAGTAGGAATTTTAAAATGCGGACTATATTTGAAACATACCCATTGCTAATGCAGACTATATTTGAGATGCGGACTTTACAGGAGATTTTATGGTATTTATCATGACCCGCCGTGGTGGCATAGTGGCTAGAACGCTTGGCAACTGCGCCAGTAAATTCTAGGTTCGATAATGGACAGAAGTGGATCGGCTTCTTTCGGATGAAAAGTAAAACTGAGGTCCCGTGTAGGTGTATGATGGCACTTGCACCTAAAAGAACCTTCTCTACTATGCAACGGGTAGATGAGGCAAAATTTCCCAGGGCATCGAACCGTTATTTTTTTTTGTTCTGGTGTCAGTTACAGTTCACGTCAAATAAATATATTGGTTCTGTTACGGTTTTCTTTCCCGTAAAAAATAACGGTTATTCTGGTTTCTGGTTTTCGGTTTCACTCCAGTATTAATTTAAAAAGAATTAATATGTATTAAACATAATTTTAAAATACAGTACATTATACTTAAAATATCCATCATCATCATCATCTCACCCTTATCCTGCCTAAGGCATTGTTGGGTCTGTGGGTTCTAATGCTCCATTCCCGTCTATCCCCCACCAAGTCTCCCTCCACCCCACAAGACTCCATGTCCCTTTGTAGCACCTGCTCCCATGGCCCTTTTGGTCTTTCTCTACCCCTGGTGCCCCCAATCACTCGCAGTCCTGTAATGGACCTAATAAGTTCTTCCTCATCACATGCGCATACCACCTCAACCAATTCCCTCTCATCTTTTAAGTGATGTCTCCCACTCCTAAGCTAATGCTAACTTTATCATTTCGGATTCTGACAGATCGTGACATCCCACTCGTGTACCGCAGCATTCGCATCTCGGATACTTCCGTTCTATTGACGTGGTTCTCCCTCACTGCCCAACATTTTGATCCTTATAACGCAGCTGGCTGAACCCCTGCCCTGTACAACTTCCCCATCACACATGACTCTGCTTGTGAAATAGGACACGCTGTACATGCACATTTTTGTATATACAGCATGTACAGTGTGTTTCTGATTGTTAGAATGATTTTGGACCCATGTTCATGCCCCTATGGACGCCCGGACCCCATGTTCGAACCGATGAGAGAGATATTTTTTCGGTTCCGTTCCGGTTTTCGTTCCAACCAAAAATAACGGTTTTACCAGTTTTTGGTTTCGTTCTGGTTCGATGCCCTGAAATTTCCAGGTGTAGGAGCTCGCCCCCTGGCTTCGGTAGCATTCCCCAACGAACACTAGACCGACGATAAATAAGTGTGGGGGTGCAGCTTATTCCGGCAACCGGCTGCAGAAAAAGCTATGACTAATATATCGCCCTGTGTCCATTCAGAGGGACAAATGGGTACCCGACCATGTCATAGACGGGAAAAGGGTTAGGAGTTGATTTGTTTACAGTACTTATTATGGGTTGGGAGAAGTTACGCAAAAATGAGGCTTACTAATAGGGGCTAATAAAATATTTTGTTCATTGTTTTATGCCGTAATAGCAAAGGAAGTGAAATGGTCATATAAGGATTTTAAATTAGATTGTAAAGAGGGGGCCCAGTTGGCCCAAATATTAAGACAATAAAGTATTTGCCTAGACCAGTGGTGGGGAACTTTTTTTTTCAAGACGGGTCACAATTAGCATGAAAAAGAAACCAAACAGTTGTTCATGGGTCAGGTGTCAGCACTATTTAATTTTATGAATAAAAAAATTATTATTAATAGCACAGGTCTACAAAAAAAATACTTTTTAAAAATTGTTTTACTTTTGATAACTGATTTTTATATTATTAGGTGTGCTGATTCCAAAATAACGATGGATTTTTTTTTCTATCACGTAAGGTTTTCTCTCAAAACGTTTCATAGTTTGGAAGAATTAAGGGAAATTGCAGCATTTAGATGTTTCAATTTTCATTTTATCACTCCAAAAATACATACTTTACATTTATATTACAGGTCTAGTAATGATTGAATACATAATGATTTAATTTTCCTCTTGTGGAGTTGCTTGAGATCATCTCTTTTTAACCCTTATGTCAATACCCAGAACGTTCCACATGGTTCACTAACCAGGGTACCCATATTGAATGAAATGGAATTGTGTCAAACACATGTTTTGACATTCTGGATGAATGATGGCCCATAGATGATCTTTACCTATTGTTCTGCAATAATCTTTCAATCATGGGCAGCCAAACTTTTGTGCATCTAGCCCTTCTATTCGATATCAACCCAAAAATCCATTGTGTTGAACATTCCAAGACACCTGTTTCATGCATTTACTGTCCCACACAACAGTAATCTCTTAAGCTTAATCATCATGTCCTTATCCTGCCTGTGGAAGGGGTGGGTCACTGGGTTCCAGAAAGTGGCAGATCCTGGAGAGGGATCAATGTAGCGATTTCTCTGCCCTCTATGCCCCAGTGGGGTGCACCTTTGCATCAGATGAGGCATTTTCACACTGCTATCCCCATTTCTATACTGCCTGAGGAATAATAGAGCACCTATTGTAATTGCTAGCTAGATTTATAACAAGGGATTCTGAATATTTTAAAATAATTTGGAGTGCACTTATTTGAAATGCTTCCTCCTGATCCACCCCTGGATCTGTCATTGGGTCTAGCTTACCACTGCTTTCTACCTCCAAACTAATCCCAAGTTGGTTCTCTTCCATGCTTCCTCTTTCATCTTCACATTCCATGACCATACCACACACATCCATTCATCGTCATACCCTTTCCCTGCCTGTCGCTGGGTCATGTCTGAGTTGCATCTCTCTACTCCCAATTATCTCCCATTATGTCCCCGTTCAACCAACACACCACCATTACCTTATGTACAACCTCCACCAACCAGTGCAATAGTGTTTTGTCTGATCTGCCCAAAACCAGCTGTCTAGATAGTGGATGTAGAGGAGGAGCAATGCAGGGATTGCTACACCTCAGCGTCTCAATGGGGCACAACTCATGAGGCATTTTTACATTGCTATCTGCATTTCCATACTGCAAGTCCAACAGTTGCAATGAAATCTGTAGTTGGCTAAACCAATGACGATAGCACTGACGATTGTAATTGCTAGCTGGACTTATAGTAAGGGATTCTGCATATTTAAAAATACTGTATTTGGGGTGAACGTTTTTTGAAGTGCTCCCCCTTGATCTGCTGCTGGATCTGCTTCTGCCCACAACCCTATCATCCTTCAGCCACCTATTTCAAGGGCCAAACTATTCTGTCCAAGGGACAGTTAGACAAAAGTACACCATAAATAATAGCATACTATTTCTTTTATTGTATTTATATAGACCATATCTTAATCTAACATTAATAGGTTCACACAAATAATATTTGCTATGTGATAGATATACTAAATTTCTGAAAATTGAATTTTTTATTAAACTGTACGTGATAGAATATTTTAATTATTTTTCCAGCAATCAGCATCCATAAAACTGTAAAAAACAATAATTGTTTTGAAGACAATTTTTTCATTGCAGACCTGTGTAATGAATAAATTAGTTTATTAAAGTACTAAATAGAGAACATCATCATAAAGGCTGGTTCAGTGGAAAGTGCTACCAGTGAAAAGAGCGTGTGTGCAACCAACAAAATGGTGATGTAGAGCACCATCACCAAGACGAACTGCACGGGTACTCAATCGGTGATAAGTGGCCCAATAGGACGTGTGCCGGTTGATTTTGACAATGTCTGCTAGGCGGCATAATGAGCGAACAATGGTGTAATGGCATAATGGGCATCGTCTACAGTACAACCAGCCAATCATAAGCACGTGGGAGCGCTGCACTCTGAAAGCAGTTGACTACTAATCAAATCAGCACCTCCTATATATGAAGGCCTACACATTGCGTAGTGACGTCAGCATAAGTAGTCCTTTAGTCTTACCATTTCTTCACAAGAAAATCATTAGTATAGAGACTATGCCAGTGCTGGCAAATTTTTTTCGAAGACGGGTCACAATAAAACGAAAAACACAAACAAAAAGTTGTTTGCGGGTCAGGTGCAAGCACTATTTAATTTTATAAACAAAAATAAATTATTATTAATAATGAATAAAGTTCATTAAAGGAGGCCTACCAAATAGAGAACATCATCATCATTATCATTAGACCCTTATGTCGCCTGTCACAGGGTTGGATCTGCAGATTCTAGCCTTCCACTCCTGCCTACCTCCCACTAGGTCCCGGGCCACCCCACACCCTACCATATCCCTACGGACGACCTACTAACAAAGTTTGCTTTGGTAAAGTAGGAAATAGAAAACAAAATAATATTGAAAACAAAACATTCATTTTATATAATACATCAGTGTGAAATTTGCTGTTGTTTAGAAGATGGAAAACTAGATATAATTCATGCTAGATATAAAACATACCAGTGTTTAATTTGAGTGGATCTATACTATAATCATCATACCCTTGCCCCGCCTGTGGCAGGGTCGGGTCTTTGGGTTGTAGCCCTCCACTCCCGTCTATCTCATGGCAGTGGCAAATTGTGTTGGGTACACCAGTTCTCATCTGATCACTGAAGTAAAGCAACACAACCTCAGTTAGTATCAGCTTGGTAGCTGCTTGGGAAAACTGGGTACCACTAGTATCCAAAATCGTTGCATTAGTGTAGTGTCTGTACAGTCTCTGCATCAGAACTATGCAGTGGATGGGGCTCTAATAACCTTGTAGTTGAAGGGCCCTTAAACACCAACCAACAACAACAAGCCCATCTATCTCCCGCCAGGTCCCCGTCCACTCCACACACTGTCATGTCCTTATGGACAACCTATTTGCCATCTGCTTTGGTCTCCGCCTGCCCCGGGTGCTGCTGACCACCTGCATTCCTGACAATGACCTATCAAGCTCCTCCTCCCCTCTTCTCATTATGTGCACATTCCACCTCAACATATTGTTTCTAATTTTTTTGGCGATGTCCACCACCCCTAGGCTATATGGGCGGCTGTTGACACCCCACTCATACAGTATTCTGCAGCATTTACATCTTGGCTACTTACATTCTTTTAACTGTTATGGCTTCTGCCTCATCATTCCATGACCATGTCAGCCTGCTCTGTAATGTACCTTCTATGCTAGCCTGGCCTAGAATGTTTTTTTTTTCACACTTTCTAATTTTTCTGACGACCCTGTCCACATGGCATCAGCTGTCCCTTCCCAATCCCAGTCTATCTGCCTGTGTACTTATTCAAGTTCCTCCATTTAGGTGTACAATTTCAACCAACTGATGACCTGCCATGGGATATAAGGGCCCCTCCCCCGTGATATTGCAGACGCCTGATGATGACGGCCTGGGGCCTACTTGTTCACCTCCACTTTAGGAATAAAATTGAAATATATATAAATACATATCCTGGAGTTTTCTGTTAAATTAGTTAAAAGAATCTCTGTTAATTCCTTTTATCTATTTGTGTGGGTCCATTTTTATAAGTATTCCAACATTATAATTAACTTGACACTAAACACAAAATCCAAATCCAATGCCAAACAAACTAATCGAAATATGATGCTGAACACAAAATCTAATCATTGACCACTTGTTAATTGCATCATAATCATATTTGGTTAATTATAAAATCAACTTTGATTATTTTAATTGCACTAAAACACATGGGGTACAATCAATGAAGCACATTTCATGTTGGAATGATCTATGGGGACTATGTTGCAGTGGACTACTTAGAGTGACGTCATACGATTGCTATCTTCTTATGTGTAGGCCTTCATATATAGGAGGTACTGGTCAAATGCACTTTAACTCCCATTCCTCAACTCCCTCCCTACATAATTGCACACCAACGTCATCCGTTTCTGTGTTGCTTCGTCTGCTCATGTGGTATCTGCTGCTCTTGTATGTGCCACTGAACCAGCCTTAATACCCTCATCTCACCTGTATCAGGGTCAGATCTGGCCCACCAGGTCCCCATCCACCCCACACACTATGAGACAATAAACTAGATATGATTCACACTTGGGTCACTTGAAATTGCATGGTGAGTCACTTTGTGACCTGCTGATCACAGGTCTGCCACCACTGGCCTAGACCCTGATTTGCTGCCATGCCTCTTGTTGAGGCATAGTGAAGATGATCAAGATGGCTATACAGGTTCACACCAAGATCTTTCACTAATATAGTGCTGTTACTGGGGTACCATCAATGAAGTGATATAAAGAGTTCATCGGGCACCATGTTCTTGTAAACGCTTTGCTCTATGAAAAGTTAGAGTATTAGCTGCCATCCAGGCTTTCATGGTATTTTTTGTTGATTAGTTTTAGTTTGTGTTGTTTGTTTGTTGGTGTTTAAGGTCTCGTCAACTACAAGGTCATTAGAGACCCGTTTAGTTTGTGGGTTGGGGAGTAAGCCAGGCAGCCATAACAGGACGAACCCCTAGGAGGCTGCCTGTGGGAGACGAGGAGGTAGGTGAAAGGAAGAAGGAGAGGGTTAATTTGCAGCACCCAACGTTCTTCACCAACCACCCATGTTGGTATTGATGGGGGCTTCCACTGCTTAACTTCAGCGATCTCATGGGAACTGGTGTGTCTAATACAACTAGGCCTCTGGGGGGTGGGGCTATTGCATCCTGGGGATTCACAAGCCAATTTGATAGTTTATGGTCATTGATGAATACCAAAAGATATAAGTTGGGTTGAACAATATAAAAAGATAATTGATATACAATTCTAGCAGCAAAGGACTAAGAGAGCTCCCTTGGCGAACCCCTATAGTTTGTTGATAGGAGGCTGAGCTAATAACATTAGAAAGTTTAATAATGTTCGTATGATTTGTTAAGTAGTTGTTAAGGAAGTTACAAAAAGTTGCAGATAAGCCATAGGCGGTTAATTTATCTAGCAATAATGGAATGGGAACACTGTCAAATGCTTTTGTAAGATCCAAATGCATCGTATTGTATTGATGGCGACCATCACAAGCTTTATATATTGATTGGAGATGACTTAGAAGATTAGTTTCAGTAGATCTACCTGGAACAAAGCCATTTTAATAATGGGACAAGAAAGGTTTACTCCAACTAGAAATCTTCTGGTGTGTAATTCTCTCTAGGATCTTAGAGGTAGGAGGAAGCAGTAATATTATATGATAATTTGCCAGGATGGAGGGATCCCTGGAGGGCGGTATTTTCATAGTTTGTGTATGCCTTGCTTTGCATCCTGGTAAGTAGTTCCTGGATTTTCGTCTCCTACATCATCTATGCCACTCGCCCGAGTCAGATATGTTGACCTCTTTGACTTTTGTAAGACATAACAGATCAAATGATATCGCATCCTCTAAATAACCAACAACTTCCAGGTTTTCATCCACAGGTAGATAATGATGAATGTCAAAATCTTTCTGGATCAACAGTTTTTCATGATAGTGATCCAAAAACGTAAAGAAGGGGGTTCTCATTGCTATTCGATTCTGCAAATGGCACTGTTCCTTGAAATCCCACTTTTTGAAAGCATTTTGCAATACAAGAAGCACCGACTTTACTCCAAGAACAAGATATCAACATCAAGGCAGTGCCTGTGGCATGGTCACAGGGCCGGCGCTAGAGTTTGCGGGGCCCAAGGCCGCAGGTGTGAGCTGGGCCCCAGTGAAGTTATTTACCATATTTATTCTAATAAACAACATGCCATTTATTTTTTTCAAAGGTTTTTTGTTGTGCCATTTATTGGAGGGTGCCGTTTATTAGAGGGCGCTGTTAATTAGAATAAATGCGGTATAAATTTATTTAAACACGCATGAAATCAAAATAAAACGATTTGAGCCATTCACAGGCCAAATCGATTAACTCCACTTTTTGAAGTTTTTGAAATTTTAGTGTCAAAGCACTTGTTCAGACATACCTTTTATTATGTATAATACATTTCTGAAATAATATAAATTAACACTATTAAAAATCAAAAATTTTTTTGGCCAGTGAATAATTAATAATTTCTTTCAGGAGCCATTCTGACTAACTCCATACTGTAATGTAAATCACTGCAATAACGAAAATTCTGTCTTCGATAGTGAGGGAATTTGGATAGCAAAAATTGAAAAGGCCACTCATCTAAATAGGATAAACAGACTCACAGTCAAATGGCTGCAGATTGAATGTCACAATTTGATAAAGTTTTAGTATTTTCGTTTGACTTAGAAAAACCTTTGCCATTTCCTAACCTTACTACATCAGTAGCTTATTATAAGCAAAAGTTATATGTTTATATTTTTGGTTGTCATGATTATAACAAAAATATAAGCCACATGTTTGTTTGGTCTGAAACTTAAGGATCTCATGGGTGTCAAGCAGTTGGGGTCAGCAACAAAAATATATAATGTGAGTCTGATTTGGGTGTTATTTGGTTCCATTGCTAGGGTCAGGACAGCATGGGGAAATACTGCATGCTTCAACGTGCAGGCTGGGTGCATCAAGGGTCAGCACTTAGCCCATATACATTCAAACTAGAATGGATGAGCTGCTGATGGGAATAAGGGAATGGGCCCCTCAGCACCTGGTATTTGCTGATGATGTGGGAAGGCTTGAGGAGTCCAAAGAGGATGCACAAAAGGGCCTACAGACATTAAAACAGCAATGGAAAGAGGCGGCCTTAAGGTGAAAAACAGAGTGTACCTAGCTTTCAATTTTAGTGGCCAGGGGCAAAGTGGGGGGAATTCGTTGTCGGGCGTTGAGGGGATACCAGTGGTGCAAGAGTTTCGTTATTTAGGATCAGTTTTCCAGAGCAATGGAGAGATAGATTCTGACGTGACACACAATTAATGCAGGATGGCTGAAGTGAAGGCAGGCAAGTGGAGTCCTGAATGAGTCCCAATAAAGGTTTACAGAATGGTCGTTAGGCCTGCTGTGCTGTATGGCTCAGAATTTTGGACAGCTAGGAAGAACCATGAAGGAGAATGCAAGTGGCTGAGGTGCGAATGCTGCACTACATGAGTGGGGTGTCACAAGCTGACAGAATCTGTAATGATTACATTAGAGATAGGCTGGGGTGGGGAAACATCACATAGAAAATGAGAGAACAGTGGATGAGGTGGTATAGGCATGTAGTGAGGATGTGGAGGAGGAACTCATTAGGTCCATTATGGGACTGCATGTGTTAGAGCACCAGCAGAGGGGAAGGCCAAAACGGACGTGGGAGCAGGTGGTGCAGAGGGGCATGGAGGTTTATGGGGTGGAGGGGTCTTGGTGGGGGTAGATGGGAGTGGAGTTTAAGAACCCACAGACCTGACCCCACCATCTTTCACTTGCCAAATCAATTAACTCCCTTAATTACCCAAAAGTTGTGATATTAACCAAGGATATTCTGTTTCATTTATTCTACTTGTCTTTAGATGAAAGCTACATCTTCATTTATGCATTATACAATGTTTATTTCAAGTTTTTTTTTGTCTTAATATAGGTTGTTTTTAAAAATTCCCTTTAAGTCATCAAATTTCTCCACTTTCTTTTTTATGGAGTTAATCGATTTGGCAAGCGAAACACCTTAGTGTTTCCACTAGAAATGTAACAAGGTAGAAGTACAAGAGATTGAATTAAAGAATATTTAAGAAGTAGAAACACCAAAAGTATTGCAATACCTTCATTTTGTGTAGCATTTATTAAATTTTTTAATTCAGCAGCGTGGGGCCCTTGAAGCAGGGGGCGCCTGAAGCGTGGGGCCCAAGGCGGTTGCCTTGGTCGCCTTGCCCTAACGCCGGCCCTGCATGGTCTGGTCTGCCAACAGGCAACTTTCTCTCAACGTTTGTTGTTTATGAGGATAATTAGGATGGTAAACTAGATATGATTGGGTCACTTTGTGACCCACGGGTTAGACTCAGTGGTTCTCAACGTGGGCGATATCGCCCCCTAGGGGGCAGTGGTTTGATCAAGGGGGCGATAGTAGCCTTGGGTGCATTTGGGGGGCGTTTTGTTAAAATTGAGGGTCGTAAAAACATGAATAAAGAGAAAATAAAAACTATCCATACATGCTTCACCTATAGGATATAATTTGTAATAAGACACTGATGGCTGCTATGCCATACCCAGGAAGATGAACGACTGGACTTCCAAAATTGTACTTACCCAGGGCCTCCTACTTCAGAAGGCTAGCTGATTTCAAGTGTCTTAATTACAAAAACACAAATGTTTTACTATATCTTTCTGCCTGCTCACTTGAAGTTAATTTCCATGGGAGGGGGCGCTAAGTAATTTTTTTTCCTGTAAAGGGGGCAGTAGAACAAATAAGTTTGGGAACCTATGGGTTACAGGTTCAGCACCACTTTTCTAGGATCAAAGCCATGACTACTTTCAGAAGAGAAGGAAGCTCAGTGCACCAAGGCATGAAAGATTTCTCCTGCATGTAAAAGAATCCCTGCTACCATGCAATCTGTAGATTAGAAAAATCCACAGAGGAGTCACCCATCCAACAGTGTCTGTGGATGCCTTCAAATAAGTCGCCCATTTAACTCAAGGGGACAAAAAATGCGTCCCTGACCTTGTCATAGGCAAGTCGATTTCAGCCTCTATATAGGTAGTGTTGGCCGTGAGAAAAATGGCACTGAATAAAGTAAATGCAATTTAGGGCCCTGAAGGTGACACTAATCAAAATATCAATTGTTTTTAACCTAGGGCGCTTACAACTCAAGAAGTCATATTTACACCTCTAAAGACGTTGCTGAAATAGTGGAATATGCTAGAAAGAGAGGAATAAGAGTGATACCAGAATTTGATACTCCAGGTAAGAACATGACCTCTAGCTCGCCTCAGTGGTGTTTTGGAGTGCCTTACTACTGTTCAGTGGCTTCAAGTTCAATACTGGAACTAGGGAGTTGTGGTTCTTTTGAGTGAGAAATTGACTCATAAGGTTTCTTTCTTCAGATGGGAAGTAAGGCCATAACCGTGTGTCACTTGCACCTATGAGAACCCTTTACCATGTGACCTATAGACAATGCATACCTAGGGGTTATAGTCACCCGGTGGGGCAGAGGAATACATTTTTTTTGGACGTCATGTTTATCCAAATAGTATTATCCCAGTGTCACCCCTTCACTTGTGATTCTCTAGTACCAGTGTCACTTTCTGAAATAGTTTCATGGTACTTGTTTGTTTGTTTGTTGGAGTTTAAGGTCCCGTCAACTACGAGGTCATTAGAGACCCGTCCACTGTATAGTTCTAATGCATATACTGCACAGACACTACACCAATGCGACGATTATTGGGTATTAGCAGTACCCAGCTTTCCCGAGCGACCACCCATGTCAGTACTAACTGGGCTTGCGTTGCTTAACTTCAGTGATCAGACGAGAACTGGTGTGTCCAACGCAACTCGCCGCTCCCGTTTCATGGTACGTCCCCCTGGTGAATCACCTGGGGTGCCCCAACGTAAAGTAGACTGGCAATAACCATACCGTTTGTGCCTTTAGGTTGGGAGGTGGAAAATCCACTTCATTCTGCATTTCATAATCTAGAATTCGTCCTGAGCCTAAGAGCTTTGTTAGAGTGGGGCTCCATGACAAAATAACTTTTAATCCAATAACCTTTTGGAACTAGTGCAAAACAAAAGTAATTCCCAATCCTTTTCCCGCTTAAGGCAGGGTCGGTTACCCATCTTGTCCTTCTGAATGGACACGGGTATTATATGGGATGAGACTTTTCCCTACCTGGCTGCTGACCAAAGCTGCAATCCATATGCGTATTTATCTTTTGTCTACTGCTCATTGACACTCCACTGATGCCAGGGGACGAGTTTCTACAGCTCGGAATTATGCATCGTCTACCTATTGTATAGTACAGAGGGTTCTTTAGCATGCACATGACATCTTACACCACACGGAACCTCGGCTTTACTTCTCATCCAAATCAAGGCACACTCAAGACCTCTCTTCACTGAATGAAACCAACCCAAGTCGACCCAGTTTTGAACCTGGAAACACTAATGCAGCAACTGAGCACGCTACCTCCTGCGCCATGGAGGCGGGCCTTCAGAACTTTATATTCACTTCAAATTCTAATAAGTGATATTTCAAGCTCACACATTTTCTTGGGGTCATGGTGCACCTGATATTATGACGACCTGTTACACCATGGATGGTGAACCTATTAGTGATTGGCATGGACCACTAAATCCAATATACGTTGGAACTTATAATTTCCTGGAGGACTTGTTTCATGAAGTGATTTCTATATTTCCGGATCAATACATACATTTAGGAGGAGACGAAACAACTTTCAGCTGTTGGTAAGTCAGTGATCACATTTAAGGTAACCTGAAATTAACAGTTGTGTGTGGACAGTTATATTTTGAATAAGACATTTTCAGCCCCACGCATCCCTAGTTTCTCAATAGTGCAAACACCTGTTGGGTAATACAACCTTGAAGTTGAGGTGACTACAAGATTGTCTTGAGTTAGTTGAGTAGGAAATTTTTTATGATGCAAGTAGCCTATAAAGTTATGCTGCGCAATGCTAACTAACTGCCTTCACTCTCCCCATGGCCTTATGTACACACACGTTGACTAGCTGCTACAGTATTCGCCACTGAGATGGTATGGTCTCAAGCATTGTTTGTTTGTTTACCAGTGCTTTAGGGCCCACAACTACTTTGGTCATTAGGGCCAGAAAGTCGGCCACAATGTGGTAGGGTTGTAGAGCACGACGGCAGGTATTAAAAGTAGCAAAACGCCAAAACAGTCAAAGAGGTAAAAAGCCAAAAGCCAGAAAAGACATAAAGACAAAAGTGTTGTTGGGCTGTACCATGGTTCCTTCAGTTGAATGGCATTTTGGAGTGGAATAGCTGTCTCTCCTGTGGCAGGGTTCAATGCCAATGTGGGCTTGATTTATTTGATACTAACCCCTCCCTTACTTTTTTTCCTCTCCTATGTCATTTTCTCTTTGTTGGGGGTTTACCTTGTGAAATATTAAAACCAATTCCTGTTATTAGATCCTTGCCAATGTAGACATAATGGATGACTTCACAAGGAATTTTTTATATCTTTCGTTTAGTGATGATTTTTATTTGTTTTTTTGTTCATCAAGAAAAAATTTCCATATTTCAAAAATGTTCAGTAATACTGGTAAGCATTAACAAATTTATGTTAAAACATCTTTACTAATCACTTGCCCTTGGGATACATGCCATAGATTATAAAGGGAAAATGTAACTAAACACATTTGTTTATATTTTTACTCGCCTTGAGATATACCTGTAAATTATATTTATAGTTTATAGAAGGTAAGTTCAAGCTAAGAACATAAACTTCCTTAAGATACTATAGTAGCACTCCAATTTTCCGAACTCCTACTATCTGAATTTCTGATTACACAAAGCTGCATTTTGAAAAAAATTTTTTGTTGATTGCAAGAATTCAGCTGATTCTGAATCGTTTTTGGCTGCTGATTTCAAATATGGGTTTAGTTTTTCTCAGGCAAGTACAGATTTTTCACAAATCGCTAATAAGTACTTCAACTTACATGAATTTTTATTGACTTCTTGGAAATATCATTACCCAAAAGCATATCCTTAAATTATAATAGTTTTAAGAGGAATTTAAAAAAAAACAATATTTAGTCCGATTTCTTTGACTTATAGAAAATGGATTGTGAGGAATGGATTTGAAGTGCTTTTATTCTACTTCTAACATCCCCTTCTTGCACTCTCGTTAAGGTTCCAGCATTAGTCCACCATCATATTAGAATTTCACCTTCCCTGATACCTCTGTTCCGTCTCTTTAAAATCTTGGTTCAAACTTTCACTATTCTCCTCACTAAAATCTCCAAGGTTGGTTGGGAAATATTTCCAATGGGAGTGTAGAAAATGCCATTTAACACTCATATTGCATCCATGTTTCTTCTACTTTTCCAGCATGGTCTCCACTACGTATTGGTAATTTTTGCCCTTCTTGTTTCCCAAGAAGCCTTGAACAACAGATTTAAATTTAATTTTAATCCATTTAAATTTAATCCACCCACGTCAATATCAACTTGGGTTGTTGGTAAAGAACGTTGGGTGCTGCAAATTAACCCTCTTCCTCACCCTTTCACCTACCTCCTCATCTCCTGTGGGCAGCCTCCTAAGGGGTTGACCTGTTATGGCTGCCTGGCTTACACCCCAACCCACAAACTGATCCAGTAATCCAATATTTTTTCAGTTTTATTCATAGAATCCTCATATTGTGGGTTTGTGAAGTTGAGGACCCACAAAAATTCCTGCTTTAATTGTTTCTGTTGTAATGTTTGGAAACTGCTTTGCAAGATAATGAAAGCAGGTTCCATCTGGGTGCAATGTTTTTACCAACTGTTTCATCAGAGTTTAATACATAAAGGTAGAAGTAATACCTGTGTGGGCTCAATCAATGGATTTTTGTTTAAAATATTTTTAGTCCCTGGCAAGAGTTGCTTTCTTTTTGGCCATGATTGCTTCACTCAGTGCGTATATTTTGCTCTACTGTCCCACTCACAAAAACATGGCATTTTTGTATAGCCTGCTTGCTGACCAAGAAGCATGCCTATCATTTTGAAATCTCCACATACATGCCAGTTGTACTCCTCATTTTTAATTGCCATCAACACCTTCTTCACACTTTTAAAAGACTCTCTTAACTGGACAGAATAAACTACTTACTCTCATGTTGGATTTCAAAATATTTCATGTGGTCAGGAATGCCACAGCAAAGGACTATTGAGTGTTCCTCAGCAAAAAATGGCAGTAGCTCTTCTTCTGTATGGTGATACCATAAGAAAAATGTCCCTGGTACCAAAAGGTTTTTTGATTTTAACCTAGAACCAAGAACATCTGCTGCACTTTTAGATCTCTCACCAAATCATTAAGTTCTACCTGCATGAATAGATGAGTTATTTGGTCCCAAAAACTTCACCATGGTGCCAAATGCTATAACATTTCCCATCTTCCTTCCAAGTAACTCTATTTCACAGCCTTTTATTCTTCAAATTCAACCCAGGAATGTGGCCTAATACCTGTTGTAAACTCAGACGCCAAACAATAATTTTGAAATATAGCATATCTCAGCACATCATTAAAGCAGTTTTGTTGAAAAACTATGCATGATGGAAAATAACTAATTCCATATTTGAAATCAGCATAAAACACTGGTTGCAAATCAGATAACATCATAAGGTCCTTAAAAAATGATGCTGACCACTGTTATCCAAATCGCTTTCAGAATTTCAGAAAAAAAAGTTAAGAGGGAGCATACTGTGATTTGCAAAATAATGTGTGACTTGGCTGTCCAAATACGGTACTTACCGTCCAACAGGTTACTTTGACTGAGATGTTTAGCAATGAATGACTTTCATTTCCATTATGGTACACATACATACTGTACTAATATACAACCCTTTTCATCATCATCATCATCATTATCATCTAACCCTTCACCTGTCTGAGGCAGGGTCAGTCTGTGGGTTCTAATCCTCCACTGTGGGTTCTAATCTCCCACCAAGTCCCCCACCACCCCACTTGCCTCCTTGTCCCTTTCCACCACCTGCTCCCACATCCAATTTGGTCTTCCTCTAGAGACTCCTGGTGCCCCCAATCACCAGCATTCCCATAATGGACCTAATAGGTTCCTCCTCTCCCCTCCTCCTCACATGCCCATGCCACCTCAACTGATTCTCTCTCATCTTGTCTGCAATGTCCCCCACCCACAAGCTATGCCTAACATAATCATTTTGGCGTCTGTCAGCTCATGACCCCCACTCATGTAGCACAGCATTCACATCTCAGCCACTTGCATTTGCCTTTCATGGTTTTTCTAACTGCCCAACACTCTGAGACAAAAAGCATAGCAGGCTTAACGGCTGTTCTGTAAACTTTGCTCTTCAACAGGACCAATTTGCAGCCTTTTTAAGTCTGCTTAATATATAAAAGTGTTATAAATTAAAAGCTCTTTTCATTTAAAAATATAGTGCAACCTCGATTTGCGAGTAACTTGAACTACGAGTGTTTCGCTAGACGAGCAATATTTTTTAATAAATTTTAACTTGATTAACAAGCGATGTCTTGAAGTATGAGCAGTGCTGCTGAAACGAATTTTTTTTGCCATGTATTGCATTGTATTTATTTTACTATACATATTTATTTTTTTGCATTCCATTCAGTGTGGTTCTATTACATACTTTAAAAGTTAAGAATTCAAGAATTCGCCACATTCATTCACTTGAGTAGTTAGTGTTAAGGCTCCCTCACACCAACGCGAATGAATCGCAGTCGCCGCGGATGTTTCGCGGCGAATTATTCGCATCAAACGCTACCCAAGAAGAGCAATGGTCATGTGTACACCTAAGCGAATGTATCGCGCCCGCAGTTGCGAAAGTGCAGCGATTTAGTTAACATCGCTGCACGCACGGTTTTAAACGTCATCGTTGTTCGAATTCTGATAGAACAAGATGGCGTACACCTAAAAAATAACAGAATTAATGAGAACAAGCTGGTCAACAAATAACTAAACTGACGCGTTGGTGTGCATATCAAGGCGAATCCACCTCGTCGCAGCGCGTGCTCCTGTTCGGTGCGTGTTCTTGTGGCGAAAATTCCGCTGCGACTGCGATTGTTTCTCGTTGGTGTGAGGGAGCCTTTATACTGCATTTACACATTCGCAAATATGACGAGTCGAATGGCGAGGTGAGACTTTCGTCGAAATGTTTGCATTCATACTTTGGATAAAGAATGACTGTTCACACATTCGCCCAATGTCTCGCCAGATGGCCAGCAGTACGCGATTAGGATACGGTGAACATTCATCATCATCATCTCATCCTTCTCCCACGCGAGGCAGGGTCGGGTCTGCAGGTTCTAATCCTCCACTCCCGCCTGTCCCCACCAAGTCCCCCTCCACCCCGCACGCCTCCACATCTCTCTGCACCACCTGCTCCCACGTCCGTTTTGGTCATCCTCTACCTCTGGTGCCCCCAATTACGTGCAGTCCTACAATGGACCTAATAAGCTCCTCCTCTTCTCTCCTCATCATCACATGCCCATACCACATCAACCTATTCCTTCTCATCTTTTCAGCAATATCTCCCACCCCCAACCATACCTCTAACATAATCGTTTCTAATTCTGTCGCATCTTGACACCCCACACATGTAGCACAGCATTCGCATGTCAGCCACTTGCATTTGCTTTTCGTGGTTTTTCCTAACTGCCCAACACTCTCAGCCATACAGCATAGCGGGCCTAACGATGGTTCTGTATGCCTTGCCCTTCAACTTTATTGGGACCCGGCGGTTGCACAGGACCCACTTGCCTTCCTCCACCTCAGTCATTCTGCATTAATTCTATGGGTCACGTCAGAATCTATTTCCCCGTTGCTCTGGAAAACTGATCCTAAGAATCATTTTTTTTTATTTTGTGTCCAAATGTAGTGACTGTTCGTTAGCACCCCCTCTCTTCTCTCTTGCCTCCCTCACATCAACACGATTCTTTCTGAAGGCAAAGTGCAGTTAATTTTTTTTTTTATGTGTTTTTAATTTATACTGTATTTTGTATTAATCATTTTTATATGAAAATTTTTGGGTTATAGAACGAATCATCTAAGTTTCTATAATTTCTTATGGGGAAATTCGCTTTGAAATATGAGTGCTTTGGATTACAAACACGTTTCTGGAACGAATTGTGCTCGCAAATTGAGGTTCCACTGTAGTTTTTTCTCCCATTTTCAACATACAAACAGTAATAAAATGAATTAGCCCCCTTTTCTGAAAAAAATCCAATTATCCAAATTTTTGGTTATACGAATGGGGTCCAGTCCCAATTGATTTCGATAATTGGGCTTCTACTGTATTTCTAAACTTGATCATTCCAATAGATAAGCTATGTTACACAATTATTATATTTCCTCCAGATACATTCATTGGAGGTGCTTCAGTTTTCCTTTGTTTCTGGAGATATCTTGATGAGTCTTCTCTTTATCTGGAACTTCCAAGCTCTGTATGAGTGGTCATCTTCTGGAAGATCTTCTGAAGTAGCATCATCTTGGAGCATTTACCCAATGAGAACAACTTCTTCATGGAGAGTCTTCCCTCTCTCTGTCAGCATCTGTCTCTTCTCTGTCTGCTCTCACTCCTCACTATGTCAGCATCTGTCTCTTTGCTATGTCCGTTCTCATTCCTCACTATGTCAGCATCTGCCTCTTTCTTCTTCATCTTCTTCTTTTATACTCCTTTATCTCCTTTTTATTGGATCAAAAGAGGGGCTTTTGATTAAAGGTGGCTTCCAACAGCTGTCTTTCATTAAAGGTTGTTACCCTACTTGATTGGTTTTAATAAGGTCAGTCATTTATCTTCATGAGATATCATAATTTTCCTTTCAAATTTTAGTCCTCATGGAGGTGTCGTTTAGGGTAATAATTATTCTTTTTTGGAGGGGAATTTATTGGATTGAAGATTTTTTGCCATTTTCTGTAAGGATAATATTAAAATAGATGCTGTAGTTAGATTAAGTTGATATTTCATTCTTAGAAAACGATATCTTTAATTCTCTCTAATTTGGTAGGATCCTGGGTGCCTTTAGATCCCTTTTTGGAACCATTTATATAATTGAATCAGTGAGGGTTTTTGTTTAAGGGTTTAGTGAGTATTACTTGAGAAGAGTCACAGTGGATAGTTGATAATTTAATCTAATAATGTATGAGGGTTGAGGGTGATTACTTGGGAAGAGTTGTAGGGGATAGTTGACAATCCTCCCCTCAAGAATCCTTTTAGGAATAAAAGGATTCTTTTCTTCTAAAAGTAAACTTAATTTTTCATTTTTAATGAAGTAGAAAGACAGCATAATGCAATGAAAACAAAGAAATACATCCAATTGAGACATAAATGATAGAAGTAAGTGAAAAGTTAAAAAGTGATCCAAAGGGATTCATAAACATAGACCAAAAGCTGTTTCCAGGAGATGGGGATGATATTCCAGAGGTACTGGTAACATTTGGTTGGGATAATTTGATTATGGGATCAGAGAGACAGGAATCTACATTTTCACATGATTTGGCATATTTATATTTCAAGCACAATAATTCTTAAACACATTTAACATTTGCCTTAAACTGTATTGAAACTTCTCTCTACTTGGTTTCTAAATTTATTGTTGTGGTAAATAGCATAACAGTCAGAAATTCTACTTGAGCCAGTCCTGATTTGCATGAACTCAGAGCAGTTAAGTATAATACAGCAGGTGTTAAGTTTGGTTTTCACCTTCACATTCAGAGCTTAATACTTCAGATTGAATGATGGTGTTAGAATTACATTAGGATTCTATGGCATTGGTGGTTGTGAGGATGCACTTTAGGCTGATAAGTGCAACACACTTGGTTCATTTCTGCAATTGTTTGCTGAAGGTCAACTATGGTAAAATCTAGCACAAAGTCTGCATCTCAAAAGCAGTCTGAGATTCGTCCCGAGTCAAAATGATGGCACCATGACCCATGGAATACACATAATAATGCAAAGATCATAGTAAGATGCACGTTGGTTGCATATAAATGTATAATGGTGGGTGAGCGACATTTGCAAACAAAAGTTACGAAATGTCTGCCAACCACACAGTTGTACAAAATGGGTCGTTGTAAACCAGTAAAAGGGCCAAGGGCCAAATACCTACATTGCATGAAGCTGGACATTCCTTTCGAGCCATTGCCAAGCAAATACAATGTTTTCTCACAGTTGTAATGCATTTCATCGCCCTGATATACAATTATGGCAACAAAAAATCTCTTGGCCATCCATCTGCTCTTACAAACCAACAAAAACGTATTGTTTTAAAATTGCTGAGCCACTCGCCTGCAAGTATGACACAAATTCCAGCTCGAAACAAATATCAAAGTGTCTCAGTCAACAGTCAGCAGAGTAGCCAAATTTGCTGGATGGCTGAAATATAAGAAAATGAAGAGGTTAGAATGGGTGAATCAGCACATGCATTGGACAGCACAATGGGACAACATTTTTGAAGTTATAAAAAGAAATTTCATTTAGATGGTCCAGATGGTTGAGCTATTGCTGGCATGACATTTGGAAGAAAGATATTATCTCCAAATGACAGCAAGGTGGTGGTTCTGTATGGTGTGGGTTGGGTTCAGTGCATGTGGAATGACTAATGTTGCATTTCTGGATGG
Organism: Trigoniulus corallinus; assembly: GCA_013389805.1. Lineage (NCBI taxonomy): Eukaryota > Metazoa > Arthropoda > Diplopoda > Spirobolida > Trigoniulidae > Trigoniulus > Trigoniulus corallinus. The sequence continues at coordinate 4,492,799 of JAAFCE010006668.1, forward strand.
CAGGATGAAAGCTGTGGACTACCAAAAAACGTTAGAATGCCATCTGTTGCCAGTTGCAGAACAGTTAGGAGGGCCTCTCTTCCAATTCCAGCAGGACAGGGCTACTATCCATACCACCAAAACAACGTGGGAGTGGTTCCTGGACAATGTAATTTTTGTTCTGGATTGGCCCTGCACTCTCACCAGACCTCAACCCAATGGAGAACCTATGGGGCATCTTGGCTAGTGCTGTTTATACAAATTGGCATCACTTTAATTCAATTCCTGAGCTGAAGATGGCCATTCTGGAGGCCTGAAAAGATATTGACACATTTCACCTCAGACAACTGGTTCATTCCATGTTTACACTTGTATTTAAAGTTATCTCTAACAAAAGCACCTTCATTAGCTATAAACAATTTATTTTGCTGTAGTTTAATATTTTTTTGCACATGGTGCTTTCATTTTGACTCAGGACGAATCTCACAAATGTCCATTCTTTCAAGGTATTAAGCAACTTGTGCCACATATGATTAAAATTTCTTTTTCATGTACATTGTATTTGTTGTTCTTTTAATGCCATTCTTATTTTGTCACCAGACATTACATGCCTTTCATTCTGTGGCATGGTGACCTTGACCTTCAAGCACTTGCATGGGTGGCACATTGGCTGCCAAATTAACCAAAATTTTATCCCACTGTAGCAGGACTAATTAAATGAGTGGGACCACCATGTATTCTCAAGTTGTATATTTGGTCACAACATGCAATTCTATTTTTTTCCCCAACTCATGTGAATTTGCAGCATTTCATTGTCAAAGTAGCTGGGGTTGTGGAGGGTTACATAAACAGCCATTCTGCCACCTTGCAAGTGCATAGGACAGTTGTTCTCAACTGGGGCTCCACAGCAGGATTTTTCGGGCTCCATGGCACAAAGTACTGCAGATACATGGTCCCACTATCAGGGTCCCAGAATCAGGGCCCCACTATCATGGGTCGACTATCAGGGTCTTACTAATAGGGGCTCCCTATCAGAATCCCAATATCAGAGTCAAAGTATTAGTGTCCCATTATCAGGGCCCAAGTATCAGAGTCCAACTAGCATGCTCCCAGTATCAGGGTCAAGATATCAAGGTTCCACTCACAGTCCCAGAATCAGGTCCCACTATCAGAGATCTACTATCATGGTCCCCCTATCAGACTCCTAGTGTAAGAGTCCAAGTATCAGGGTCCCAGTATCAGGGCCCGAGTATCAAGGTCTGAGTATCAGGGTTAAGACATCAGTGTCTCAGTATCAGTGTACCAGGACCAGGGTCATACTAGGTCACATCTAGTTTAGTTTTTCATTTAGTTTTGTATATATCAGTTTAATACTTTCTATAAACATCTAGTAAACTACCAAATGCAAAGAAAAATGAGAGGTGGCCAATTTGCCACCTTGCGAGCTTGGATGTCTTTCCAAGTAATGTGAGCGCTTGAAGGTTAAATAGGAATGTACTGTATGAAGTCGTGTAGTTAAGTGTAATAAAATGTTCATTAAATGAGGAGCAGTTTTCATTGAGAACCCTTGGTTTCAGTCATAGTCTGCACTCATATATAGCCTGTGATGGTGGGTGACCGCTAGGGGTCGTTTTATGGTGGCTGACTGTTTCTGTGCATTGCGAATTTTTCTGTGCTTTCTGTCAAGAAAACCTCATCATCAGAAGATAATCAAAACGCCTTTTCCAAGGGAAACCATCCCTGCATCCAAAAAATCCAGGGAAAGGTAGGGAGGTAATTGTGGGGCTGCCCACATTAGCATGACGTGGAGTTGTTTTGAGCATGGTGGGCTATATAGGCCTAACAATGCCATTCGTTGCTCCTGTCAGGCTTTGCAAAGGAGAAGTGAATCGTCTGCTTAGGCAGAGAACCACTTATCCTTGCAGCTGCCAACCACTTTGCCAGTTTAAATTACAGTTTTAAATTATAGTTTACAGTTTAATAACAGATTCAATTACAGTTTTAAATTACAGTTTGTTACAGTTTGAACAGTTTAAATTACAGCTGTTAGTGTTTGGATAGTCAATGGTACCCCGTTCAGTATTGTTTTTTAGTGATTTGTATTTTTGTTTTTAGTCTTACATTTATGTGAGGGATGCCACTGACCTATAAATTCAGGATCCCATATTTAATCCTATATTTATTGTAAAAAACATTTTGATTTAGTATGTAATTCTGTACCTCATATACAGTATGTCAATGGCAGCTCACATTGTCACAGGAGTTGGGACCTCGGTCCCTGTGACAGATGGCATGTGGAGTGTCCTCCATGGGGTAGGCTGGCATCCCCCACATGGCAAGCAGTGCCAACATTCCTGTGGGTTCCAGACGCCTGGCTGGGGTGGCCCCAGTCAGGGTGTGTACAGATAATATAGCAAAGCTTCGGTTGGGTGTGTGGAATGTGGGGACCCTTACTGGCAAAACAGGGGAGTTAGCTAACATCCTAAAGTGAAGGAGGATCCTAAAGTGAAACTCGTTGGAATGGAAACAGACCCAGAGCCCTTGGTGGGGGATATAAGGTTATTTATACAGCTAGTGAAGGGGGATGAAATGGGTAGGCATAGTATTAGATAGGGAGCTGCAGCAAGGAGTCACCCTTACGAAGTGAATAAATAGTAGGCTAATGTTAGTTACAGTGCTTTGGCGAGGGGTAGTGCTCCACCTCATCAGCGCATATGCCCCCAGGCAGGTTTGGATGAACACACAAAGGTGGGTTTCCTGACAGATTTTGAGGACTTGGTGCACTCACTAAAGGCAAGCATAGGGCATCACCATGGGAATGAGCACTTAGTTATCAGTGGGGACTTTAATGCACATGTAGGCAAGGACAACCTGGTTATGGGGTGGTCCATGGGGATGGGGATATGGAACAGTTAGCATAGAAGGGCAGCACATCCTTGACACAGCAAATGCACTTGGTCTTGCATTGGCAAATATGTGGTTTAGGAAGAGGGACAAGCACCTAATCACATTCCAGTCACCACAAGGGATGTCACAGATAGATTTCTTTATGGTTAGAGGGCAGCATAGACCAGAGGTGCATGATTGTTGGGCACTCCCAAGTGAAAAATTTCCAAAAAGAATGTGGCCACAGACTACTTATGTTTGAGTTCCAAGTGAGAGCAGCAGGCAAGGCACATTCTTGGAAAGGTGAACAGGTCATCAGGTGGTGGAAATTCCTAACCAAAACAGAGGAATTTGTAGAAGAAATGCACAGACAGGTAGACTGGGAGTGGGAAGGGACAGCTGATGCCATGTGGGACAGGGTCACCAGAAAAATTAGATCTTGTGGGAAAGCCATTCTGGGGCAGGGCAGAGTAGGAGGCACTTGCCAAGGAAACAGGGAGACATGGTGGTGGAATGAGGAGGTAGAGGAAACCATTAAGCAAAAGAAGGCTGCTTTCCAGAGATTGCAGGAAGTGGGGGGACCAGGAGTCAAAGACTCATTATAGGCTGACCAGGTCCACCGCAAGGAGGATCATTGCCCAGGCCAAGCACCAGAAGTATGAGGCCCTCTATGAGCAGTTAGGGACAAAGGAAGGGGAGCAAGAAGTTTTCAAATTAGCCAAGGCAAGAGATAGGGCAGCTAATGATATACAGAGCCATAACAGTGATGGATAGTGAAGGTAGGGTCCTGCTGTCCCCCCAGAGGTAAAGAGGAGGTGGGAAGAGTACTTTCAAAACCTTTTGAATGCTGGCAAGGAGGATAAGGACATCACTACATATCCCACAGCAACAGGGGCAGTGGACCATGTATCACAGGAGGAAGTGGCCTGGGCACTTAGGAAGATGAAAGGCTGAAAAACTGTAGGCACAGATGGAATCCCCATCACAGTGGGACATAGCCTAGGGGAGACAGGAACCAAGTGGCTAGGGAAACTCTTCAGCAGGATGGCTAGTGGGGATAAAATGCCATCAGAATCGCATGAGAGCTGGATAGTACCACTCTTCAAGGGCAAAGAGGATGTCCAAGATTGTGGTAACTATAGAGGTATAAAGCTGAAGAGCCACCCCATGAAACTCTGGGAGAGAGTAATTGAGTGTCACCTCAGGGATAGAACCAGTGTCCATGGAAATCAGTTTGGGTTTATGCCAGGTAGGTATCTCCATGCCGTCTTTATCGACCTGGAGAAGGCTTATGACAGTGTCCCATGGCAGGTAGTTTGGGAGGTATTACGGAAAAGGGGGGTAGAAGAAGGGTTTATCCAAATAGCCCAGGATATGTATGAATGCTCCAAAGCCAGGGTAAGGACACCTTGGGGGGTATACTGGGTGCTTCCCAGTGAAAGTAGGTGTTCACCAAGGTTCGGCACTTAGTCGCTACCTTTTCATCCTGGTCATGGACGAACTGCTGACGGGAGTAGGAGAATGGGCCCCCCAGTGCTTGGTATTTGCTGACGATATTAGCAAAGTTGGCAACAGCAGAGAACAAATAGAGAAGGGACTAAACGATATTAGAGGATTGATAGAAAAGGGTGGGCTAAAGATAAACAAGAAAAAGAAAGAATATTTAGCTTTCAATTGGGATGGACAGGTAACCAACGGTGACGTCCGTTCAAGGGGTGAACTGGTTAAAAAAAGTGCAAGAGGTAAGATACTTAGGATCTACTTTCCAAAGAAATGGGGAGATTGATGCAGACGTGACCCATAGAATCAGTGGGGGGTGGCTGAAGTGGAGACAGGCAAGTGGAGTTCTGTGTGATAGGAGGGTTCCAATGAAGTTGAAAGGGAAGTTCTACAGGGCAGTGGTTCAGCCAGCTATGCTTTATGGGTCAGAGTGTTGGGCAGTGAAGAAGAGCCATGTTAATATAATGCAAGTAGCCAAGATGCGAATGCTGCGTTAAATTGAGTGGAGTGAAAAGAGCTGACAGAATCAGGAATGATTATGTTAGAGGTAGCCTGGGGGTGGGGGACATCGCTGAAAAAATGAGGGAGAATAGGCTGAGGTGGTATGGACATGTGATGAGAAGAGGGGACGAGGACCTCATTAGGGCCATACCAGGAATGCAGGTGGTCAGTAGCACCCAGGGTAGGGGGAGACCATAGTTGTCTGTAAGGATATGGCGGTGTGTGGGGTGGACAGGGACCTAGTGGGAGATAGACAGGAGTGGAGGGCCAGAACCCACAGGCACTATATGAGATTTTACAGTATATCTTTTCCAACAAAATCTCCTGTCATGATTCCTAGTGCCATTGAAAATTTTAGTGTTCCTTTCACTATTTGGTACATTATAGAAGGGATGGAAATCAGAGTTTTAACAATATATGTTGAAGCTTTAATAATGGATTTTAAGAATACAGTTATGAGACCTAGGAGAATGATGAGGATTTACCATAAATAATGTGCTGGATTTACTAGGTAGGCAATGTATATACAGTAGAAAAAGATGTCTATGCAAAATAAGCAGTTTACAAAGTGGCAAAATGATTTCCCATCTACCGTAAGTCCTCCAATTTACCACCATGGCACTCTATTTTTAACCCCTCTGCCAGGGTGATAGTCTATTATAGGTGGCATTCAGATAGAGGGTGGCAGTCTATTTTTCAACTACTGCTATCTGACCAAAATTGTCAGTGGTGATCATGAAATATTGCATCAAAAAATGGTGCATTCAGTGCCAACAAGAAGTCCACATTAACATTCATAAATTACAAATATTTTTATCATTGCAAACTAAGAAAAAGCGTTATGAGAAAATCTTCATTGCTTTTACACATGAATGTTAGGCAGGACCGGTCTTAGGGCAAGGCGACTGAGGCAACTGCCTGGGGCCAATGCTGGTGAATTAAAACAAATTGAAAAACTATATTTTGATTTCCTGTGTGCTTAAAGACATTAAAGTACTGCTTTGGTAAGCAATCAACTTCATAAATCTTGACACTAATGCCCCACTAATGCCTGCTGCCTTGGGCCCCACAACCTAGGGCCAGCCCATGATGTTTGAAACCATAAATTTACACAAGAAATTCATGAGTGGCAGTCTATTAGATGTGGCATGCAATTAGAGGGTGGCACTCTATTTTCCAACCTCTCTGCTAGAGACAGTCAATTTGAGGTGGCACTCAATTAGAGGTTTTATGGTATTTCAAACATTCCTTCAGTCACTTGACCACTTTTTTCAGTCACTATGGCTTGAAGTTTCCCTTTGTTTAATAAGTATTCATCAGGAGCTATTGTTTGGTTGTATTCATTTACTAACTTAATGGAAGACTCCACTCCTCCCCTATGAAGGATTTCTATTTCAGCCATTTGGAATGTAAGAAGAGGCTTGTAAAACTTTATTCTGTCCAAGCTGCTTATATTACCTTGTGTTTCTATGCTGAATACTGTAAAATCTCATGTAATGCCCACCGATTATACACGAAACATAGGGTCATTTAGTGTATACTATATGCGAGGGTGGACTATATATGAGTGTGGACTATAAATCCAACTAAGGGTTCTCAATGAAAACTGCCCCTCATTTTCTGAACATTTTATTACACTTAATAACATGACTTTACACAGTATTTTCTTATTTATATGATGTTGCAATATAAAATGTTTCAATTTCATTGCCAGAGCAATCTGGCAATTCATATTCAAATTCATTTGATCCCATTGCCCCTACAAGTTGCACCACTGGCTACAGTAGGAATTTTAAAGTGCAGACTATATTTGAAACATACCCATTGCTAATGCAGAGTATAGATGGGTGCAGACTATATTTGAGTTACGGACTTTACGGGAGATTTTACAGTAGTTGATGAGAAGGAAGTGTAGGTTGTAAATAAGGATCTTTTTTTTGTAGTAGCAAGTAGGGTAATATATGATGTGGAGGTTTACTTAGGTTCTGCCCTTGAATTCAGCATGTATACAGGTAAGGACTTTATATACTGTGCATGAGCATGAGCTTTTCTGGTTTCAACTCATTACTGAACAATATTGTGTATCTCCAGTGAATGGTTTATCATTGGAAAGGCCACATTTTTGTTGAGATTTGCTATGTTGACATTCAAATATTCAATCATTTCCTTAATGTGAAGTTGTTTCAGCTGAAACTGTAGAGGTGCAATGACACAATTTTCCTTGAGGTCCACTATTTGAGATTCATAGGCTATGACAATCTTCACATTAGGTTTCATTTTTAGTGCATAGAGTTGATGAAAAGGTAAAATTCAATAGTTGTTGGGGAATATGTTTTGTGCGATTCAAAGTGTTTGTTCCCCATCTGCATATGGTGATATCTCTTTTGGTTACTTCTTGAGTAGCCAGGGTTAGAGTTCTTAAGGGTAGAATCTTGTTGATGAACATCATGGACCTGCAAGAGAGAAAGAATCTGATCATTCTCTTTGCAGTAATGATAATAATCTGAACATCTTATCTAAATTTGCTTGTTTTGTTGTCTTCTTGGATATGGGGAAGTTTGATCTGTGGTGGTTCTCACAATTCTTTTTCTTAATCTTCAATTTCCTGACACTATTCAATTCTTGCTTGTCTTCCATTGATTCTTTTTCTTTTGATGCATCACTAATTTTCTTTTGATGCATCACTAATTTTCTTTCCTTTTCCATCAGGTCTGTCTTCGATTCCTATTCCCGAGAGGTTACTGACAAGAGGAATCCTTTGCACAGTTTCATTAAACATTCTATAATCTATTCTTTTCTGGGGCTTTTTTCTCTGGGACCGCGATTCATGAAGTCCCTGAACAATCACCCAACTTCAAGTTCTTTTAACACTTTCACTAGGTTGTAACACTGATTCCTCAGGTCATAAGTCATGGATACAGTCACATCCATTTACTGAATTTATGCTTCCGGATGTCTCATCATGCATAACATTTTAATCTGTTTGCTCTTTCAAGATGTCACCACAACTCTGGGTCAAAGTATTTTCTGTTTTGTTTATTATTCTTGTTTCCCATGCTGGGGAAAATATCATTTATTCCCACCTTCCTCAGCCTTGACTTTAGATATTACATGGCCTAAGTAATTTCTTTGGGTTTTAATGAGGTTGCAGTGTGAGGGTTTTACTTTTAGACTGGCTCTTTGCATCAACTGAAGGGCAATTTCCAGGTGGTTCCTGTGTTCTTCTATTGTTTTACTTTTTACTAGCGAATCATCAATGAAAACCATAAATATCTTTCCTAAATATCCTTCAAAGACTATTAGCAATTCTTTGAAAAATATTGTGGAAGGCTTTTAAGCCCATAGGAGATCATTTAAATTCATATTGTCCATTATGTGTTGAAAATGCTGTTTTATATCTGTGTTCTTCTCTCAGTTGAATTTTGTAAAAAGAACTATAGAAATCAAATAATGAAAAAATTTCTGCATCTTCTATATAGTTCCACCATCAGCATTTGGTGGTAGTGGTTCTTCTGCTGGTAGGTTCAGGCCACCAGATAATAGATGTTTCCCAAATGCTGATGCAGCTATTGTGGCACTGTCAGCTTGCCTGCCATACCTGCTCATGTCCACTATTGTTAAACAGCACTGTGCACCACAGGCTACCATAAGCAAAAAAAAAAAACACCACAGGCTACCATAAGCAAAAAAAGCACCACAGGCTACCATAAGATCAATGCTAAAATGGTGCTGCATTACCAAATCATGAAGTGAAATTAATAACATGTCAAATTATTTACCTATATAACTTATTTTATACCATCTTTAAAATTAAAACAAGTAGATCCTGAACATGGTGGTGGTGTTTTGCAATGTGTTTCCCATCAATGAGGGAATCACACAAGGACTTATATTGTAGTACTATGTCATGCCAATTATGTGTTGCTTGCATTTAGATAAGAAATGACTTTCACTCATGTCTACATAAAATGTTGGAACAACTCATGTAATACAAGTTCAAGTGCAACTGATTATGCCTGATGCAATTGACCTGCTCCAATGATAACTATTTGCAATTGAGCTTTGCATGTCCCCAGATGCTAGATATCTGCCCAAACATGGAATGCTTGTGCTGAAACTTCCACTTTATACAGGGAGGTCATTAAAAAACCAGGACATTTTGATAAATTTATTAATTTTTATTCCAATTGAATGCACTGCAAGCAGCCCTAAGAGGCCAAATTGGCAGTGGAGAGAATGACTCTCATTCCTAATTTATAACCCATTGAACACCCAAGGAACCTGAATCATACCATCTATTCTGCCAAATACTGCATACCTGCTATAATAGCACCTTCTTGCAGAAAATTCCTCACATTATCCTCACTGAGATAATTCCATTGTTGAATGACCCTTGGAAGAAAATACCAGTAATAAGTCTTTTCATGCCCTGATCTCCTTCCATTTGAAAGGATGATCCTTTCTCCCCCTATAGTCTGCCAGGGATAAGCTGTCCCCTGGAGTAAGGATACTTACGAAAAATATCAAGTTAAATTCAGGTACTAAAAACAATGAATTTCAAGTAAATTCACATATGTTCAATATGGCTTCCTTGCACTGCATGACATCACCTTAACTGTGGAATCCAAGCTTCCTTGCTGGCATAATGTTATTCCAGGTTTCTACCAAAATGGGTTTCAGTTCATCAATTGTAATTCGATTGCCACGATTTTTCTGCCTCTGTCAGTAACAATCCCAACATACAATAATCCATCACATTCAAATCTGGACATTTTAATAGCCAATGTTGAGGTTCAATGGAATCTTTAACTGGCATACCAAGAGGTTGGGTGTAGGCCAAGCAGTAATAATGAAATAAATACTACAAATATTCTAATATATTATTCAATTTTACATTTAATTCCAACTGCTATTTCAAATTGTGACTGTTTAAGTGATGTAGAACTTTTGTCAACGAAAGGGAGTAGGCTCCTACCCCATGCTAGTTTGTTAAGGACTTTGATAATCCTAATAAATCACAACAATTAGTTAGCCAGAGCACTAAACTATTAGATAAAACAAAAGTTCTGTGGTAGATACCACTAAGCAAGTACGAGGTCTAGTTTTTTTCAAAGTCCGTTTGGTTGCAAAACGAAAACCACAGTGAAAATCCAGTGATTATTTGGAACATGTAGGTTCACATTCCAGCTATTTTTTCTAGATAGTCACCTTGCTGACTGAGACATTTGTCCTAGGGTGGTAGCAACATTCCTATGCCCATGTCATTGAAGGTAGCCGCCAGTCCTTTCAGCCAACTCTGTATGCTGGTCTGCAGCTAATAAATCAAACTTCTGCCCTCCTAGCCAGCGTTTCATGTCAGCAAACTTCTGTCCTCCTAGCTAGTGTTTCAGCACCCACCATACAGCCTGGACTTTGCTCCCTCCGACTTCCACCTCTTTATTAACATGAAACGCTGGCTGGGAGGACAGAAGTTTGATTCAAACGAGCTGCAGAACAGTGTACAGAGTTGGCTGAGAGGACTGGCGTCTACCTTAAGTGACGAGGGTATAGGAAAGTTGCTACCACGCTAGTACAAATGTCTCAGTCGGTGTACCTACATGTTCCAAATACAATACTTTGGATTTTCACTAGGGTTTTCATTTTGCAACTGATCGGACCTTGAATAAAATAGCCCTCATACATACATGAAAAACACCATGCACTATCAATTTTTCTTTTCCCTCTCAAAAAATTGAACTCTTCACTGTGTCTTCCCACTGCTAAGCAGTTTCCTGGAAGTTTGTGATGTGCCACTATAATGTGCCTACCCAACATTTTGTGCAAATAGATCCCATATAAAGACGAGTTTTTTTTTTTTTTTGCTATTAGGTTTGTGACAACCAACCTGTATGACAACTAACCCTGGTCTCCCCTACTCTTTTTGATGCTGCTCACTGATGTAGTAGTGGAGAAGGAATTGAGAAGGGCCAGGGCTATACCAAGTATTCAATGATGTTGGCCATTTACAGTATAGAAACAATGCAATCAGGGATCAGCATATTAGAATTATGAATTTCGAGATAGCCATAAAAATTTAAATGTACAAAACGTCCATGGGAAGGTATCAAATGCAGTCAATAAATAACAAGTAAATTAAAATATTTAGATAAAAAGGAGATAAAACATAAAAGTAAAATAGTCATCAGAATAAAACAAAAATGTAATAAGGTAAAATATAATAAATTAAAATAAGTAAATAAAATGAATTAGATGTACAGCTGAATTGTTATACAGCACGGTTGGATAAAATCCAATCCTGGATATGCTAGCTAACTTATATCTGTGATGGTAGGACCATATTAGATCACACGTCCAAGCAGCAAGCCACCTCAATCTTGAAACTCGAAGTAATCACATGTACTGAACAGATCTTCTGGATAATTTTCCACAAAGTACTAGCTGAATTATAATTTGCACATTGCAGTGTTTCATAGGCTTTTAGAGAAAACGATGCACCTGAAATTCCAGGGACAGACGATTGCATGCCTGCAAAGCCATGCATTTATAAAAATAATAAAGCTAAAATGGCAATACGTTTAAACCTGGTGTTAGACAATAGTAAATCATCAATTGTAAGGTGGGCCTCATTAAAATTAGTCTGGACTAAATGAATACCAGACCTGGGATTTAAGATAGTAGCAAATAACCCCCCTTGGCTATGCCACTGGAGATAAGGATACTGATAAATGCTTCCCAAGCCTTTATATGACAATGGAGCATTTAAAAATAGCCTATAGATCAGGGGTGGCCAACTTTTGTGTACATAAGATCTACTTTTTGTCTTACAGATGTGTCGCCATGGACTTTTTATCTTAATAAAGTGTCGCCATGGACTTTTTATCTTAATAAAGTGTCGTGATAGACTTGTTGTCATAGGCATAGTCAAAGTGGAGAGGGGGAGGTGCTGCTGATGACAGTTGATAGATCGACTGACATGTTTTGAAATTCTTTGCTGATACAATTAAACTGAAACAATATGCCATACCAAAAATTAAGTGCCACGATAAGGTTGAAGTTCTTAATTTCTTTGCACAGTGACTCTGGATCATTACTTTGCTCTGAAACTTTGAAAAGTGCATCCAATATTCACTTGCTTCATATCGCACTTGCTTTACACTTTCAACGTGATTTTCACACCTTCTTTCAGAATTTCATTTGACTGCAAGAGTTTGAGCTTGTTTAGAAAAGTCATCCCACTGTGAATCATGAAAATAAGACATATAGTCTCCAAAGAACACCATTTGGATACAACTGGTGTTCCACCCATCCTTCTTCTTTCTAATTTCTTGGATTGAAAAGTGTACAAATCCTTCCTTTTTATAAAAATTAACTTTATTTACGTTCCATATAACACAATTATAAGAATTTTACTCCATTCCTAAAATTTTCAGATAACTTTCCTGATCGTTTTCAGATGCAAAATGCAAAGAAATGAACCACAAAAAAGTAACACCATTTCTCTAAAGAGCAATCGAATTTAAAATATTTGTTATAGCTTCAAGTAGTAACCATAAAATAAACAATAAAAATGTTGATAATGACTAGAAATAATTTTTACTGCAATTTCCGTTTGCAATCCTCACTGACTTGTTGAGCATAATGGGCGAATTAAAATTAAGTGTTCACCACAAATTGAATGTCGACATGTGGAACAAGTAAGGATGATGATTTGGAACTGGCTGAGAGATTAGGATTCTAAAACATGGACATGTCGTGTGGGGAGGAGTTGTAGGACTTCCAAAGAATTGCAGGTCCTATTCAGAGCTGACTATGCATGGCAGTGAGTAGGAGTGTCGCTGAAGAACTATTGTAGTGATGGTTTGTTCGTACCACATTCAACGGGCCATGTACCCGTAACTTTATCTTCCTTTTTATTTTATTCCAGGCAAAGCAATCCAGAAATTCAGCAATTCGTCGCAAGACAAAACTGGAATGGGGACTACATGAAATTGTTAAATCATTATTTTTCGTCATTATTTAATATTTTACCGAGAACACTGCAACCGAGAAGCTACTTGGTTTGGCAGGAAGCGTTTGATGCCGGCGTCCAGCTACCCACTGACACAGTCGTTCAACTCTGGACCCGTCATTACCGACAATCGATGATGAAAGCTATTGAAAAGGGTTACAGGGTTATCCTGTCGTCAGATTGGTACATTAGTTCTGTAAAAGGCAAAAGTGACTGGCGGACATTCTACAATGTGGAACCTCAAGCGCTTTTAGGCACTGATGATCAACGAGCACTTGTCCTCGGTGGTGAAGCTTGTCTGTGGGGAGAATATGTCCATGGCAGTAACTTAATTCCTAGATTATGGCCGCGAGCCTCTGCTGTTGCAGAACGACTCTGGAGTCACCAATCTGTTTATAATGCGGATGCTGCTATTAGCCGCCTGGAAGAGCACACCTGCCGAATGTTAAAGAGGGGGATCAATGCAGAACCACAAAATGGACCAGGATATTGTGAAGCAGATATTTTCCTATAGCATCTTTCACCCACTGGCAAGCTCCAGGATCCATGAGCGTCTGCAAAAATGTCAAGTGAAGGGGACAAAGCTTAGAGAAAATGTTTCAGTATTGAGGGCGAGAATATTCCACGAGGGTATGTTTATGTCCCTAACTGCTCACGAGGGTGAGCAGTTAGGGACAGTGTTATTGGGATGGTAACGCATGCAGAAAGTGTTCCATGGAGAAATGGCCAAGTGGATGGAACAATGCTTGAAGACAGTGCTCCAGTGGGAACAATTTTCCAGGAATATGATAAATTTGTGTATTGGATGGCTCTTCTTTCAATCCCCAAGATAGAGCTAGTTTTACTTTTGCCCCCTTCTTCAGACGCGCATGCCTGTGCTACACTGCTGTTGTCTTCCTATAACATTATCATTTGGAATTTTTTTCGTATCTAGCCAGGGTGAGGAACTCATTTTTTCCTAAGATTAGGGTATAGCAATGCGCCAAAACGTGCCTACCCGACCTTCATTAGACAGAATCTAATTATGGTAATCATTATCATACCCTTATCTCGTCTGTAACTTTGCCGGATCTGTGAGTTCTGTTCCTCCAATGCCGCCTAGTTTGCACCAGGTCCTCGCCCACCTCGCACACTGACATATTTGATCACATGTGCACACTGATCACATGTCCATACCACCTTAATCTACTTTGCCACATCTTTTCAGAGGTGTCCCCCACCTCAAGCTACCTCATGTATCACACCCCACTCATGTATCACAGCAATCACCCCTAAGCTACTTGTATTTTATTTATGGCACATGCTAGTTCCTTGCTGCTCAACTCCACTACGCTGTCTCCACTTCAACCATCCCCATTAATCCTATGGGTCCCATCCGAGTGTATTTCCCCATTGCTCTGGAACACGGATCCTTGGTCTTTATCTGTTGCACTATGTCACCATCTTACACTGCTGTAATGTCGTTTAAGCCCTTTCTGCTCGTTCTTTGGAGTCACTAAGTTTTCGAAATCGTCCACGAATACCATGCACTAAGTGCTCATTTCCCAATTTCAGTCAGCAGTTCGTCCATAACCACAAATGAAAGGTATGGACATAGTCCTGTATCTTGGTGTACCCCAAACTTCACTTATAAGCAGTGGCGTAGCTGGGGGGACGTGCAGGAGGAGCGGCCACTCCCCCTGAACAAATTTTCAGAAAAGTGGCTCCCTTTTTGAAAATTTAATCATTAATAAATTAAAGCAAACAAGCCATCACTCCTGAATGAAAATCGTCTCCATTCTCTGGCCATGGTTCAGGATGATTCATTAGTGCATATGGCACATTATTGAATGTTTGTGGATTGACAGTTGCACTGATTTCTGTTAAATGTACTATGTACACGTTAGGCTATTACCAATATTTAAAATTCATTATTTCAAGTTATAATTTGTGGATGACGTAATTCATATGTGAAATGTGGGTAGGCCTATAACAAGATTGAAAAGATGGTGCCCTTTTAATATGACTACTGCCCCCCTGTTGCTGAAACCTGGCTGCAACACTGCTTGTAAGCCTCGAATATATCCACAAATAACCATTACCCTAGCTGTAGAACCAATCATACATATCCTGCACTATCCTTTTTATACCCCCTCTTCTCTAATGCCTCACCACACTTCCTGTCGTGGAACACTATTGTGAACATCCTCTGAGTAACTAAAGATTGCATGGAGACCTTTCTTTGGTGCCCTAACCATTTTCATCATCTTCCTCAGAATAAAAATTGGTTCATTGTGGATCTACTAGGTAAGAACCTAAATTGATTTCCCCAGACATTAGTTCTTTCTGAAAGGTTACATTCTAGGTCTTCATGGAATGGCTCATAAGCTTAATACCTCTATTGCTATAACAGTCTTGGACATCATCTTTGTCCTCATAGAGTGGTACTATCCAACTCTCCCGCCATGCAGCAGGCATGTAACGTCACTACCTTTCACCTTATTCTTGGGATCCCTAGACTATACCTCACGTAATTGGCGATTCTCTCTGGGATTACAGCTTTTGGACCTTACATTTTTGTAAAGGCCCTAACTATTTTCCCCTCCTCCTGCATCCTTTCCTCCACCCCATAAGTGGTGAAATGAGCGTTGATGTCGTCCTCTCCCCTACAGGATTCATAAGGTTGTTGATTTGCTCTTCCCACCTGCCAGTAGAAGGAAGCAGGCCCTTACCTTTCCCGTGCTTGGCCATTAAGGCTTGGTGTAAATCCTTAGTTACCATATCTCTAGCCTTGACCAGTTAAAAACTTCTCTGACCCCTTCCTAATCAGAGCCTCAACATTTGGCGTTTGGCTCAGCCAATGGTCCCCAAGCTGTGGTCTTGGCCTGCATGTCATACATCTCAATCCACTGATGGAATGCAGCCCGCTTTAGTTTGATGGCTGCCTATACCTCATCATTCCATCAACATGTCTATGTGTCCTGGATTGTACATCTTTTTCAAGCCTTGACCAGAATTACTTCCCAACATAAGTCCTTGCCTTTGGTTTGAGGCGCCCTCAGGCAAACTCTTTCAAGCGCCCTTACCCTTGTTTCTGTATTATACAAACGGGTTAGGGAGTAAACCAAGCAGCCATAGCAGGCCGAACGCTTAGGAGGCTGCTCGCGGGAGATGAGATGGGTGTAGAGGATGTAGGAGAGGGAAAATTTGCAGCACCTAACGTTCTCTACCAGCCACCCATGCTGGTACCAACGTGGGTTTGCGTTGCTTAACTTCAGTGATCTCACGACAACTGGTGTGTCCAACGCAACTTGGCCGCCCTTGCTTGTGCAATACTTACAGGCTGAATACAAATATAAGGAGATAAATACGCAATTAGGACATCAATTTTAAAAGTAAATGTCATCTAATAAAAATACCAAATATTAATAATAACTTAAACTATTATTAATATAACTTAAAAGTTAATTTTTTAGGCGCATTCAAAGTCATCAGGTGATGGAAACTATCCACCAAAACAGAGGAATTTATACAAGAAGTGCACAGGCAGGTACAATGGGATTGGTAAGGGACAGTGGATGCAATGAGGGACAGGGTCACCCAAAAAATTAGAACATGTGGGAAAGCCATTTGGAGCAGGGTAAAGGGGAAGGAACAGTCTAGGGAAACAGTCAGAAATGGTGGTGGAATGAGGAGGTAGAAGCTCCCATCAAGCAAAAGAAGGCTGCTTTCCACAGGTGGCGGGTGATAGGGGACCAGGAGTCTAAGACTAAATATAGACAGGCCAAGACCACTTCTAGGAGGATCATTGCCCTGGCCAAACATCAGAAGTAGGAGGCCCTCTATGAGCAGTTAGGGACAAAGGAATGGGACAGAGAAGTTTTTAGAATGGCCAAGGCTAGAGATAGGGCAGGTAAAGATATACCCCAAGCCATAACAGTGAAGGATAGCAAAGTAGGGTACTGCTCTCCCCACCAGAGGTACAGAGAAGGTGTGAAGAGTACTTCCAAAACCTCTTCAATGCTGCAGGGGGAGATGAGCACCTTACCACCTACCCTGCAATTGCATGGTTGGTGGACTGTATAACAGAGGAGAAAGTAGCCAGGGCACTTAGGAAGATGAAAGGTTGAAAAGATGTAGGCCCTGACGGAATGCCCATAGCATAGCCTAGGGTGTGCAGGTACAAGGTGGCTAAGGAAACTTCAATAGGATAGCTAGTGGAGATCGAACGCCTTCTGCATGGTGTGAGAGTTGGATAATACCACACTTCAAGGTCAAAGAGGATGTCCAAGATTGTGGTAACTATAGAGGTATAAAGCTAATGAGCCACTCCTTTAAGATCTGGGAGAGTGATGGAATGTCGCCTCTGGGATAGAACTAGTGTCCATGGAAATCACTTTGGGTTTATGCCAGGTAGGTCCACAATGGAGCTAATCTTCATTATGAGGCAGATGATAAAAAGTATAGAGCAGCAAGGAAAGATCTCCATGCCATCTTTATAGACCTCGAGAAGACCTATGACAGTGTCCCATGATGGGTAGTTTGGGAGATATTACGAAAAAAATTAGAGGAAGGGGTTATTCAAATAATCCATGATATGTATGATGGCTCCATAGCCAGGGTAACGACAGCTTGGGGAATAATGTAGGCTTTCCAGTGAAATTTGGGGTGCACGAAGGCTCAGTACTTAGTCCCTACCTTTTCAGCCTTGTTTTGGACGAACTGCTGATGGGAGTAGGAGATTGGGCCCCTCACTGCTTGGCATTTTCCAACGATATCAGAAAACTTCATTATTGCAGAGAACAGATATAGAATGGACTGGATGTTATTAGAGGAGTGATAGAAAAGAGAGGGCTGAAGATTAACATGAAGACAGAGCAATTAGCTTTCAATTGGGAAGGACAGCAAAATAACAGTGACCTACGTTCCAAGGGTAAACTGGTGAAAGAGGTGCAAGAGGAAAGTACTTTGCATCAATGTTTCAAAGTAACAGGGAGATAGACTTGGATGTGACCTATAGAATCAATGGGGGTGGCTAAAGTGGAGACAGGCAAGCAGAGTCTTGTGTGATAGGGTCCCAATCAAGCTGAAAGGGAAGTTCTGCAGGGCAGTAGGTAGGCCAGCTATGCTGTAAGGATCAGAGTGTTGGGCAGTGAGGAAGAGACACGTCAATAGAATGCAAGTAGCTCAAATGCAGATGCTGTGGTACATGAGTGGCGTGTCAAGAACTGATAGAATTTGGGATGAGTATAGTAGAGGTAGCCTTGGGGGCTGGACATCGCGGAAAAAATGACGGAAAATCGGCTGAAGTGGTATGGAAACATCATGAGAAGAGGGGAGGAGGAGCTCGTTAGGTCCCCGCCAGGAATGCAGGTGGTCGGTAGCACCCAGGGCAGGGGAGACTAAAGCAGACGTAGGACCACGTTGTCCATAAGGACATGGCAGTGTGTGGGGTGGACAGCGACCTGGTGGGAGATAGACGGGAGTGGAGTGCTAGAATCGGTGGACCCGACCCACCATAGGCGGGATAAGGGTATTATGATGATGATGAACTTAAAAGTTAATTTTTCGAGCTTTTTATTTGCAAAACCTCGAATACATCAGAGAAGTGTAAGTTTTCAGAAATATAATTTTAATGATAGGGTGCCCTAGCCTGAAAGTAAGTTTGTCACATTATAGACCTCCAACAAGATTCAGTAACTTAAATTTGGAAAAAATGCGTTCTCCACTTGCTGCAGTCACTGCTAGTGTCATTGAAATTTGAATAGCGATCGAAATATTTGGATATAAATCTTGGAACTTGTATTCGTTTATAAAATTTAATAAAATTTTGGAAGGAATGCACAC
>JAAFCE010006668.1:4531925-4619634 GCA_013389805.1 Trigoniulus corallinus
ATCAAGATTAGCAGTGGAGATGGGGCATTGCCCCAACACCCACCACGGTGGTGTCTGCGTCGGGCGGACTGGGAGGAGTTCGCCCACCATATACATTTCCGCCCACTGTGTGATTTTGATGGGGTCATCGATCTAGTGAGTCACTTCACAGAGGTGGTGGTCGGGGCGGCATTGGTATCCATCCCCAAGAGCTCGTGTAACCCACAACGAGCACGGGTGCCATGGTGGACGGAGGATTGTCGGAGTGCGATTCGGGCTCGCCGGCGAGCCCTCGCAGCTTTCAATCTCGTCCCACCGAGGCCAATCGTATTGACTATCTCCGAGCCCGGGCAAATGCACGACGGGTGATCAAGGAGGCCAAACGCTCCTCATGGAGTCAGTACGTCTCCTCACTTACCCGTCACACGCCCTCCAAGAAAGTCTGGGAAAAGCTGAGGAAGATCCAAGGCAGATATTTACCATCATGTGGCTCAGGTCTCCTTGTACAAGGAAGACATTGCCTTCTGCCGTGTGAGGTGGCTGAGGAACTGGGAAGGACGTTTGCAGCCGTCTCCAGTTCCCAGCACTACACGGCAGCATTTATGCAGTCTAAAGAAGCTGCAGAACGCCACCCACTTAATTTTGATGGGGGTGTCGCCGAGGGGTATAACAATCCATTTACCCCTTGGGAGCTCCAGGTAGCTCTAGCAAGAGCCAGGGATACTGCCCCTGGACCAGATAGCATCCACTATCAAATGCTACGACACCTACCAGAGAATGGCGTTAGATACCTCCTTGAGGTATACAATTACACCTGGCAGCATCATGAAATCCCTGCAGGTTGGCGAGAGGCTACTATAATCCCACTGCAAAAACCTGGGAAGGATAGTAGCCTTCCAACAAATTATAGACCCATCTCATTGACGAGCTGTCTTTGCAAAACCATGGAACGAATGGTTAATTGGCGCCTGGTGTGGTATCTGGAACGGCACCACCTTCTTGCCGATGCCCAATGTGGTTTTCGTGCTGGCAGGTCTTCGGTGGATCATCTGATCTCACTGGAGACTGCAGTACGTGAGGCCTTTCTCCACAGACAGCACTTAGTGGCTGTCTTCTTTGATGTGGAGAAGGCATATGATACCACATGGCGCCATGGTATACTAGAGACCTTGCACCAGTGGGGGCTCAGGGGTAATCTACCCCTCTTCCTCCATAGCTTTTTGTCCGAACGGACCTTCAGAGTGCGTGTGGGTAACACCTACTCCTCTGCCTTTCTGCAGGAGAATGGTGTCCCACAGGGGAGCGTCTTGAGTGTGACGCTTTTTGCTGTTGCGGTGAACGGCCTACCATCCTCTGTTCACCCCCCGGTCAAGTCGTCCCTATTTGTGGACGACTTCTCAATCAGGTACCGGGCTGCCACGATGCACAGCATTGAGCGCCAGTTGCAACTCGCACTAAACAGTGCCCACGAGTTCGCTGCCTCGCGTGGCTATAAGTTCTCCCCTGACAAAACAACTGTCATGCATTTCTGTCGTAAGCGAGGGCTTCACCCTGAGCCTCAGCTTACCCTGGATGGCCGCCTCCTGCCAGTTGTAGAGGCGGCCCGCTTTCTTGGTCTCCGTTTTGACAGCCGTCTGACATGGGTCCCGCACTTGAAGGAGCTGAAGGCCAAGTGCCTTCGCTCCCTTAATATTCTGCGGTGCCTGCAGGGAACTGGTTTTGGGGCAGATCGAACGGTGATGCTTCGACTATACAGATCACTCGTTCGATCCCGTCTCGATTATGGCTGCGGCATATATGGCCTGGCCGCTCCATCTACTCTCCGGATGCTGGACAGTGTTCATCACGCTGGCATCCGGTTGTCCATTGGGGCGTTCCGCACAAGTCCAGTACTCAGCCTTTATTCTGAGGCTGGTGAGCCACCATTGACTGTGCGGCGGCGGTGCTTGGCAGCTGCATACATTTTGCGGCTGAAGGGTCAGCCACAGCACCCTACACACCCAGCCGTCTTTAGTGACATTGTGAGACGGCCTTTCAACCGCTGCCAGGGGGTTCCCCCTCCATTCGGTGTGCGTTGGATGGACTGTCTTGCCGGGCTGGGTGTGACTCTACCTAGGGTGCAGCCTGTACTGCCGGCCTCTGTGCCGCCCTGGACAGTGCCAGAGCCAAGTTTAAATTTAATGCTTGCAGCCTTAACCAAAACCAGTACCGATAGGTCATTGTACCAACAAGAGTTCGGACGCCTCTCTTGGACCTATCGAGGCCATGTTTTTATTTACACGGATGGGTCGAAGGATGGTTCCTATGTGGGTTGGTCAGTCTTTACAACTGGTCATCTCATAGGGGGCCGCCTTCCAGGCGTTGCCAGTGTCTTAACTGCAGAACTCACAGCTCTGCACAGGGCACTGGAACTCATCCTAGTATTGCATAACAGACACTTTGTTGTTGCGACTGACTCCCTATGCTCCCTTCAGCTGTTGCACACCCTGTATGGCAGACATGCCATCGTCCAGGGTGTGCACAGATTGCTGCTTGTGATTCGTAAGCAGGGCAAGACAGTGTTGTTTATGTGGGTCCCGGGGCATGTTGGCATCGTGGGCAACGAGATGGCAGATGCCCGTGCCCGTCAGGTGGCCCACATGCCAGAAATACCTGACACTGCTGTCCCCTCCTCCGACGCTCTCCCGATGGTCCGGCGGGCCGTCCGCGACCAATGGCGGGCCCAGTGGTTTGCGGAGACCACGAACAAACTCCGCACACTGAAGGACACTCCAGTGCACTGGGTGTCCTCGTGCCGCCAATCGCGGAGGGAGGAGGTTGTGCTTGCTTGGCTGCGAATCGGGCACACCTTCCTCACCCACTCTTTCATTCTACAGGGTGAGGATCAGCCATGGTGTGACTTCTGTTGGGAGCCTCTCACAGTGGCGCACATCTTTAGTCACTGTGAGAGATACCAAGAACTTAGATGGCGACTGGGAGTCAGTGCAGAGCTCTCCACATCACTTGGGGATAACCCTCAGGCAGTGGAGAGCTCGCTAGTATTTGTGAAAGAGGCTGGCCTCCTTCACAAAATTTGAAGTCTTATTTTGAATTATATGGCTTTTGCCTTTTTGTTTGTGTATTCTTTTTGGCTTTTGCCACATTTATTGTAATGTCTGTTTTGGCTTTTGCCACAATGATTATTCTGTCTGTTTCGGCTTTTGCCTTTTTATCTCTGTGTTTGTCTTGGCTTTTGCCACATTTATTCTTCTCTCTGATTTGGCTTTGCCACTTTTATTGTTATGTATGTTTTGGCTTTTGCCTTTTATATGTCTGTTTTTGGCTTTTGCCTTTATTTATATGTCTGTTTTGGCTTTTGCCTTTTTAATGTTATTACTTTTATTGGCCTTTTGCCCTTTTTATTGCCATCATGGTGGGATGGCCATTTACACCCCCACCGTGGTGATGTGTCTTTCTGGGCCCTAATGACCTTTGTAGTTGATGGGCCCTAAAGCAGCAACAAACAAACAAACCAAACCTCTACTAGTGTTTAAGGTGCGATGGGGTTCGACCACAACGGGGATATCACCGAGCTTCTGCAGCCTCAGTAGTGCCTCTATCTGGTGGGGGGCGGATGCCTCCACCAACAAGGTGCCATTGTGCAGTTTCTTGACCGAAGTCACGTCACAGGCAATGCCCTTGATGGCTTTGGCGATAAGGAAGGGCGACGCCTTCCCCAAGGCTGCACCATCCTCCCCAGAGATGGAAATAAAATGGGGAGGATAGGAAGAAGTTATGGATGGGTGTTTGACTGCACCTAAAGTCTTAGATGCAGGAACATGCTGTGCATCGGTCGTGGAACCCTGCACCTTAAGGCACAGAGGTCGTTGCCTCTTGTTAAGGGCAGGTGCCGATGCCAATGACGCCACAGGTTCGTTCCCTGATCCAGTTGGCTTACTGGGGGAACGCGGCCTCTTTGTTGGAGCAGTACATGTCTCCATCAGCTCAGTGGCTGCTGGCCCACTCCGTTGGGTGGGACCGAGCCCGCCATCTTCCGGCTCAACACAAGTCAATGAAACTAAAGAAGGGGGAGGGGTGGGGTTATTTTTAGAGGCCCCCAGCCTCTGGGTTATATTTGCTATAATTCTTATTAATTATTATTTCGCTGTCCACAGGTCTTACCCACCACACGGAGCCCTACACGAGGACGCCCATTCGGGACGTCGCGAGACTACTCGGACAGGATACCGTTAGGGTGGCATAATCCCCGAGTACCGGACCATTGGCATCAGGGTTGACTGCCGGTCCACTTACAGTCACCCTAGGAGGCATAACCACTTATGTGCCCCCAGCCGATTGACCAAGACCGAGCTACTGCCTTGGCCTCCCGTTTTCCCTGGAATCTGTTGCCAAAGTGATGTTTTGGAGGCTGTGGGTCGCAACCCTAGTCCCCGATGTCTGTCAGCCACCTCACCAGTGTGGAGTGGCCAAGAGACATCACAGGGCATGCGCCTCCTCAACCACCAGGATCCGCTTTTCCCTGGGTACGGGTCTCCACGCACGGCAAACACGCGGGTAGGCGTTTGTTTACAGTCACCTCATTGAGGAGCCTACATCGACTGAGAACAAGTCAGACCGAACACTGGAACAACCACGATATTGGTATCGTCCTGTCCAGAATACGTCATAGACAGAGACGACAGTGGTGTTGTCCAGACTGGGGCAAGAAAATGTCACCCCTTTTAGTCTCCTCTTACGACATGCAGGTATGCAGTGTGCCTATTTTACCCAAGGCACACACGGGTAGCCAAGTACCAAAAGTATGAGGCTGTGTATGAAAAGTTGGGGACTAGGGAAGGAGAGAATGCAGTCTATAGAGTGGCCAGGACCAGGGATAGGAATAGTAAGGATGTTACCTGGGCCATAATGGTCAAGGATACCAAGGTTAGGGTCCTTTTTCAGCCAGCAGAGGTAATCAAAAGGTGGGAGGAATACTACCACAGACTCTTAATTGCAGACTCTGGTGCAATGGTCTCAGACAGAAACCCACCCACACCACAGGCTGTGGACAGGGTGAGTGAGGCAGAAATAGTCAGAGCCCTGCAGATGATGAAAGGTCAGAAAGCAGTAGGCCCTGATAAGATCCCCATGGATGTTTGGCACTCCTTGGGCACCATGG
The DNA here is from genome assembly GCA_013389805.1 of Trigoniulus corallinus. Classification (NCBI taxonomy): domain Eukaryota; kingdom Metazoa; phylum Arthropoda; class Diplopoda; order Spirobolida; family Trigoniulidae; genus Trigoniulus; species Trigoniulus corallinus. The sequence goes on from JAAFCE010006668.1 coordinate 4,537,063, forward strand.
GAATTACATGGCTAGGGAAGCTCTTCAATAAGTTAGCAAAGAGGGACAGGATGCCTTCTGCATGGCAAGAGAGTTGGATAGTACCACTATTCAAAAGCAAAGGTGATGCTCAGGACTGTGGAAACTATAGGGGCATAAAGCTGATGAGCCATTCTATGAAGCAGTGGGAGTGAGTCATAGAATGTCGCCTCCAAGACTTAACTAGTGTCTGGGGAAATCAATTTGGGTTTATGCCAGGTAGGTCCACAATGGAACCAATCTTCATCATCCGACAGATGATTGAGAAGCATAGAGCTGCAAGGAAGGACCTTCATGCAATATTCGTTGACCTAGAGAAGGCATATGATAGTGTTCCCAGACAGTTAGTATGAAGTGTTTTAAGAAAGAAAGGTGTGGATGAAGGCCATATTAGGGTAGTGCAGAATATGCTAGGGTGAGAACAGCATGGGGAAACACTGCAAGCTTCAAAGTGGATGTTGGTGTGCATCAAGGGTCAGCACTTAGCCCATACCTATTCACTCTGGTGATGGATGAGCTGCTGACAGGAGTAAGGGAATGGGCCCCCAGTGCCTGGTATTTGCAGATGATGTGGGAAGGCTTGAGGAGTCCAAGGACAGCAATAGAAGGAGGAGGCCTTAAGGTGAACATGAAGAAGACTGAGTACCTAGCTTTCAGTTTTAGTGGTCAGGGGCAAGAAGGTGAGATTCGTTTTGGGGGAGAGGAGATTCCAGTGGTGCAACAGTTTCACTATCTATTATCAGTTTTCCAAGGCAATGGGGAAATAGAATCTGATGTGACCTGTAGGATAAATGCAGGGTGGCGGAAATGGAGATAGGCAAGTGGAGTCCTGTGTGACCGTCGGATCCCAATAAAGTTGAAGGGCAAGGTCGACAGAACCATTGTTAGGCCTGCTATGCTGTATGGGTCAGAGTGCTGTGCAGTTAGGAAGAACCATGAAAGGCAAATGCAAATGGCTGAGATGCAAATGCTACACTACACGTGTGGGAGGTGTCTAGATCCTACCAGATCAGAAATAATTATGTTAGAGGTAGCATGGGGTGGGGTACATTGGGGAAAAGATGAGAGAGAAACGGTTGAGGTGGTATGGGCATGTGATGAGGGGGGTAGAGGAGGAGCTTATTAGGTCCATTGTGGGACTGCAGGTGACCGGGGGCACCAGAGGTAGAGGAAGGCCAAAGTGAACGTGGGAGCAGGTGGTGCAGGCGGACATGGAGGCATGCGGGGTGCAGGGCGACCTGGTGGAGGATAGGCAGGAGTGGAGGATTAGAGCCCTGCAGCCCCGACCCTTCCTCAGGTGGGAGAAGGGTGTGATGATGATGATGATGAACAGAAAATACATATTGAATGTCTAAACAGTAAATAAACAAGATATCCCACATTTGTGGCAAATAGTTTTCATATAAATGGCGAAAGTCAAAAATAATTCCAAATTTCACTGTGAAGTAATTATACATACACATTCTCTGGGAGTAGTAAAATTATTCTTCAGTACACTAAAATGTATGCAAACGCATTCATGGTACATCTAAAAGAAGATTTACACATTTTAGTTGTTGCTGCAAATGCAGATATAAGAATGCCATGTGGTACACAATTAAATCAAGAACAAGTGAGAAAAGCATACTTTCTGAAAGGAAAAGGCAAATCTTACAGATATATTTCAACAAAAGTGTGACGATCTGTTGGTGGTGTGGAGTTTGCCAAATGTCTTTCGTTTTTGGGCTGTTGCACACTGCATTCACCCTTTTTTGGAAATTAAAAATATTTATTCCAAATGTCTGACGAAATAAACTTGTTTTAATTCAATTATCTAACTAGAAACTTTTAACACTAAAATAATATGTAACAGATTGAATGATAACCAATAAGTTGTTTGTGATTTCAACACATAAATACGCATCCTCACTGGATCACCACTGATAATCAACTGATTTTTCATTCTAACTTTTTTATATTTGAAAAACCTGCGTTCTCAATAACTATTCTTATTTGCGATTCCAATTTGAAATTCATATAAAAATAGAATGAATGCATGTAGTGATGTAATACCACTACAGTGGCATTCAGAATATCTTCAACAAAGGTGACCAATATGAGAAAATGAAAAGGAGTGGATGAAATCCAAAAGTGACAGAAAGGGACAAGAGGAAAGTGTTTGATCTGGCAAGCCAAAAAAAAATGTCAACAAGGGCAATTATGAGAGAAATAGGTACTGAAGTGTCACATGTTACAGTGGCAAAAATATTGAAAAGCAACGACAACATTGCATACATCAAAATTCAAGGAAAACCAATGCTGACCACAATACACAAAAAAGCAAGGCTCGAGTGCAGCAAAACACATATGGACTGGAAGGAGAAATGGCACTGTGTAATTTTTTCTATGAGAAAAAATTCAATTTAGATTGGCCAGATAGTACTAAACAATACTGGCATGATTTAAGAAAAGAACCTAAAGAACATTTCAGTAGGCAACTTGGTGGTGGTGTTATGATGTGAGCTGCAATTGGCTCAGGTGGCAAAACAGACCTTGTAACAGTATATGGCAGGTTGGACTCTAAAGCATACCAAGATATGTTGTACAGTCACTTGATACCCTTTGGCCCATTAATTGGTGGAAACTCATGGATATTCCAGCAAGACAATGCTCCATGCCATACCTCACAGTCAACACATAATTGGTTTGGAGAGCAGTCAACACATAATTGGTTTGGCCATCCAGAAGCCCAGACCTGAACCCAATGGAGAATGTGTAGACAATGCTAGTACACCTTGTTTATGCAAACAATAGGCAATATGCTCATGTAAATGTCTTAAAGGTAGCCATTTATCATGCCTGGGACAAACTGAGATTCACACAGTTAAAGAAATTGGTTGAAGGCATGCCTGATTGCATATTTAAGTTGATTAAAGACAAGGGTGGCTTCATCAAGTATTACCAGCATTAAGTTAACTTAATTCAATGTGGTAAGGTAATCTTTAATGGGTGTATGTATAATTACTTAACAGTGCAATTTGACATTATTTTTGACTTTCTCCATTTACTGTTTAGACATTCAATATGTAGTTTCTGTACATCAAACGTATTTTGTTTGCAGTAAATGTTTTACAATGCTGATGGCATAGGTGTATTTATAATTTCTTAACACAACTTATTCTCCAATACTTCACTTTGGCCACAGCTACCAGGGAAAATGGGCGGCCAGGATAGAAACCCACTCTTGGTCAACTGGCCAGGGGCACATGTGTCTCTGCATCCTTGGTCACCTTAATGGGGGTGCATTGGTACATGCACCCTTTCTCAGGCAGCAAGGGGCGCATAAGTCTATGCCCCCAGGGTTACGGTGAGTGGACCGGCAGTCAACCCTGATGCCATTGGTCTGGTACTCTGGGATTATGCCACCATTATGGTATCCTGTTCAAGCAACCTTGGTGACCTGAATTCACGTCCCCTTTTTGGGCTCCATGGTGGGTGAGGACTGTGGGCAGTGAATAGTAAACACCCCAAAGTATGGCAAAAATCAGAGGCTGGGGGCCTCATCAAATAACACCACTCCTTTGTCTTCTTCTTCTTCTCCTTTTCTGTCTCAGACTTCTTGTTGTGCTTAGCTGGAAAACGATGGCCTCAGTTCCTCCCAACTGAGTGGCCCGACTGCCACTAAGCCTATGGAGACAAGTAGTGCTCCAAGTAAGAGACCACGTTCCCCCAGTAAACCATTTGGATCCAGGAACGACTCTGTTACTTCTTCTGCATTGGCAACTGCCCTTAAAAAGAGGCAACGACCTCTCAGTCTTAAGGTGCAGGGCTCCACTGCAGATGTGAAGCATGTTCCTGCATCTAAGGAGGTCTTAGGTGCAGTTAAATCCTGTTGAGAATGGTGCAGCTTTGGGGAAGGCGTCGCCCTTCCTAATCGCCAAAGCCATTAAGCACGTTCCTGGTGACATGACCTCAGTCCATAAACTTCACAATGGCACCTTGTTGGTGAAGGCATCTGCCCCTCACCAGATTGAGGCATTCCTAAAAATGTGAATTCCCCATTGTGGTCGAACCCCATCGCACCCTAAACACCAGTAGAGGTTTGGTGTGGTGCCCAGACCTTGGTGGGGAGTCAGAGGAGAACATAGTGCAGGAGTTTAGGGCACAGGGTTTGATGGCCACAGGGCCACACCTTGGTTCAATGGGATGGAGCCTCCCACCCCTCTGTCACCTTAGTGCTGACCTTTGGTAGGCCCAAGGCGCCAAAGTACATCAGGGCTGGCTACCTCGGCTGTCTGGTACATCCTTTCTTACCGAGCCCCCTTTGCTGCTTCAAGTGCCAATGATATGGCCCTGGCCAGAATTCCTGTTCTCTCAGGGCCATGTGTGGCACTTGTGGGCAGGGAGACCATTCCCCTGCACTATGTAAGACTGCACCTCGTTGCACCAACTGAACAGACACCACCCCCCTCTTCTCAGGATTGCCCCACCTGTTTGCAGGAACGTGCAATCCAGGAGTTCCATGTCAAGAAAGATTATCAGTTTTCAAGATGCACGGCAGCTGCTAGCCTTTCCAGGGATGTCCAGTCATGGCTTGTCCTATGCAGGTGCTGCAAAGGCAGCTGCTGTGTCATCTGTCTGCACCCAGACGGACATACTACCGCAACTCCCACAACTCATAAATTTGTAGCCCACTCACGACCACAGGGTCCATGGGATGCTGGTCTGTGCTAGCATTGGCTTCCAGACTGATCCCGATCCCATTTCAGAGGCTTCTTCTGGCTACACCACTGCCTCTGGCCCATGTTTGGGCTCTCCAATAGAGACGGTACCAGCCTCTTTGAAGGCCAGAGATGCCTCTCATCAAACAGAGGCATCTCCCTTGAACACCTCCCTCCCTGGCTCACCCCAGCCAGCCCCCTCCAGAGAGGTTGTGGTGGGTGAGGCATGAGGGAAGAAACTTGGGACACCACCACTCCTTCAGTGGGGTGTGTGTCCTTCATTAGTCCACCCAGGCTCTCTTGCCAATGGCAGAACACACTTGGTGGCAGCATGCCCCCAACTGGGACATGATGGGTATTCCTCCTTTGAGATGGATGAGGAAGACTCAATTGTAGGCACCCCTCACTTTTCTGCAGTGGGATGGAGAAATGGGAGGAATAGAAATAAACCTTCAAGGCCCACCTGATGGTGAATCTCCTTCAATGGAACTGTCGAGGTTTTTCCACTAGAGGGACAAGATCATAATGCTGATCTCATAGCATAACCCCATCTGCATCTCCCCCAGGAGATCCTCTGCCATAGTGATTCCCAACTTCCGTTATGGGGCTACACCATGTATGCAGACACCCGGCAGCAGGGAGGCCACCCTGTTGGAGGGGTGGCTATCCTTATACAGAATGGATGCATGCACGTCCCAGTGGCTTTGCAGACCCCTCTCCAAGCAGTGGCAGTCTCACTGCAACTGGATGTGCCCAACACTCTATGTTCCCTCTACATGCCTCCTGGGATTGATATTCGATGGGCAGACCTCGACTCCCTCACAGCCCGCTTTCCCAGACCCTTTCTCATTATTGGCGATTTTAATGCCCATAATCCCCAATGGGGCTCAGACAGCCACAATCCCCGAGGGCTCCTTCTGGAGCAATGGGTGTCACACAATGCCCTCATTGTTTTAAAAACAGGTGCCCCCACATATGTGATGACTGCCACTGGTGGTCTTCCTGTATAGACCTCTCCTTCTGCTTCCCTGGGTTGGTGCCAGGGCTGCAATGGGAGGTTCTGTCTAACCCTTGTGGAAGTGATCACTTCGCCCATCACGATTAGCAGTGGAAATGGGGCACTGCCCCAACAACCACCCCGGTGGTGTCTGCATCGGTCAAACTGGGAGGAGTTTGCCCATCGAATCCACTTTTGTCCATTGTGATTTTGATGGGGTCAACACGCTAGTGAGTCACTTCACAGGTGGTGGGCAGGGTGGCATTGGCATCCATCTCCCAGAGGTCGTGTAACTCACCATGAGGATGGGTGGCATGGTGGACATAGGACTGTCAGAGTGCAATTTGGCACCCTTCACATCTTCCAGTCTCATCTAACTGACACCAATCATGTCAACTATATCCGAGCCCAGGCATATGCCCGCCGGGTAATTAAGGAGGCCAAACGCTCCTCACAGAGTGAGTACGTATCCTCGCGATTTTTGGATACTAGCGGTACCCATGTTAGTACTAACTTGGGTTGCGTTGCTTAACTTCGGTGATCAGACGAGAACTGGTGTGTCCAACGCAATTTTCCGCTCCCCTCCCCTGAGAAAACAATAGTCATACACTTCTGTTGTGAGGGCTTCACCCTGAGCCTCAGCTTACTTTCAATAGCCGCCTCCTCCCAGTTGTAGAGAAAGCCGGGTTTCTTGGTCTCTGTTTTGTGGGTCCAACGTGGGTCCAACACTTGAAGGAGCTGAAGGCTAAGTGCCTTCACTCCCTGAATATTCTGCAGTGCCTGCAGGAAACTAGTTTTGGGGCAGATTGAACAGTGACACTTTGGCTCTATCAATCACTCGTTTGATCACGTGTCAACTATGGCTGTGGCATGTATGGCCTGGCTGCTCCAACTACTCTCTGGTTGCTGGACAGTGTACATCACGTTGGCACCAGTTGTCCATTGGGGCATTCTGCACAAGTCCAGTGCTCAGCCGTTATGCTGAGACTGGTGAACCGCCACTGACTGTGCAGCGGCAGTGCTTGGCAGCTGCATATATTTTGCAGGTGAAAGGTGAGCTGCAGCACCCTACACACCCAGCTGTTTTTAGTCACACTCTGCGATTGCCATTCAACCCCGGCCAAGGGTCTGCTCTATTGGCATGTAGTGGATGGATGGTCTCACTGGCCTGGGTGTCACTCTGCCTAGGGTGCAGCCTGCACTGCCGGCCTCTGTGCCGCCCTGGACAGTACCAGAACCAAGTTTTAATTGGATGCTCACAGCCTTCCTTAAAGCCATAATCAATAGGTCAGTGTACCAACAAGAGTTTGGACGCCTCTCTCTGACCTATCGGCGCCATGTTTTTTGTTTACACGGATGAGCCAAGGGATGGCACCTCTGTGGGTTGGTCAGTTTTTACAACTGGTCATCTCATAGGGGGCCGCCTTCCAGGCGTCGTCAGTGTCTTAACTGCAGAGCTCACAGCTCTGCACAGGGCGCTGGAACTCATCCAATGTTTGCATCAACAACACCTTGTGTTTGCATCTGACTCCCTATCCTCCGTTCAGCTGTTGCACACCCTTTATAGCAGACATGCCATCGTTTGGTGCACAGTTTGCTGCTCACAATTCGTCAGCAGGACAAGACAGTGTTGTTTATGTGGGTTTATGGGGTGAGGACCATCCATTGTGTGACTGCTGTTGGGAGCCTCTCACAGTGGCACACATCTTTAGTCACTGTGAGAGGTACCGTGAACTTAGAGAAGGCTTGGAGAAGGCTTATGACAGTTTGCTGATACCCAAAAATAGTCCCATTAGTGTAGTGGCTGTTCAGTCTCTAGTCCAGTGTTTTTCAACCAGGTTTCTGTGGAACATAAGGGTTCCGTGAGGTCCGCCCAAGGGTTCCACCAATGGCAAGGTAAAATATTTATTTATTTATTTATTTAATGATCACCGCCCAACTGGGCACTTATAAACAACACACAGCATATAAATTACTCTCAAACAGTAGCAAAACTCCAATGCATGGGTAACGCGCCAGAGCATGGTCCTCAGGTGGGCCAAAGAGCTGAACGGGAACGCTGAGCCTCCAGAACAGCCTTATAAATCAGCTTGTTCATATGGGAACAGGTTTTCTGGCACTTCAGGCGTGTACAAATAAATATGTAGCCACGTACACCCTGGGGGAGGGAATTCCATGCAGCAAGGGTGTTGTAAGGAAAGGACATGTTCAGAACAGACACTGGGGCCACAGTGGTTTTGAACTTAAAGCAACGTGGGGTCCTGAGCTCAGGGTCGGCTTGGAAAAGCTCAGTAATGGTGTGAAACGGATGAGCTGCAAGACGTAAGGCAGAGGCCAATTCAGTTAACCGATGATACACTAAAAAGTAGTTGAAGGCCAAAAGGCCGTGGGCAATGTAAATCGTGGTAATGCTTGTGAAAGGATGCAGTTTGAAAATAACCCGAAGGAGACGATTAAACGCAACTTTAAGAGGCTGGAGAGATTTGGTAGACATAGAAGAGTAGACAGCAGAGGAGTATGCCAAAACAGGCAGGACTTTAGTCTTAAACAGGAGTAGCATCTCATTACGTGACAAAGTGGTCCTTAGGCGGATAAACAGATATAATAAGGAATTTAATTTAGCCGTTAAAAAAAGCAATGTGCTGGTGAAAGGTCAAATGACCATCAAAGATAATTCCAAGGATTTTAATAGAAGGGGCCCCATATACGACAGTGGGGGTGGACTTGTCAGCCAAGAAGACACACAGCTCCGTCTTTGCCATATTGAGACTCATGTTAATAGTGGCATACCACTTATGCAGGGCGGCCACTCTGTCTAACAGTAACTGAATCGAAGATGGGATGCTGGTCAGTGAGCAGGAAAGCCCAAAGTTGTTATCATCTGCATACAACCATGCAGGCAGCCAACCAGCCAACCAGCAAGTCTGCCACTGCAGCGAATGAAAAACCCACCGTAGCATATGAAAATAACAATGAAAAACCCAAGAAACGATAACGACTTTTGTCTGTCGAAGATGAACTTTGGGTGTCTCTCTCAAACATTAGGCCACCAATTCAACTGCTTGTGCTAACACACACCGGTATCAATTAATGTTTTTTTCTGTCACTGTATGGGGTTCTGCAAAAGGTTTAAATGTTCCAAAGGGTTCCATGAGAAGTCTAAATGCCCCAAAGGGTTCCGTTCCAATAAAAAGGCTGAAAAACACTGCTCTAGTCTGTGCAGCATTAGAACTATGCAGTGGACGGGGCTGTAAATGACCCTGTAGTTGAAATGCCCTAAAACACCAACGAACCAAACCAGTTTATGTGAATCCACTAGCTGGACTGTGTCCCATACAAAATTCGCATTCATTGAAACTAAAATTCTGACATTGCAATAGTGTCCCCCCCCCCCCAAAAAGGGGCCCCCGGGGGGGTCCCCCCCCCCCCCCCCCTGTACGCCATTGCAGATTGGGGCAGAGTTTGTAAGTTTGCCCCAAAACTACAATATATACACAATATAACCATAAAAGAATCACAGTGGCATCACATGGATAACACAACTAAAACCTTCAACTTAATGAAATAATGTGTATTTTAACACTGTAATCTCTGTTTTGCATAAATAGATGGAAGTAAGAAATAAATAATAGCTGAGCAAGATAGCTCCATGGTACTTAAATGTATCTCAATGCAAAAATCCATGTAAAAAATCGCATGTAAATCACTATAACTTCAACACAAGGTGGAGGAATGTTTTTAAGAAAAATCCAAAACACCTACAAGACATCAATGCATTGCAAAGGTTAAAGCATATATTGACTATTGGTCCCCACCTTTTTATACCCTGGACATCTAGGAATCAAAAAATGTAAACATCAAAGGTGAAAGCTAAACTTCAATTTTTGATTTTTGACCAACTTTTGGAGCATCTTGCCCCACTGTGTGACGTTAAATAAGAAGGGGGTTCTCCATTAGGTCGGCAGCCGGTAAATCGCGTGTGAGTGACGATAAGATAAAAATTAAGCACTTCACCCCAATCTAGGCGAAAAGTGGTTCGTGATGATAATAATCTTCAGCGGTTGTCTAAAATTGTAATTCGTGCCTCAGTTTTTGTTCTTCGTTTGATTGGATGCTGAAAGTAGTCCTCAACAGTCATAGGGTGTGTTACTGGTATTGCTGACAAGAACTGCTATAACTTCCTGTTGGGGACAGCTTGGCCTAACAGTCCTGGCTTACGGGGTTATGCAATGGTAGTGCGCTGGTTTACTGCATCAGGTTCATTGTTCGATTTTGGAATAAGTTGGGTGGCTTATTTAGGACAACAGAGGCTCCCTGTGAGTCTTCAGTCCAGCGGCAAAGTACGTTGGACACACCAGTTCCCGTCTGATCAGTGAAGTTAAGCAACGCAACCCCAGCTAGTACGGACATGGGTGGCCGCTTGGGAAAACTGGGTACCGCTAATACCCAAAAGTCGGGGCTGTAATGACCTACTAGTTGACGGGCCCTAAAACACCAACAAACAATAACAACCTGGTGTCTGTGGAGGGGAAGTGCACCATTGAAATGCAATAGGCGGACGATTTATAAGTAGAGGTTGGTAGCCGGCTGTGTAAAGTTACTGTTATTGTGTCCCAATGGGCCAAACAGGTGTACCCTACCCTGCCATAGCCAGGAAGAGGATTTGTGACAATGATGATGATAGGTGAGATCTTGAGCCGTTAGTATTTTCTCCAGTGTAACAGGTCGCCCCCTGGTGTTGGCTAATAGCTAGATGGTGATTACGCTCTCGAAGGGGGAAGGGGCAAAAGGAGTACCCCTATTTTTGGAGTAACCATGCATGAATGATGAATAGGTGACCTGAAATCCGATAGTGGCTTTGCAGTCACTAGTGAAGTCATTGTAATGGAATGAGCACATTGAAGATCTGGTAATAATTATTTTGTTGTGTGATATATAGGATTGAGAGGGGCAGGGAGGAAGGAGTAGGGTTCGTCCCCTCCTTCACCCAATCATCATTGCTACTTTTATTCAAAGCAGTGCCTGTTTATGTATGCCGTTTTCAACAGTCATAGATTTTCACTTAACCACTTGAATATAATAGATGAGTGCGCTTTGAATAGGAAAACAATGTTTTCCAATACATTAGGGCCGCCATTGGAAGTAATAATATTTCACTCGCCAAGTGGCGCGTACTCACCGCCTTCACTCCCTTCTCCTGCCAGACCACTGATTGGGGTGACATAGGACCTGTTTCTACTTCTGCTACTGTCTGCTGAAATTAACTGCTTAGTATTCAAAGGCAGAATAACTATAATTGAATAATAGGATTCGAAAAGAGTGCCTACTGAAAAGCCATTAAAATAATCAATATCATGGAATTCAATGATCAATATCTGTTTGCCACGAAAACGAGGAGAAAACTACATGTGAACCCGTACTACCCTTGCTAGGCTTTCACTGCTGTAATATTATAGATGGATGTTCGGTTATTTTATCGTTATTTAGTTATAGTGTCCCACATATTGAATACCTTCTTTTTGTTTCATTAGTGGTATAGGGCCCTTCAACTACAATGGTCAGTAGAGCCCCGTCCACTGCTTAGTTCTCCTGCAGAGTCTGCACAGATACTACACTCTTACGACGATTTCGGTATTACCAGTATCCAGTGTTCCCAAGCAGTCACAAATGCCAGAACTACCTAGAGCGACTTATTGCTTTGGACACACCAGTTCTCGTCTGAACACTGAAGTTAAGCAACGCAACCCCATCTAGTACTGACATGGGTGGCCGCTTGGAAAACTCAGTATTGCTAATGCCCAAAAATCGTTGCATTAATGTATTGTCTCTTCTGCATCAGAACTACGTAGTGACGGGGGTCTAATGGCTTTGTAGTTGAATGGCCCTAAAACACCAATGAACCAATGAGAGAAGGAAAGGAAAATAGCGACGTTGAAACAGGGTGAGGAATGGGGAGCGAGAGGGACATAGTCAGTGGCGTGACTTGTAGGGGTAATGAGGTCAAATTGCCCCGGGCGCCGGAGAAAGCGCCCCCCAGGGGGCGCCATGTCTGCCTCGTTGAAAATCAGCCGCCGTGACACAATGTCCATATCTCGACTTTTACGGAACGGCTTGCTGCATTGGACACACCAGTTCTCGTCTGATCATTGAAGTTAAACAACGCAACCCTAGATAATACTGATATGGGTGGCCGCTTGGGAAAGTTGGGTACTGCTAATGGCCAAGGATCGTCGCATTAGTGTGGTGTCTGTGCAGTCTCTGCACTGGAACTACGCAGTGGAGGGGGCTGTAATGACCATGTAGCTGAAGGGCTCTAAATCACAAACAAACGAAACTAACGACGACTTTACGGCTCATATGAAGTGCCTATATACGTGTACCACGTCTACTCAGGACAAGCAACAAGGGAGGAGGCGTTTCAAATGCCTCTTGCCCAGGGCGCCACAACTGAAGTTAGGCCACTGGACATAGTGATGGTGGGGGAAAGAAGGAGAGGGGGAGTGAGACAGATATTGAGAGGAAGATGCGCCTTTCATTGAATGTGAATTTTACCCCGTATGATGTACCTGATGTCACCATTGCGCGGAAAAGGGCCGCTTCAAAAATAATGCTTGTAAGTCGGTACAAATATCCAGGTGTGTGAGCTCACCCCTTTGGTCTCAGCGAAGTTTCGCCAGGAAGAAAGTAGGCCAACGTTAAATGAGCAAAGAATTGCAGCATAAGGCCTTTTAATAGGACGCCTTTGGTTACTTATGGGACATTGGGCCCCCGACCCCGCCATAGTCAGGAAACGGATTCCCATTTGTACCATCAGAACCCAGCAATATTCATCCAATAGAATACTAACCTTTAGACAACTCGAACTTGTTCTGAGGAGCGGTAAGCAGACGGGCCAGTTGATTAGATGCATATAGGGTTCCAGATTGCACTAAACAGACAAGATGGAGGTACACCGGTGGCACGTTTGGCTTTCCTAGGGATCTGCTGAATATTGGAAGGAAATTCAGAGTCAGAGCCCCTCGAATACACCTGATCCTCTACAGGTGGAGTAAAGTAATGGATGATCTAGAAGGACCTTTATTTTCACCTCTTAGCGCAGCCTCTTAAGGGCTCGAGCAGCCATCAAGGTATCCCTGAGTTGTGCACTGAGCCTTAATGGTCAGTGCCCTAGAGTAAGGCAGAAATGATGATATGCTAGGTGTAGTTTATTGTTTGAAAGAAATTGAAGTTGACAACCTTCCGTGCTGAAAGTTATTTGAGGCTTGGGTAATCTATCGCGATTTCGTGGGCTGAAATGGTTAGGGCGAGGAAAGAGCCTGGGGGACCAGGTGAGGGAACCAGGCCCTTGAATTTCGATCGACCTGAGCACTGATGGGCTTCGTTTGATTTCTTGAAGATTTCTACAGTGAAAGATGTGCAACTTTGGCAATGAATCATGTCTTGTTGACGAGTCACGTGATGAGCTTCTTGTGACTAGGGCCGTTGAAAGGGGTTTCATGCTGTAGACACTTCCACCCCCGAATATCAATGAATTGGAATAAATGATGGCACAGGCCCTAGATGGCGTGATGACGATTGCCTTCTGTTGAACAGAATGAAGATATACAGCTCTTGCAGCCCTTGACTATTGGTAAATTGTTGTCATAATCAATTTCGTGATATATGATGGACCCCAGGGTTCGTGTTTCAAGACTATGATGATGATCACGTGGTCTAGTCACGATGGCAGGCGCTACACGCAAAATTGCTCTTAGCAGATGAAAAAGGATTTAAGAGAGTTTCCTGGTCTCCTGGTGCCCGTAAATCGTCTTCCGAGCTGAGAGAGAGCATCATATTTCTTAAACTTTTCCTGTAACCCTTTTCCCGCATATGGAAGGGTCGTGCGCCCATTTGACCCATCAGAACCCAAAGACGATGTATTAAACGGCCGGCTATGGGCCTAATGCAGTGTAGCTCCCTAATTTTCTTTTTGGTGACACCTTTATTCCTCCGAGCGCAGGGAGGGGTAAGCTCTGGAAACCCGGGACACTCCTTGGGACACTCTTCCTAAGTCGACTTCAGGAGTTCCAATATCTGGGAAATTGGGTTAGGTGCACGCTTCAGTGGTGCAGTGGTAGAGCGCTATGCAGTGATTCCAGGTTCGATCCTGGATTGAGGTGATTTGGCTTCTTTCAAAAATAGGAGAACCCAGTATGCCTTTCGCCAGATGGAAAGTAGAACCGGTGCGCTCCCGTGTGGTGTGTACGATATCACTTGAACGGAGAACTCTTTCTACATGGAACGTTCAGATCAGCAAGATTTTCATGGTGCAGGAGCTGGCCCCGTCTGGTGACGGTGGCGCAAAAAGTGCCCCAATGACGACAATAGCAATATAGGCCGACAGGTGGCTGCTTAAAACTGTCCAGCAGTTCCATTGTTTGTTCCCGATACTAGCGGCATAATTCGGTGCCCCACCTTGCCAAAGGCGAGAAAGGGTTTATGTACAGCATCATCAAAAATATGCGTGTTGATTAGCATGACTCCTAAGAGTTCGGGTTCCCCTGGTACCGGATGGAGGAAGTGTGTCCCAAAAAATAAAATTGTCGACACCAGTCCACACTTTATGCAGTCAGTGAACTGGGTAACTATACCGCCTCGGTGGTAAGGAGGTAGCGTGCTCGATGATTGAGTCAGTGGTTCCAGTTTCGACACTGGATCGAGTTCGGACGAGAGAGAGGCCCCGAGTGCGCCACCCTTCGAATTAGAAGTAAACCCGAGGTCCTGTGTAGTGAACAACGTCATCTACGCATGAATGAACCCTCTCTGCTATGCGGCGGGTAGCTGACGTAGTTCCCCAACGAACGGTAGACCGACGATAAATAAGCATAGGGGTTGTTCCTTTAGTTGACAGCTGCTGCAGAAAAATGCCGCCCAAAATATCACCCATGTGAGTATTCAGGTGGGTTAAGATGGGTACCCGACCCTGCCATAGGCGGGAAAAGGGTTAGGAGTTGATTATTTGAGGCTACATAACAATACCGCTCAGCAGTTCACCCATGTGTTTCCTTGTTCCAGCTGGACAAATGAAACAAACTTTGCGCAATTAAGGACGCCCAATGGAATGGGTGTCCTCGTGCTGCCAATCACGGAGGGTGGAGGTTGTGCTTGCCTGGCTACGAAACGGGGTGAGGAGAAACCATGGTGTGACCGCTCAGAGGCCCCCACTGAATAGGGACAAGTTTAATCTCTGTAGAATATAATTTGTATATGTTCAGAGGGTCAACATGGAGTAGAGGTTTGTGATTCCTGGGCATTTCCTAGTGAAACTTTTCAAAAACAATGTGGCCGACTGTTTCGGTGGAAATTGCCCACCAAAACAGAGGAAATTACACAGGAAGTGCACAGGCAGGTAGACTGGGATTGGGAAGGGACAGCTTCGTCTTCTTCCTCATCTTCTTTGTCTTCTTCCTCATCTTCTTCTTTGTCTTCTTCTTCATCTTCTTCTTCGTCTTCTTCTTCTTCCAGGAGTCAAAGTAGTTAAATGGAAAAATCGTATGACGTATGTCACATGGAGACAGAGGGGAGACAAATCTAAACCGTTGGGCCTGCCTCACCGTGATTGCAGATCAGAAAAAATCTGAGACAAAGGCAGGGATGACTAGAGAAACGAAGTGCATTTGCCAGGGTGACCAGATTAGAAAAATGAAGAAACAGAAAATAAGAAAGGAGTTTGAAGTTTATACACTTAGGAGTAGTCCTGATCCCCAGGGAATACATAGTGTGGTACGCAGGACTCAGGTATAGGCTTTATAAAGCTTAGCAGATGAAGAGTGGGAAAGACTGCCCAAAAACGGGGCTGAGTACAAGATAAGGGCTTGGACCTTAGCCCGAAAGATAAGAACTAACTTTTGTTGCATAACAACAGAATGCAGACGTCAAAACAGAAAAACCAAGGGGGAAATCTTAGATATTAGAATAAGTGTGTGGGCGGAGAAAGAAAGGCCTCGATCCAATAGAATTCAAAGGACTTTAACCGTGGAAGTAGAATTAGGAAACTGATATAGGATGGGGTCAGAGGATTTTGGGCTCAAGACCAGAATTTGTGTCTTACTGGTATGCAAATGCATCTGCAAGGTCTGATACCACCGGCCGAGTCTGACCAAAAGGTGATCTGCAGAGATTAGTACTCATTGAACATCACTGGGTGGACAGGACCGGCCAAAGAGATTGTCATCTACACATGACGACACTGCCCAGTCCTGACACTAGGACGGAAGCTGGGCGGTCACAAGATTGAAGAGTAGGAGCCCTAAAACAGACCCCTGTGGAACTCCTCTGAGCAAAACCCGCGTTGACAGGGAAGTAATTTAAATCACCGTGCGATTTTCCAAATATGAGAACAGGAGATTAGTTAAGTAAGGGTTTAGGCCACACGAGGCAATCACTGAGGTTAAAGGGACATGGGCCACGGAATCAAAGGCCTTAGCAAGGTTGGTCTTGACCAGGACAAAGACCTCATCCGTGGCCCAAGCACCGAGGATTGAATTAAGCAAAGCCAGAACAGCATAAGCAACAGATGACTTTGGCCTGGAGCTAAACTGATTAGGAAAGATGTATATTAGAAGTAGCCTGGGGGTGGGGGATATCGCGGAAAAAAATAAGGTAGAGTAAATTGAGGTGGTATTGACACGTAATAGGTAGAGGGGAGGACAAGCTGCAGGTGGATGGAAGCACCCAGTGCAAGGGGAGGCCAAAGCAGACATAGGAACAAGTTATCTTTAAGGATGTGTGTGTGTGAGGTGGACGGGGACCTGGTAACAGATATGCGGGAGTGGAGGGCTAGGACCCGCAGACCCGACCCTCCTACAGGTGGGAAAGGGGTATGATGATGATGCAGAACAGGATGTAGAATAGAATTTGTAATAAGATACCTACAGAACTTCAACTCTCTATACACTATACTATCCTTACCCAGGATGAGGATAGTGGTCCTCTGGGCCTCCCACGTCCTACTAGCCCGGGACCTCCCACTTCGTAAGGCTAGCGCTGTATCCAACCCTGTCACAGATGGAATGTGCAGTAGAAACGATCATGTAGAAAGCTTTCTTTTCCGTTCTGTGGTAACAGTGCTTGTACCAAAAGAAAAGCCTGTATTGCGTTGGAAACCCCAGCTCTCGTCTGTTCACTGAAGTTAAGCAGCGCAACCCCAGCTAGTACTAACATAGGTGGTCGCTTTGGTACCGCTGGATACCGCTAACACCCAAAAATCGTCGCATTATTGTAGTGCCTGTGCAGTCTCTATTAGAACTACGCAGTGGACGGGGCTTTAATGACCTCTGTAGTTGAAGGGCTCTAAAACACCTACAAAACAAACAAACTAGACGCAGCTCAAATGCTCATTGTAGTTAAAGAGCCCTAAAACGCCAACGTTCCTTGTAGGCCTCTCTCTTCCGGTAGCCTGTCGTGAATGTTAACCCTGGAGGCTGGCCCTAAGGGCTTTACTACCTCTCTCTCCTTCTCCCAACCGACTCGAAGATATACCTGACAGTCAGTGAAGCGAGCTTAGGGTTATTAAGATGAAAAATATGGCGAGACAGGTCTCATGTCTGCGATCAGGTGCCGCTTTCGTCTCTCCAATAATTAAATGGAAATGTTCATGTGTGTTTCTGTGGGTGGGCGTTCGCGCGAACGATCAAAAAATGCAAAACAACTCATTAATAAGTGCAAAGGATGGCTGGTGCTGACTGTGATGAAAGATGGCACAAAACAGGGTTGGTGCAACGGCGCTTTGAGCGAGCGCCATGTCAAACGTGGCAAGAGAAACGACTCCTGTGAGATTTGAGAAAATTCTCTTTCGGTAAATTGAGGTTTTCTGGGATTGTCTCGACTATTTGTCTTCCGCCCCCGAAGGGGTAGCTAGAAGTAAAGCTTGGTTATAAATCTCCTCATTTGTTAGCTGTTTGTCATTAAAAAATACCTCACCCTCTCTCTCCCACCTGGTCTTATTGTCTACACCCACCTCACACTTTACAACTTCCGTTCGACGACCTTAGACATTTTTTGCTTTGTAAACAACGCACTTAACTCAGGAGTAAGTGGTTACAGGTTGGATCCTAATAGGAAATCCTCAAGTTTGGCTCTTAGGCCGCAATTCCGGGTGTGAACGATGTCAACACTACGCGGAAAGGAACTCCTTCATCGTACAAAATTTTCAATTGTAGGAGCTTAGATGATGGAAAGCGCCCCAACGAAGTCAATAGCCCTGCATAATACTATCCAACAGTTCTAACGTTTGTTCCCGCCATCAATGGAATAATTGGGTAGGCCTGTCTTACCCTGGAAAGGCGATACCTGTCGAAATCTAAAACCCGCCCGTTCAAACATACAGTATACGAGTCGGTCAGAGTGATTCCTAGGTTTTGGTGCTCGCCTCCTCCACGTTTGGGGTGAATCAAAAGAGCCCCAACGAAGAAAGAAATAACTGCGAGCACAAGCCTTCCTTTTATTGGGTACGTGAGTCTCATTTGGTTTCCGTTTAATAGACACCTTTGGTCCAAATGTTCTTCCGTATAGTGGACACCCTTGGTCAGCCTTGCTCTTCTTTATACTAGGCGCCATGGGCTCAATTTACTGAACGAAGTTGATCCAGTGGGTTCCATCTGCCTTTTCACATAGTTGACCCCATGAATCTCATTTGACCGTGTATTGCAGTTCACAGATTTCTTGTGCAGAACCTGAGCCCCATTTCTATGTTTAGTGACTCACAAAAGCCCCATAGCATTTAGAGTGGGTCATTGTATTAGACGGTCAAATTTCCAGCCGTGGGACCTCACCCCTCCCCCTCCGCATGAGTCTCCCCGCGGAAGGGGAAAGCAAGGGCTTGTAGGGGTTGTAGCTTTAAAAACTGCAACCGGCTGTATAAAATTCCGGCCTGTTGCAATTAGATAGCACATGAGTGCATGCCCCCTGCCATTGGGAAAAATGGGTTTGGAGACCCTCCCCTATTTTGCTTCAGTAATATAGCAACTATTACCCCTTTTCCCTCCTATGGCAGGGTGGGGTACCCATTTTTGTCTCTCTAAAAGCACCCACGGGCGATCTATTGGAGAGTATTTCGATGCAGTCGCCTGCCGACTAAAGCTGCAACCCCTATTCTTATTTATCATCGGTCTGCTGTTCATTGGGGCACTCCACTGAGTTCCTACACCTGGAAATTTGCCCTCCTCATCTACCCGTGGCATTGTAGTTAGGGCTCGTTTAAGCGAAAATGACATCGTACACCACACGGGGCCACGGCTTTGCTTCCTATCCGCCAGAAGGCGCCCTCGGGATTTCTCTCCATCTCCCTCCCTCTCCCCCAGCGTGTGGCCAGGGTTGAATAGGCAGACTGTTTCCATGCATGTCGTGAAAGTCGATTAAGCGGGGCGACATTTTCCCATCCCTTTCTGGACGTTACCACAGCCATGGTTTCACAGGTTATCAGTCATTGTAGACTCCTCACCAAGGTGACCATAAACAAACGCCTACCTACGATTTTGCTGTGCGTGGTTACCCGACCCCCGGTGGTTAAAGGAGCTCAACCCCTGCAACGTGTGTGGGCTGCTCCACACTGGCGGTAGGCCTCCGACACGTCGAGGGGTAGAGTTATGACCCAATGTCAACAACACGCGACTTTGGCAGCAGCCTCCAGGGAAAACGGGTGGCCAGGCTGATACGCGGTCTGATCAATCGGCTGGAAGGGTACGTAATGATGCCCCTTAGGGTTACTGTCAGTGATCGCCATAGTTAGCCCCAATGGAATTGGTCCGGTACTCGGTGGATATGCCCCCTGGCGGTTACCTGTCTGAGCTACCCTATCGACCTCAGTGGGCGTCCCCTTGTTGGACACCATCGTGGGGGGAGGGACTGCAGACAGAGAATTTTGCACACCATTCTTTATTGCGGGAAATCTGAGGCTCAGGGCCTCACAAAGCCTCACACTGTTTTCTTCTTCTTCATCATCCTTGACTTGTCACGAGCCAGAAGACGGCAGGCACTGCCCCACTAAACTGAGTGGGGCCAGTGCTGCTGAAGTAATGTACACTAATATAGCTGCAAGAAAGAGGTAGCATTCCTCCAGTAAACTTCCCGGCTCTGGAAATAACCTGGTGATATTTTTGGTATCGAAAATAAGAGACAATGGTCTCTTTTCCCTTAAGGTGCAGGACTCCACCACCGATACTATGTGAGCCTGAGGACCTCCCGGCTTCCTTCCATTACAGCGGAGGATGGTGCAGTGTTTGGGAACGCTTTGCCCTTCCTGATTGCTAAACCATTGTCGGTGACATGAAAGCCGTGAAGAAACTGCACAATAACTCCTTGTTGGTAGAGGCTGATGCCGCTCACCAGATCGCAGCACTTTTAAAAATAAGGAAGCTTGATGACTTCCCCGTGGTAGTAAAGCCTCAGGTGTTGTGCAGTTCCCCTACCTACGTGGGTAAGCTGAAGAAAAGATTGTGGAGGAGCTGAGGGGCCAGGGCATTGTGGCTGTCCACCACACCTTGTTCCGATTTGACAGAGGGTTGCTGCCTTTGGACACCTTGGTGCTGACCTTTGATAGGCCCCAAATGCTTGACCACATTATGATCAGTTCCCTCTGCTTACATGGCTGCTCCTTCATACCAAGCCCACTATGTTGCTTCACGTTACAGCGATATGGCCAATGCCAGAATTCCTGTTCTGACAAGGCCATATGCGGCTCTTGTTGGCAGGGCGATCACTCCCTTGAACTCTATCAGACTGCACCCTACTGCATTAACTGTAGAGTAGGGGTGTCAAAGTGGCGGCCCTAGAAGCCTAGAGTTGCGGCTCTCACAACCGATATCATGTAGTATACATATGCAGTTGGCTACTCAGAGGCGTAATGAGAGGGTGACAGTTGCCCCCGGCATAGTTGGAATGGGGTGCCATGTGCCATATTTTGATTAAAACTACTGTTAATTAAATACCATTTCGACAATTGTCTTGGTACTTTTAAAAACAAACAAGGTCAACAAGATCAACACTGCATGGCCCTCATGACAACGCACATGTTACGATGTGGCCCTCGGGGTGCCACGAGTTTGACATGCATGCTGTAGAGGCTATCACCCCTGCCTCCTCTCAGGATTGCCCCACTCAGCTGAAGGAACGTTCAAATCAAAGAGTTGTGTGTCCAGAAGGGCATAACCTTCCCATATGTGTGTCGGCTGCTGGCGCTGCCGGGAGCCCCCAGTGGTGGGATGTCCTATGCTGGTGCTGTACAGGCAGCTGCCATGTCATCCATCTCGACCCAGACTAACCCGCTTATGTCACTCCCCCTCATTCGTTTGCTGCCCATCCCTGCTCATAGGGTCCATGATGTTCCTGTCTGTGCCAGTGTAGGCCGCCAGACGGGCCCCGACCCCTTAGTGCTGTCTCTTCCAGCTCCACAGCCACCAAAGGCCCTTCTCGACAAAAATTGGTGTTCATGTGGGTCCCAAGGCATCCCTGCTTGTCAGGTGGCCCATCTGCCAGAGGAAGACGCCCATGCAGTTCCCCCTCTGATGTTTTCCCAATGGTCAGGATGGCCATTTGTGGTTTGTGGCAGTCCCAGAGGTTTGTGGAGACCACAAATAAACACCACACCATTAAGGATGTGCCAATCAATTGGGCATCGTCATGCCGTCATGCAGAAATCACAGAGGGAAGAGGTTGTGCTTGCCTGGTTGTGAATCAGTCACACCTTGCTCGCCCACTCCCATATGTTAGGGTTGAGGAGGAGCCATAGTGTAACAGTTATGGGGAGCCTGTCACTGTGCGATATGCAGTGAGCTCTTGTATTGACGGGAGTCAGTCTAGAGCTCTCCACCTCCCTTGGGGGCGCCCTAAGGAGGACGAGAACAACTTTGTGCTTGAGAAAGAGACTGGCCTCTTTCACGAATTTTAACCAATGGCTTGATTGGCGGCTATTGACTTGTAATCTGTGCGTCTGTTTTGGCTTTTTGCTTTTATTTTTATGTCCGTTTTCTTTTTGGCTTTTTATATTTGAAACCGTTTTGGCTTTTGCCTTTTTATATTTATGTCAGGTTTCGCTTTTACCTTTTAATATTTATGTCTATTTTGGCTTTTGCCTCTTAAGGCCCCCATACACGATCGCTCCATCTGTCCAAATGGCATGGTGTGGGGAAACTGAAGTGGACGACGTGGCGTGATGAGCTTGGTTGGATTTTTGGTCAAGCCAAAATCCACACGATCGCTCCATCACTCCATCACGCCAACTGACCGTGTGTGGCAAAAACGTGGCGGAGGTATGCCCTGCCACCAGGAGTGACAATTGATAAATGGAGTGGCACCATGTCATTTGAAACAGTGTCATGATCGTATGTGTCAAAAACGGGGTCCAAATAGGGATCAGTATGCGACAAGCCGCTTTGGAGAACGGACCATAATGGCGGGCAGGGAGTTATTGATAAACTTGCAATGTTTATGGCACGTTGTTTTTTTTTAAATGAATGCTTCTGGAAATTTTTATAACCCACCTCAGTGACGTAGTGAGTGGCACGCTTGGTAACTGTGTCAACAGTTCTAGGTTCAATACTGCCCCGAGGTGGGTTGGCTTCTTTCAGTCGAGAGAGGACCTGAGTGGTGTATGATGTCACTTGCACGTAAAAGTATGTTCGTATATTATGCTCAGGGGTTGGGGAGTAAGTCAAGCAGCCATAACAGGCCAAACCCTAAGGAGGCTGCTCGCGGGTGAGGAGGAGGTAGGTGTAGGGGATGTAGGAGAGTGGAAATTAGAAGCACCCAACGTTCACTACCAACCACCCATGTTGGTGCTAATTGGGCTTGCACTGCTTAACTTCAGTGATCTGATGAGAACTGGTGTGTCCAACCCAGCTCGACCACACCCCGTCTACTATGTGATGGATAGATGAGGCAAAATTTCCATGTGTAGGAGCTCACCCCCTGGCGTTGATGGAATTCCCCAAAAAGACAAACAGTAGACCAGCGGTCTTCAAACTGTGTTTCACGGAATCCCAAGGTTCCGCAATACAACTCTGAGGGTTCCGCGAGTCCAAATGAAAATTCGTTAGCAGCGGCAAGATATACTTTTATAAATGGGAGATGGGGTTCCCCCAAAATATGTTATAGTTCTAAGGGTTCCGTGAGTCGACAAAGTTTGAAGACCACTGCAGTAGACTGATGATAAATAAGCATAGGGTAGTGGTGGCGAACCTCTTTTGAGACGGGTCACAATAACACAAAAAAAGAGCAAAAAAGTTGTCCACGGGTCAGTTGCAATCACTATTTAATTTTATGAATAAAAAATTATTATTAATAATGAATATATTAGTTTATTAAAGTAGCAAATAGAGAACATCATCATAATGCCCTTATCCTACCTGTGGCTGGGTCGGATCTATGGGTTCTAACCTCCAGGTCCCCGTTCAACCCACACACGATAAACTGGATATGATTCACGTTCGGGTGGGTCACTTAAAATTGCACGGTGGGTCACAGGTTCGCCACCACTGGTATAGGGGTTACAAACTGCTGTGGCTGCGGAAAAACAATGACCAAAATGCCGCCCTTGTGTCTATTAAGAGGGACAACATAGTTACCCGGCCGCCAAAAGTAGCAATTGTTCTTAATCCATGCTGTTCACACCAGAACTGAAACTAAACTGAAAACAAAATGGCGTGAACAGCATGGAGTGATCGTGTATGTGCTGATTTTTGGACGTCATCCATTCGGACACCATCCAAATGGAGCGATCGTGTATGGCGGCCCTTAATACTTGTTATACTGTATTTGGGGCGTTTGTCTTTTTATTGAGTTTCACCATGGTGGGACGGCACTTTACACTGTAGCGTATTCGTAGCAATCCAGAAACACTCGAGTCCTCCAAAATCACCAAACCAATCCGATTTTATCAATAAATAAATTAATCAGCAATCAATTCGGTAAACTCAAAATCAATAAATTCGCGAACTAACGTTAAATACCGACCTACAGTTGTGAAAAACAAATCGAACTCGGTTTTACTCGTTCCAGAATTTGAAATTAAAAGTTGATTTCGGATAGAATTCAAACCTTTTGAATTCTGGAATATAGAGAAGAAAAATGACGTCACGCTGGTGATGCAGGCGATGATGATGAGCCACACCAGGCAATGACGTTGCTAGACTGGAAAGCCCTGCTACAATACCTCCACCATGGCATGACTGTCTTTCTGGGCCCTAATGGCCATAGTAGGTGTGGGCCTAAACGCTCAAACGAAAACTCTCCGTATATTTTTCCGCCTCTTTTCCTGTCCCTCTCCCCCCTCTCTCAAATGAACGTATGAGACCAATCCACCTAAATCCTGTTTGGAACCTGGAACCACTGTGGCAGTAATCGAGCACGCTAGTGAGTGGTAAAGGCCGTCGCGACGTTGAATAAACAAGGGCTTGATTTGATGACGGTAGTTGGAAAAGGCGTGTAAATTGTGCATGCGCACCAGCCTTCGTCAATTTTAATCCTGGGTTTTCATCACGGAATTCGCACACTGAAACGGAAGGCAATATTTCATTGTCAGTAACCGAACACTGTCACCCGTCGGCTTCGGTAATTGTATCATGCGCTAATGTGATGACTGGTGTGTTGCATTTTCCGCTTCTTTTTCTATGGGGTGATCACTTGATCGGTTCATCATCATTAGGCGGTTGTATGAGACGATTTGACAACGGCTTTGCATGAATTCCGTTCTACGTTGATTCTTTGAAGGGACTTTCTTATAAACGCCACCCAATCGCCATTAATTGAATTGTTGCACTTCCGGCGATTGTGACGTAATCTACTGTTCTCTAATGACTTGGGTGACAAATAGCAACCACATTGGATGGTGCTGCACCTACTGCACCCTTGCACGTATTTCAAATTCAACCGCAAAATCGCTGGCGTTTGTCAAAATGATGCCCGTCGAATTTAGGTAATGACCCCCCACAGGTTGACAGGCCGTAAATCTGATAGTCCTAATATTTATTTTGGCAGTAGATCTGACAGCTTATTTGACACCCCATTTGAGGTCACAGTCTCCCCCATGCAGTTGTTGGAAACTGAATATTAATAGCCATTGGGTTGACGTAGCCTGCTTGGAAGCTCAGAACCGGAAGTACTTAAAGTTGGGCAATTCTGTTTAATAGCAAGAGTGTAATACGTGCACATTAACAAACTTTTCATTTAAAAGAATTCGCCCCCCCCCCCCACCTGGCCGCGTCGGTGGCGGAAAACTGCCCCAAAAATGAAAATCAGTCGACGTTAAATAAGTACTGGGAGGGGCGCACCCTGTCACACGTTTCAGGGGCTAAAATATTCAGTTTTCCCTTACATTTCAGCCGACCTATAGCGAAATAGACGAATGAGAGAAGCGGATGTTTGTAGCGGAAGTGTACTGAGAGTTAAAAATGCCATCTCGGGAGACATGTTTAGGACCCCTGCACCCTGCCGAAATGTTTTCCTGTTTGCGGTCTTGGTAATGTAGGTTGACAGCCGATTGAGTAAAAATGCCGTCCAACAGTTTTCCCGGCTGTTCCTGGTTGTACTGGTACATTAAATGCTGGACCCTGCCATAGACGGAACCAGGGTTCGGAATAATATATTTATAGAAATAGACCCCTCATTCGTGTCTTGCTTATTGTTGCACCCAGCTGTCAACCTGATTCGCTGGGGCGCCGACATCAAGTGGCAAGCATATAACATGGCAATTTTGCCTAACTACACGTTCCGTTCGTTTGTTGGTGTTTTAGGGCCCTTCAACTACAAAGGTCATTAGAGCGCCGTCCACAGCATAGTTCTTATGCAGAAACTACACTAATGCGACGATTTTTGGGTATTAGCAGTACCCAGTTTTACCAAGCGGCCACCCATGTCAGTACTAGCTGGGATTGCGCTGCTTAACTTCAGTGTCAGACGAGAACTGGTGTGTCCAACGCAATTCGCCGCTCCCTACACGTTCCATGTGGAATGGGTTGTTTACCAGCAGATGACATTGTGCACGCCACACGGGCAACGGCTTCCCTTCCAACCTGAAGATAGGAGCTTTCGGGTGGTGCGTCTAGTCTGGCCAGGATGGGACTTACACACAGTGTTCCAGCATCCGTGCCTCTGCGACGGAGGTATTTCGAAGGAGGGCGTTGCTTTCACCAGGAATGAACCTAGATCTCCTGACGCCCTAAACCAGCATCCCTACCTCTGTGCCTGAGTTATTGCGTAAAAATATTCGGGGAATCCTACTCCAGTGGGCCGCAGGAGTCACTTTAAGAGACGTTCATCTAAGAGATTTCATCTATTCGCCGCTAGGGTCCTCCCAACCATACACCACTGTGTAGGGGAGCGTCTGTATCGCTTTGGACACACCAGTTCTCGTCTAACTACTGGAGTTAAGCAACACTGCCCCAGCCAGTAGCGGTTCTAGCATACGCGAGACCCTGTGCAAATTGAAAGCAAATTGAAAGTGCGAGGCCCTTTCCAAAAATTTGGCACTTTCAAAAGCGAGGCCCCGAGCATTTGCACAGTTTGCACGTGCCTAAAACCGCCACTGGCCCCAGCTGGTACTAACATGGGTGGCCGCTTGGGAACACTGGGTACCACCAATACCCAAAAATCGTCACATCAGCGTGGTACCTGTGCAGTCTCTGCATCGGAACTCCACAATGAGTCGGGCTCTAATCACCGTTGTAGTTGAAGGGCCCCAACTACCAACAAAACAAAGCCAGTGTTTGGCGTGCTCTTTTACCTGCTTCGCTGTGCGTCCGTAGTGACCGATTGGGAACACTGGATACTGCTAAGACATAAGAATCGTCGAAACAGCTTAGTGACTGTGGGGACTCTGCACGGGGTTCTAATGACCGTTGTTGTAGCTAAAACACTAACGAAACAAAACAAACTACGTCCATACCCTCTCAACAACCAAAGGCCTACATTTCTCTTAAGGACCTCTGACCTCCGTCCTCGAAATCGTGGGGGAGGGGCTTATTTTTGTTGAAAGCCCACTTTAGGTGTCGCAGACCTCTATGCTGCAAAATCCCTCTTTTAGGGCGTTCGTTTTCTGGACTAGATGGATTGGTTTTGTTGGCGTTTTACGGCCGTTGAATCTTTTTTTTCATTGTTATTTTAAGGCTCTTCAACTACAAGGTCATTAGAGCCCAGTCCACTGCGTAGTTAGAATGCAGAGACTGCAGAGACACTACACTAATACGACGATTTTTGGGCACTAGCGGTACTCTGTCTTCTCAAGCGGCTACCCACGTTAGTACTAGCTGGGGTTGCGTTGCTTAACTTCAATGATCAGGCGAGATGGACCCTTCAAATACAAAGTACAATGGTCATTAGAGCAACGCCTGCTCTAGCACTTACTGTATGCCTTCCCAGTCAAAAGGACAAATTACAGCCCCTTTAAGCAGCGCTCTGTTTGCGTGCTCTGTTCTCACACTTACAGCTAAATTGGCGCCCCGGACAACTGTCCGGGTTACTCCCCCCTTAGAACGGGCCCTGATTAGAGCCCAGTTCTAATGCGCAGTCTGCACAGACACTACGCTGTTACGACGATTTGGTGTTAACAGTGTCCGGTGTCCCCAAGTGGTCTTCGCTTAACTTCCGGATTCAGACGAGAACTGGTGTGTCCAATTGCAACACCATACAGCCCCTCGAATTGATGGAGAAAAGATATTCGACTGTCAGGTTTCTGTTTCCGATTCGGAAATGGAATGCAAGTTTTGAAGCACCGTTGTCAAGTCATCTATTGCAGAATAGAAATCTCTGGAGATTACGCAGAAAACATGCCCCGCACCTAGTGGAAAAGACGGAAATTTTCAAAATAACCGTTGGGTTATTGGCTTATATTGTTGTTGTTAACAAATGACAAAGCTATTCAATCGGTTCCATTTCACGTCTAAGGTCCTTTCTCGGAACAAATCTGCCCTTTACTGGACGCCAGAAAAAAATCTGACAGTAAAAGTCCGAGAAATGGGAGATTAATGCGTTTTCTACTTCGTCGAAAGACGTATTTTGCAAACTAGTAATTGGACAGTTTGACAAATTGGTGGTTGTTCGCACCGCAGGAGGTAGAAGAAGAGGGATTTTCGTCTTTCGACTGATGTGTTGTATCAAACCCGCCTCGGAGGCGTAGTGAGTAGCACGCTCGGTAACTACGTCAGTAGTGCTAGGTTCGATACTGGACTGAGATGGGTTGAGAGAGGCCCCGAGTGCGTCTTCTTTCGCATGAAAAGTAAAACCGAGGCCTCTTGTGGTGTACGATTGCATTCGCATGTAAAAGAACTCTCTACTGTGCAACGAGGAGCGAAAAAGCAACTCCTAACCCCTTTTTCACCTATGGCAGAGATTGATGCACATTTTGCTCCTCTGAATGGACACAAGGGCGATATGTTGGACAGTGTTTTTCCACAGCCGGTTGCCGATCAAAGGTGCAACCCATATATGCTTTTATATTCGGCCTACTGATCATTGGGGCATTCCACCGACGCCAGGGGGCGACCTCCTCCACCTGGAAATGAGAGGGTTCTATTATGTGCAAATGCCACCATACACTACATGGGACCTCGGTTTTACTTCTCACCCGAAAGAAGGCGCACTCGGGGCCTCTATCTCTCTCGCCCTAAAGAAGCCAATCCATCTCGGTCCAGTATCGAACCTAGAACTACTAACCCAGTTGCCAAGCGTGCCACTCACTGTGTCACCGAGGCGGGTTTCCTTTTCCGGTTTGAGGAAGTTTCGCCCCCACACATTTCGCCCCTTGGATGTTTCGCCCCTGTGAGGGTAAATGGTCGGTTTTTTGTTGCTCTGCTTACTGTAATAATAATTTTAATAAAATAAAAAAAAACACAAAAATGCAAACATAAACTAAAATTCGAAATTGTAGGCTATGCCTTTCAGAAAGTCTATTAAATTTCTATCGTTGATGTCTTCCAAAATGCGTAGAATTCTTGCCAAAATTGCTGAATTTACCTTACCACTTCCTTGAAACACTCGAAAAAGGTTCGAACGAACAATACTGTGTTTCTAGGTAAAAACAGAATACCAAAAACAACCCGGCCGAAATAAGGTAAAAATCAAGGGTTGACATTGACTCCAGGGTCAGTTCGCACTGACCCTTGATTTTTACCTTACCTAAAACAGAAATACAAAAAGTAACAATAAAACGGCCATTTCCTCTCCCAGGGGCGAAATGTTCGGGGGCGAACGTTCCAGATCCCCCTTTTCCAGGTGTAGGAGCTCGCCCCCTTGGTTTCGATGGAATACCCCAATGAAAACTAGACCGACGATAAATAAGGACAGGGCTTGCAGCTTTGGTCGGCAACCCGCTCCAAATAAATCAATGTCCATTCAGAGGAACAGGATGGGTACCTGACCCTACCATAGGTGGTGAAAAGGGTTAGGATTTGCTTTGGCTGCTGTGTTTTATCACTTGTTCAAGCATGCTCAAGAATGTTTGTGTGCAGTGGCGTCACTAGGGGGTGTGGGCCGCACCAGATGACACCACTTGCACCATGAGAAATGGGGTGACACCAACGCAGAAGAAGCAGCATTTTTCGGGAGAGGGGGGTGACGCCAACCCTAGCGACGCCACTGTTTGTGTGGCTCCTTTTGCGTCATTTGGAAACCAAATGCCATTTATTTTTGTCAAAAAAACGAGCTTAGGCTCGCGCCTGGTCGACATACAGAGGTGTGAAAATTATTAGAATAAAATATATTTTTAAAAAATCTTCTTGTTTTTAAGTAAAAATGATTATAAATCTTATTTTTTGGCTGTTTATATTGTAGTCCATTTTTATTTTGATTTAATTTTATAACATTGTCTCACAACAAAATCGTTGTTTGGCAACATTGCCAAACTTCTTTCAATGGTGGAGCCGTTTCTAAATGTTGCCTTTCTCAAGGCGCCTTGTTGCAGATTAATAGCAATGCATTGGCAATGGCAAAAATGCCAAGAGCGTGAGGAATGCTGGGACAATTTCAAACTGCATCAAATTTAATGAGGGGTCATGGATGAGCCCATTGCCTAGGGCGCCTGAAACTCACGAGCGGGGCCTCCAGTGGCAACACTGTTGAGTCAAAAAGCTATATTGAATTTTCTTCAAAAAATGAATTTTATTCTAATAATTTTCACACCTCTGTAGATGGTTTCTTTCTGGAAGGAGGCAACAGTGAAACCGTCTATCAGGAGAGAAGGGAGATATAAAATGTATCTTTCCAGCGAGACAGAAGCCCTAAAATTATCTTTCTGGATGAAAGGGAGGCCCTAATTTCGTCTTTTAACGGAGAGGACCCAGGTCTGGGTGCATTATTTTCTAACGAGAGGGAGGGGCCATAAAGTCTTTCTGGCAAGAGTGGAAACTTAAATGCATCATCCTGTTGGGTGAGGGGAAAGCCCTAACTGCGTCTTTTAACAGAGAGAAAGCTGGTCTGGGTGCATTGGTTTTTCTAGCGAGAGATAGGCCATAAATGCCTGTTTTGGGTGAGAATGGAACCCTAAATGTGTCCTTTGGGCAAAAGGGAGGCCCTAGCTGCATCTTTTAACAGCAACAAAGGAGGCCTGGGTGCATCTTTTGAGTGACAGTGTAGCCCTAAATGCATCTTCTGGGTGAGAGGGACACCCTAATTCCGTCTTTCTAGCAAAGGGGATGCCTTAAATGCATCTCTCGAGCGAGAGAGGGCCTGAATGCACCTCTTAGGTTTCAGGGAAGCTTTAAATACCTCCTTGGAGCTGTGAGCTAAATCAAAGCCTCCTAGATAACAAGGCCGTTTCACTATGACGTCACTAGCTAGTGACGTCACACAAAGTAGTGCTAGCACGTTATGTGAACGACCATATTGTATGTGTTTTAGCAGTTTTTTAAATTGATATTTTGATTGTGTTTTCAACTTAAATCATATTATATTTGGAGTGCACTTAAACAAAATGTTGTATAATTGTGTTTTGGCCAGACACAATGGAAATTACAGAAGTGGACCTAAAGTTCAAGTATTCAGGTTTCAAAAACACCCAGAAATGGTGATAAAATGGATTACAGCTATTACGAAAAAGGGATTTTACATTGACTAAACATAGCAAGGTTAACAGATTTCATATGTAATGAGTGGTGGAGCAGTGATACTCATAGGTGACTGTTAGGACCCACCTTATGAATGATAGAAAATGTTATTTCATTCCACCCATAGATGTATATAAATTAGATTTAATGCATTAGACTAGGTTTGTGAATTACACTTGAAGGAGCACTGGGACTAATGAAATGGCTGGAAGAATTTTAAAATTTGAGGAACAAGTTGGAACAAGGTTTGTTCCAGGCTCAGTCCCATCTCAATTCCCAATTGTCCAGCATATTAATAAGCACAAAAATTCAGGAGAGAAAATCTAGAATTCAGTGGGTCCTGTCTGTTTTGGCTTGTTCCAGCATCACAAGCAACAAGTGCTTGTGATGCAAGTTGCCCTTTGTATCCCCACTTCTTGTTTTGGTTTATTCCTATGTCCACCACATGTGCTCCTTAGGGAGTCCGTTCCTCTGCATTGGATCCCAAGGTCAGCACCCTAAACTGCAGTTTGAACCTCATGTTGGTCATGGATCCCACTCTCTTAACCTCATGCTGCTCTGGATTGCAATCTGTAATTAGAGCTTCCTGCTGTTCTGGATCATAATAGGCTGTTGACCCTGGATACCAGTCTGCTCATTAGCCCCTTTCCACACTAGATTTCAATCATTATTATTTATTATGACATACCAAAGTACAGACCAAATGGAAGCGAATAAACGAGCACTCGACAATTTTGCACAAGCAATGACCAATTCACCTCAATTGATGCTAGACAATACATGAGCATACAGCGTTCTCTTTAAGTGCATACTTCATGCTAGGCATTACTGCCTTGAGCACATGCAAACTGAGATGTGAATTTCATTAGGTAGCTTGTTCCAATGGGAGAGGCAGTTCACTGGAAAAACAGCAACAATGAAAATCCTGGCAGAGAAACTGTGAGACAAACTTGTATCTCTGCACACTGGCGAGATTCTGGACTGCACGGGGATCCAGAGAATTGTCTGCAGCACTCTGTTGAAGGCGTGGTGGATGGGAGTTAAATGTGGCTGAGGCATACCAGTTAAGTATGGACTTGAGAACTGGATGAGAAGCAGGATTTTGGCTTTAAGGGTGACAATTAACTTACACCTATTGACACAGGCTCACAATTGCCAAAACGGGTACACCAAGGCACCTATCTTAGATGTAACCCCATGTGTGATTGCAAAAGAATAATCTTGCATCAAAAACCGATGCCAAGGACACATACACAGACAGGGGACAAGAATGAACTGGGAATTGAGGGGCACCTTGGTGCCCTGTGGTGGGCTGAGCACCAGCAGTTTTCTCTTCAGCAGATTTAGTCACAGATGAATATTCTCATACCACCCTCTCAGCCTCTCTAGTAATTGGTTCACAGACTGTAGCACTCGGCCAAGATTGGCAGCCACTGCCACGTGCATAAAAAAGTTATCATCTGCATATGACCAGAGCTTACAATCTAAGCATTGGTGTGCGAGGTCCACCATTGTTAGATTAAAGAGCAGAGGTCCCAGCACTGATCCCTGTCGCACACTCCACTTGAGGCTTCAGATACAGCTAGACTCGAATGCTTTGTATCATTGATTTATGTCAACATGACATACAGTATTTGCCATTGGCCTAGGTACCCACTATGCTGCAGAGCATTGACAATGCTGCCCAGTCCACAAACGTGTTTGGCCACGCACTGTACTGTGCCTGTGGGAGAGCAGCTATAAAGGGGGTCCTGGGACAGGTCATGGATCCACCATTCACAGATTTTAGAAATAGCCAGCAAAATCGAAATCAGTAGTTCCCTCAGTCTGAGCAGGAGCCAGACTTCCATAGTGGTGCAAAATAAGCTGTCTTCAAGATTGAGGAAAAGATCCCTGCCTCCATACACTGGTTGCATACGTATGCCATGTAACTAAGGTTCGGTAGGGCCAGGGCTTTAATGACCACAGCCATCTGGGCCAACTGGGGATGTTGCCCATAGCCTATTCGCATACACAATGAGTCTGTCGAGTGTCATGTATAGGGGTAGATCCCTCTAATCCCTATGTCTAGTGGGAATCTGTGGTAGCATTCTGGGGTCATCATGGCATTTTTGAATGGGTTTGCCAGGAGATCAAAGATTACTTGCTCTAGGGCCGGCAGGAGCACCAGGAGTGGGGCCATGCTCCACACACACAGAGCTGGCAGTCTTTCCCAGCGTCAGCTCATGCTTATAGTGTCTTGAATTGGTTCTAAATGTGTTATGTGCATGCCAGTCTCATGTCGACCTCCAGGAGTAATAATGGTGTGTAAGATTGTCCCTCAACAGGGACAGGGGTGGCCTTGGTGGCCCTGTCCTTCTGGGGCAGGCGTGTGATCAGGTGAGTAAGATTGCTAAACTGAGATGGTTGTACAAGTCCCCTGGATCCATATGAGTTGCAGAATACCTGTATAACTGGTCAACAAGCAGCCTATTGAGGGTCGGGATGCACAGCTTTCTGGTAAACCTGAAGGTTTAGTCAAAATTCCTGAAATACCAGTCAATGGTCGAATTGGTAGGGATCAAAGAGCTGTGTTGGGTTTGCCAGTGTTGGCGCAAATCCTGGTCAATCATTGACGCTGCATACCTGCTATATCTGGTCGGCTCCTGAAACACCGGATACAGGCCTAAGGAGTGAAAGAAATCTGTGAGTAGTTCTGCCACACTTTATTTACCTAAGAAATTACAGTTGAAGTCTTCTACGATGAGATTCAGGCAGCTCTTATTGACATGTTGGGCAATAAACGTTAGGAGTACATCATGGGGAGAATACACCAGGAGAAACACCGCCCAGAGACAGACGGCATGTTCAGACAACAGTGCTTTCAAACATAGCTCCTGTGTCCCTTGTTCCAACAGGCTATTCATGTTTTCTACATGTAGGTTGCAGTGAAGGTAGATGGCTATACTGCAGCCCCTCGTCTGCCTGTCCGCACAGGATAGTGCATAATCCGGAATATTGAGAAGCTCGTTTGAGACTAGGGCTGAAAGCCTTGTTTCAGCAATCACAACAGAAGTGGGTTCTAAGTCTATACAGTATGACTCAACTGCATCCCGTTTAGGGAACAACGGCCATGCGTTGATGAGCAACATTGAGAGTCCACATGACGGGCGGCCCCTCTGAAGTCACTCCGGTGTGGGGTCCCCCTTCTGAGAAGGTGGCTCTTCAGATATCAGCTTTGGGTTTCATCCTCTGAACGACCTTATGTAGATTCATGCTGGCCATTGACCAGGTTCAGACAAATTAACTTTCGGGGCCACCTGCAGCCTAACAAAGATAAAGTTGGTGGGCTTACCAGCACTGGCCACCCACCTTCTGCATTCCAATATTGTCTGTCCACAGGCATTCAGGGACTTGACTACAACTTGTTTAGGGACTTCTGGAGATAAATTTTGCACTGGATTCCAATGTGATTTCATTCCTGTTTTGCACTGGAACATCAATGGATCCAACTCCTTCAACCTAATTTTGGTCTGTTGACCATGGATCCAATGTGTTAAGGGAGCGGAGAATTCCGTTGCACACATCAGCTCTCGTCTGATCACTGAAGTTAAGCTTAGCAACCCCAAGTAGTACTGACATGCGTGGCCGCTTGGGAAAACTGGGTACTGCTAATACCCAAAAATCGTTGCATTAGTGTAGTGTCTGTGCAGTCTCTGCATAAGAACTATACTGTGGACGGGGCTATAATGACCTTGTAGTTGAAGGGCCCTAAAACACCAACAAAAAAAAGCCAATGTGTTAACCTCATTTTGGTCTGTTGACCATGGATCCAATGTGTTAACCTCATGCTGCACTGGATCTTCAATCTGTAGTTTGAGCTTCCTGCTCTTCTGGATCGTAACCGGCTGTTCACCCTAAATACCAGTCTGCTGTTTTAGTTCTTTCATTTCTCGATTCCAGTATGGTCTTATCCCCATTTCACACTGGAACATTTGTTTACATGTTGAGATCCTTTTCGCACTGGAACTCCAGAGTTAAGTTTGAGCCTCTTTCTGTTCTGGATCTCGATCTGTATTGTGGATCTCATTCTGTTCTGGAGTCCAATAGTCTGACCATCATTTCACTTTGCATTATGGAAGCTGAGTTCCAATCCAAAGTTTGAGCCTTATGTTATTCTTGATCCCAATGGATGTTGCCTTTGGATGCCGGTCTATGTATTACTCTTTCCCCACTAGAACCCTAATGTAAAGTTTGAGCTTCATTCTTTTCTAGATCCCAATGTGCTTTTTGAGCTCCATTCTACTCTGGGATCCCAATCTGTTGTTTGAACCTCATTCTGACCCCATCCGTAGATGGAGATCCCATCCCTGAATCGAATCTTTATGCCCCATTCGGCACTGGAACGCCATTCCACAGATTGATCATCATTGCGCACCGCATCCCTATTTGATCTCTTAACCCCTTTTCACACTATAACCTTATTCTTCCCTTTGATACCAATTCCACCCTGGAACCCAGTGGGTAGTTTGAGCCTCAGTTGTGACCATTGTTGGGAGCCTCTCTCAGTGGCACATGTCTTTAGTCACTGTGAGAGATACCATGAGCTCCGGCATCGACTGGGAGTCAGTGCAGAGCTCTCCAGATCCCTTTGGGAAGATCCCATCAGGGGTTGAGAGCTCGCTGGTATTTGAGAAAAAGGCTTGCCTCTTTTACAAAATTTAATCGCGACACTTTTTCTGGCGTTTTTGTTTGTTATCATTGTGTCGGTTTTGGACCCCTTTGCCTTTACCTCTCTGTTTACTTGGCTTTTGTCTTGTGTTCTTTACTTATTATGGCTTTTGCCTTTTTATCTGTATCTGTTTTGGCTTGTGCCTGTTTACTTTTATGTCTGTTTTGGCTTTTGCCTTTTCCTATTACTTTTAGTGGGCTTTTGCCCTTATTGTCATCGTGGTGGGATGGCCCTTTACACCCCCACCATGGTGACTGTCTTTCTGGGCCCTAATGACCATTGAAGTCGATGGGCCTTAAAACACTAACAAACAACAACAACATCATTCCATGCTGAACAACAATCTTGGCAATCCACCCTTCCTATAACACCATACTGCAGGTTGATCGTCAGACCACGCTGGATTCATTCTGCAGTTTGAGCCTGTCCCGTAGGTTGAGTAAATTCTGTTCTGTAGGTTGAGTCACATTCTGTCCTGGAATCCCATTCTGTAGTTTTTAGTCACATTCTGTACTGGAATCCCAATCTAACTTTGAGCCTCATTCTGTCCTGGAATCCCAATCTGCCTTTGAACCTCATTCTGTCCTGGAATCCCAACCTGCCTTAGAGGCTCATTCCTCGAGGTGTTAAACCTCCAACCAAGAGGCATTTCGTCATCATGTTGTAGTCGCAAAAGCAACTCCTAACCCTTTTCCCCCCTATGGCAGGGTCGAGTCTCTATCTTTACCCTTTGAATGGGCACACGGATGATATCTCGGACGGTATTTTTCCGCAGCCGGCTGCCGACCAAAGATGCAACCCCTATGCTTATTAATCATCGGCCTACTGCCCCTTGGGGCACCCCACCGACGCCAGGGTGGAGCTCCTACATCTGGGAAGTTAGCCTCATCTACCCGCTACATAGTAGAGAAGGTTCTTTTACGTGCAAATCCTATCGTACACCAGCGGGACATTATTTTTTATTTCTCATTTGAAGGAGGACGCCTTGGAAACTCTCTCTCTCTCACCCGAAAGAAACCAACTCACTTCGATCCAGTATAGAACCTGGAACCACTGATGCATTAAACCGAGCATGCTACCTCCAGCACCACCGAGGCGGGTCTTTAGTTTGGCGTTGTTTGGTTTCAAACTTCTTTTTCCATTGTCGCAAACATGCATAGGACCTTTTGTGCCCTCCCTCTCTTCCCTTAGGCTCTCTCTCTTTCTGCCCTTGTACGCCCTACCTTTTCCGTGCTCGGAAGTGGGCCGGCGACTGCAGGGAAAAAGACAAGGAGAAAGGAATTTTGATTGATTTCATCAGGCTTCTTGTTTTTGATGCAACTGTCAACGTAGCTATTGGGGATTTATTAGGATTTCTGGAATCCTACCGGGAAGACAGATTACACAATCGTCAAGAATAAAGGATTGCCATTGTTAAGTGAAGTTGGTTTGGGTGCAGGTTCCTGTCCTCCTTTCGTAGGCGGTGGGGGCGAGATGGGGACTAGGGACGAAGGGAGACTGTGGCGAATCGTTAATTCAAAGGGTTGCCATAGACATGTTAAGATGCCATTCACATGTGAAACAAGATGTAAATTGTGTCTAATGGATGGAGGAAATTAAGTTTCATGAACCGACCCCCCCCTTCCCCCTTCCCCCTTTTCTCTCCCCTCGGCTTCCTCCCAACTCTCTCATCTGCCTCGTTGCTCTACACTTCATCCCTATCCCCTTCCCGCTACCCCTTTCTTTCTAATAAAACATTTACATTAATGCCATCAAGCAATTTCTGCAACTTAACCTTGTTAGGAAAAAGAGTGAATGCACTTTCCAAATTCGTTACTGTTTCAACGTTGCGGAATCCAAGGGCTCCACTCAGAAAGCCCAGGCCAGGGTACACTAGAATCGAATAATTTTTTAACAGAATAGAATGGTTTTCTCCTGTTCGTTTTATGCCCTGGTTTGCTTGTGATGTTCGTGTTGTGTCCCGATTTGCTTGTAGTGTTCGTTGTGTGTCCTGATTTCCTTGTACTGCTCGTTTTCTGCCCTGATTGGCTTGTCCTGCTCGTTTCGTGTTCTGATTTCTTAAGCCCTCATTTGGTTTTACCTGTACTGTTTTCGCGAGAGACAGAAGCAGATTCCTAATGGATCCTTTTCCTTAAAATGTTTGGGGAATGGATATTGCACTCAATGATATTAAAGCACACTGGACCCCTTTAGGACCCTTTTTGGTCCCTGAACATTCCGTGATATTCTTTCGCATCTCTCTTTTGAATCTGAGATTCAAATTTAGTGCACTCAAATCACTAATTTTCTTCTGTTTAAGGCTCCTGAACATGGATTACTCTATCAGTGGTTTCAGGTTCGATCCTGGGCCTGTAATTCCTTTCTTCGGGACAAAAGAAGGAGAGGCCCCGAATGCAGCTTCCGTTGGATGCAAGTAAGTGGCCCGTGGGTGCACGATGGCACTTGCATTTACTATGCATCGCATAAATCAGGCACAATGTCTTCGCGTAGGAATTCACCCTCTAGAGCTGGTGAAGTGCCCCAACGAACAGTAGGACGACGACAAATCAGAATGACGTTTACAGCTGTTTGAAATTTATAGCGATGGAATTCTGCTTCTGTGGTTCCTGGTTCGATCCCTATCCTGTGATTCGACTTGTTCGACTTCATTCGGCCGAGAGAGGAAGAAGAGATTGAAGACCCAAAGAAAGGGGAGAGGGGTGGAAAGATTGAGACCAAGAGAGAGAAGGGCAGCCGAAAAGTTTGAGAACGAGAGGGAGGAGAGACTGAGAACGGGATAGAGACAGGGAGATTATGGGGGAGACAAAGACGGGGAGATTGAGAACGAGAGAGGAGAGATGGAGAGAGAAAGGAAGGAAAGAAAATAAGAGACGGGTGGGGGTCCCATTAGCCTTCCGTCAGATGGGAAGAAAAGCCCAGGTGGTGTATACAATGCCACTGCTGCACGGAAAAGAACCCTTTCTACATGCAATGAGTGGTTTATTATTTCGTTTCCTGGCATTGGTAGAGGAAAGGGCCCCAATGAAGAAAACAGGCCGACGATAACTAAGCCTAGGGGTTGCAGGATTAGGTTGGTCGCCTCTGAATCGTGAAAATATTGCTCATGTTTCCCAATGAGGCAAGTATCTACAGCTCTCTGCGTTTGTTGTTAGTGGGTGTTTTAGGGCTCTTCAACTACAACGCCCATTAGAGCCCCATCCACAGCGT
The DNA here is from genome assembly GCA_013389805.1 of Trigoniulus corallinus. NCBI lineage: Eukaryota > Metazoa > Arthropoda > Diplopoda > Spirobolida > Trigoniulidae > Trigoniulus > Trigoniulus corallinus. The sequence continues at coordinate 4,575,766 of JAAFCE010006668.1, forward strand.
AGTTCTACTGCACAGTCCCCCTGTGGTCACCCATGACCCACGCTAGTACTAGCTGGGGTTGTGTTACTTAACTTCAGGGAGCAGACGAGCACTGGTGTGTCCAACGCAATACAGCTGCCCTCTGCATTTTTTGGGAAAAGGCTCTGGTCTCTGGATTTGCCTAACAGCCCAATAACGTGCATGGCACCTAACTGAAGGTGTCCGGATTTGAATGATTGATTCGTTGGTGTTTCAATGCCTTTCAGTTGCAAGGTCATTAGAGCCTCGTCCACTGTGTAATTCTAATGCAGAGTCTGCACAGACACTACACTAATGCGACGATTTTTGGGTATCAGCGGTGGCTAGTTTTCCCCAGCGGCCACCCATGTTGGTACTAGCTGGGGTTGCGCTACTTAACTGCAGTTGTCAGAGGAGAACTGGTGTGTCCAACGCAATACAGCCGCCTTCTGCGTTTCTTAGGGAAAGAGCTCTGGCCTGGGACCAGGGGCGGAGCCAGAGAGAGAGCAATGCAGCAAGTGCTCCAATTCCTCATTGCCTCAATGGGGCGCAAGGATTCTGAATACAGTATTTGAAATTATTTTCGGCGCACATTTTTGATGTGCTGGATCCACCTTATCGTTCTTTCGTTGGTAAACACCAACGAAAGAACGAAAATTACTAGAAGATCATTACAGCCCCGTCCATTGCGTTCTCGTCTGATCGCTGAAGTTAAGCAGCGCAACCCCAGCTAGTACTGACATGGGGGGCCCATTGGGAAACCTGGGTACTACTAATACGCAAAATTCGTCGCATTAGTGTAGTGCCTGTGCAGTGTCACTATAAGAAATATGCTGTGGACGGGGCTCTAATGACCTTTGTAGTTGAAGTGCCCTAAAACACCAACAAACCAGTCCATTGCATAGTTCTGATGCAGAGACTGCACAGACATTATACTAATGCGACGAATTTTTGGGTATTAGCGGTACCCAGTTTTCCCAAGTGGCCACCCATAGCAATGCTAGCGGGGGTTGTGTTGCTTAACTTTAGTGATCAGACGAGAACTGGTATGTCCAACGAATTTGTCGCTAACCTCTGATCCACCCCTGGATCCGAAACTGCCTCTGGCTTTGCCTAACAGCCCAATAACGTGAATGACGCATAGCTAAAAGGTAGGGGGGGCGTCTGGAAGCCAGTTGTTGAAAACTTTGAGGAATAATTTCGGCAAGGGGTTTTTTTGTATTATTTAAAGTGATATGTTTTGTCTTGTCTGCGCTTCTGCGTTGATTGTTTATGAGGAGATTCATTATGGCCCTTAATATAAATTTCTATCTTTCATTCTCCAAATTTTCACCCATACTGGTGTTTACGGTTCTGTTTTTCTATCTTGTGTTTCTAAGGTGGCGTTTCATTATAATGATAAATCGGTAAAAATTTAACTTAACGTTTAACCCATTAACCGCTTCTGAATTCAGATAAGGGAATAGGAAGAAGGGTGGGGTTTGTGCCTGTGCAGAAAGTGGCCCTTTGAAAAAGGATTGGAGAGGAAGTAGAATTGCATTTCTGTCTGACATGCATTAAATAGAATAAATGACGTCAAATTTATTATGCACAGTTCATAATAGTCTTTGGTCATTTTCTGACTCTTTATTTATTTGATTAGTTTGGGCCGATAACTACAAGGAGTAATCTTAGGTCATTTATCATTGTTTCAAGGTTTGAAGAAGGGCGGGGGAAAGGGACCTATTTCTAAATGGTCCTTTTTTGATTGCAGTTCCAACAAGTCTGATGAATTTGACGAAATTTGTCATGGTGTCACACGGCACTGCTTACCTCCTCATCTAGTCAGCCGTTTCCATTTGCATTTATTCGGATACTGTGCCTGCTTCTGGACTCTCGCCTAATGAGATTTGCATAAGTATCGCTTTTTGGGATGAGAGGGGCCACTCTCTCTACATTGCACCCCCCCATTCTGCCCTATCTTGTTAAGCAAGGAAATTAACTCAGGTTCCTTGCGCGCACACATGTAGCGAAGATTTGAAATAAATCTCTGTCCTGGGAATTATTCGTTTATTGAATTATAATTTTAGAACCGAATTTTTCCGCCAATGGTAGGGTGCAAGCACTGGGACTCGAAGGTGCGCAATTGTGCGGCTGGTTGCCAACTCCCTTTGATGTCTGCCTGCTTTCTTTTTGGGTGCCAGACAGAGAGGCCCAAGGGGTGGGCCTGCTACACCGCCATAATATTTATAACCGAATTTTCCCGCCAATGGTAGGGTGCAGGCACTGGGACACGGGTCATGAAGGCGATCTATGGGACAGCAGTTTTGTGCGGCTAGTTGCCAACCCTCTTTAATGTCGGCCTGCTTGCTTCCTGAGGACCAGACAAGAAGGCCCATGGGGTTTGACTGCTGCACCTTCCTGGCCCGGATCACTCCAAGTTGGTGTTCTTAACTCGCAGGAATATTGGGGAGATTACTATTTGGGGTTACTGGACCCGCCGTGGTGGCGTAGTGGTTAGCTCACTCGGCAACTACGCCAGTAGCTCTAGGTTCGATACTGGACCATGGTGGGTCGGCTTCTTTCGGGCGAGAGAGAAGCCGCGAGTGTGCCTTCTTTCGGATGAGAAGTAAAACCGAGGTCTCGTGTGGGTGTACGATGGCGCTTGCACGTAAAAGAACCCTCTCTACTACGCAACGGGTAGATGAGGCAAAATTTCCAGGTGTAGGAGCTCGCCCCCTGGCGTCGGTAGCATTCCCCAACGAACACTAGACTGACGATAAATAAGCGTAGGGGTGCAGCTTTGGCCGGCAACCGGCTGCAGAAAAAGCTATGTCCAATATATCACCCTGTGTCCATTCAGAGGGACAAATGGGTACCCGACCCTGCCATAGGCGGGAAAAGGGTTAGGAGTTGCTTGCTTTTTACTGTTTGGGGTTACTGGCCTCCCTCGTAGAATGCACAGCACGTTATCTGCCGTGTCAGTCAAGCACTGCATGTGGACAAGTGCACCGGGGACACACTTGCTCACCCCTGATACCCGCTGGTACTGGGGATCTGATCCCTGAACTCTTAAGTCTTCTTTTATTATCTTGACCTTCCTTTTGGGTTGGGGATTTCAATTTAGAGTGCCCGCTCTGGGTGTTTAGTCCATAGGGGTTATTTTATTTCACTTCTCCCTGCCAGTTGTTAAGGATTGGCCGCTGTCAACTAGCCCCATCCACTAGCGGCAAAGGCTAACTTCCCACTTGTCACTTCCGTCAACGTCATAATTTTATTCTCCTGGGTGGGTTCTTCTAGTAGTTCTGGCTCTGCGATCTCGGGTGTTCCTTTCCAACTTCCGGTACACACCCCACAATGCCATATACTATACTTCTACTTTGCATTCTGGTGGTGGATCAAGCCCTAGGATGCAGTGAAATGTAAGGGCACCGGTCCTGGAACAATAAGTCGCCTTCGTTCAAGGGCAAAGTTGTACTAACATTAAAGTATTTACTATTAATTGTAATATTTGGGCCCTAATTATCTGTTTAGTGCAGGGACAATCAGTGGGGCCGTGGTCGTGTGCTCTACTACTGGATTAGTAGTTCCAGGTTCGATACTCAATGCAGAGGTTTGGCTTTTTCCAGGTGAGAAAAATGAGGCTCCCAATCCACATTTTATCTCATACGAAAGAAAGTCATGACCGATGCCACTTGCACGTCAAAAACCCTCATGCAATGTGTAGTTCTGCAGGATTTCTGGGTGTAGGAGCTCGTCCCTCTCTGGGATTGCTTAGGGAAAAAGTACCCAATGAAAAAAATTTCACCGTTGATAACAAAGCACCAGTGTTGTAGCATTATGTTGGCAACCGGCTATGTATTAAATATCGTCCAATAGATCGCCCATGTGTCCCAATGGGACTAAAATGAGTCCCCGACCCTGCCATAGGCGGGACGCTCTAGCTATGCCACAGGTAAGCAGTAGCTTTATTATTATTTGTACAGCATACATGGTCACCTGAGTGACGTGCATAAGCAGGATTTGACAGCAGAATTAGACATACAAGAGGTGTAAACCTCTTCCGGAAGTGCTTGCAGTTGGTAAGACATCTGTGTTCGGAGCACTCAAAGACAGTGACACGGATAGAAAAAGGGAGAGCGTTCCATTGCATAGTCGGCTGAAGGGAAAGAAGTCCTTCCGGCGATCTAGGTAGGGAACAGTGGATTCGAACAAGAACTGTGGCGTTTGCCTTGCATCTTGGTAAGAGTTGAACAGACTAGTTATCATGTGGCAGGGGTGCATTGAGTTTCGAAGTGCACTAACAAGAACCAGGAAAGTGGAAAATAGCATCAATTTGTTGAAGGGCAGGATGCCAATCCTTGCAGAGCAGGGTGAAACACGAGTGGATAAGGGAATATGCAAGATGGTTCGTATCATTTTATTGAAGGACTCTCCGGAGAGGTGTCAGGTGTACCTTGGGAGCCCAGCTAGGAAGGGGTTTGAGTATAAGATCACTGCATGCACTTTGGCTCTGAAGACGGCAAGTACCTTCTACATGGAGAGTAATGACCTCAGACGCAGGAAGAGAAACCGGAGTGAGTGAAGTTTAACAATAAGGGTATTCCTGTGGTCAATGAAGGTAAGGGAGGTATCAAGTAGGATGCCCAGAACTCGAACAGTCCTGCAGGCACAATCTGGTGATAGGGTCTCAGTAGGGGCCCCAAAGACGGCCATTTTGGTTTTTTGACATGGATCCTCATACCCTTTATCTGGCACCATTCTGAGAGCCGGTCCAGTAGCTTCACTGCTGAGGCAAAAGCCACTGACAGCATTTTGGGGAGGACGGAAGAACCGAAGAAGTTGTCGTCAGCAAATGTCCAGAGTCTCCACACCCCACACACTGAGTGGAGAGCGGCGACGGCAGCATTGAACAAGAGAGGCCCCAGGGCAGAGCCTTGTGGAACCCCATGCTGAGGGTACGGCAGTGTGATATAGTCTGCATTGTCACCTCTCGACTGTTGAGGTAGGATATGAAAAGGTTTAGCACATACGGGTTAGTAATGGCTTTTGTCAGGCAGGCGATCAGATGGTTGTAATCTACAGAGTCAAAAGCCTTGGCAACATCCGTTTTGAGCAATACAAAGGCCAACCCACTTGTTCTGGCCTCGAGAATAGCCTTTAGGATGGACAGGCAAGCAAAGGAGACTGCAGACTTGGGCCCGAGAACTATATTGCGAGAGGGGGATTGCTGCAAGGATATGGTTCCTACTCAGATCTAGCAGCCACCATTCCAGTATCTTTGCAAGTGGGAAGGAAATCGCTATGGGGTGGTAGTTGGCCTACTAGGGTCAACCCAGGAACCGTTCTTATGCATGGGGACGATGAAGACAGTCTTCCTAAGTGTCAGGACATGACCACCCTTCATGCACATGTTGTAGAGGTGTAGTAGTAGGTTCTGGTTGTTGGCGTCCAACTGCTTAATGAGGGTTGCTGAAATCCCATCAGGAACTGTAGTGGCTGAGTTCTTGAGTCTGGTATGTATATGCTTAGTTCCTGCACGGAGAGAATAGGGGTTCGAGGGCGTGGTTGGGTAGAGCACAAAAGTAGATGGACCCATGAGGAGCTGCCTCAGCAAACGGGTTAACAAGTAAATCAAGTATTTCTTGGCCCAGGGTCAGGGTAATGTTAAACCTTGAGGATGAAAGATACTGAGCATATGCCTCATCCTGCTAATGGAGATAGTAGGATTGAAATGGGCCGACTTTGCTGCCCTCACTCCATACTTAAACGCATGACGAGCAGTGGCATATTTTTTTATACACGAGCAAATCTGCAGTGACAATCCATGCTCTATGGAGCACTATGGCACTATCCCGCAGTGTGGAGAAGGCGTATGATACCACATGGCGCCATGACATATTTGAGACCTTGCACCAGTGGGGGTCAGGGGTAATTTGCTCCTCTTCCTCCATAGTTTTTTGTCCTACCGGACCTTCAGAGTGCGTGTGGGTAACACCTACTCCTCCGCCTTTTTGCAGGAGAATGGTGTCCCACAGGGGAGCATCCTCAGTGTGACGCTCTTTGCTGTTGCGGTGAACGGTTTTCCCTCCTCCATTCACCCCCCGGTACGACCGTCCCTATTTGTGGACGAGTTTTCCATCTGGTACCAGGGTGCCACAATGCATGCCATTGAGCGTCAGCTGCAACTGGCACTCAATAGTGCCAATGAGTTCGCCACATCACGTGGCTATGGGTTCTCCCCTGAGAAAACAACAGTCATGCACTTCTGTCGTAAGCGAGGGCTTCATCCTGAGCCTCAGCTTACCCTGAATGGGCACCTCCTCCCAGTTGTAGAGGCAGCCCGGTTTCTTGGTCTCCGTTTTGACAGCCGTCTGACATGGGTCCCACACTTGAAGGAGCTCAGGGCTAAGTGCCTTTGCTCCCTTAATATTCTGCGGTGCCTGCAGGGAACTGGTTTTGGGGCAGATCGAACGGTGATGCTTCGATTATACCGATCACTCGTTCGATCACGACTCGACTATGGCTGTAGTGTTTATGGCCTGGCCGCTCCATCTACTCTCCAGATGCTGGACAGTGTTCATCATGCTGGCATCCGGTTGTCCATTGGGGCTTTCCGCACAAGCCCTGTGCTCAGCCTTTATGCTGAATCCGGTGAGCCGCCACTGACTGTAAGGCGGCAGTGCTTGGCAGCTGCATATATTTTGCGGCTGAAAGGTCAGCCACAGCACCCTACACACCCAGTCGTTTTTAGTCGCACTCTGCAACGACCATTCAATCGCCGGCCAGGGGTTCCCCCTCCATTTGGCATGCAGTGGATGGATGGTCTCACTGGCCTGGGTGTGACCCTGCCTAGGGTGCAGCCTGTACTACCAGCCTCTGTGCCGCCCTGGACAGTACCTGAGCCGATTTTTAATTTAACACTCACTGCCTTCCCCAAAGCCAGTACCGATAGGCCAGTTTACCAGCAAGAGTTTAGACGCCTCTCTCTGACCTATCGGAGCCATGTTTTTGTTAACACAGATGGATCGAAGGATGGAACCTCTGTGGGTTGGTCAGTCTTTACAACTGGTCATCTCATAGGGGGCCGCCTTCCAGGCGTCACCAGTGTCTTAACTGCAGAGCTTACTGCTCTGCACAGGGCACTGGAACTCATCCAATTTTTGAACCACCGACACTTTGTGGTTGCGACTGACTCCCTATCCTCCCTACAGCTATTGCACACCCTGTTTAGCAGGAATACCATCGTCCATTGTGTGCACAGTTTGCTGCTCATGATTCATCAGCAGGGCAAGACAGTTTTGTTTATGTGGGTCCCAGGGCATGTTGGCATCATGGGGAATGAGAGGGCGGATGCCCATGCCCATCATGTGGCCCACCTACCAGATGTTCCTGACACTACAGTCCCCTCCTCTGATGCTCTCCCGATGGTGCGGCAGGCTGTCCATGGGCAATGGCGGTCCCAGTGGTTTGCGGAGACCACCAACAAACTCCGCACCCTGAAGGACACGCCAGTGCACTGGGCGTCCTCATGCCGCCTGTCATGGAGGGAGGAGGTTGTGCTTGCTCGTCTGCGAATCGGTCACACGTTCCTCACCCACTCCTACATATTACGGGGTGAGGATGAACCATGGTGTGACTGCTGTTGGGAGCCTCTCACAGTGGCACACATCTTCAGTTACTGTGAGAGATACCGTGAACTTAAACAGCGACTGGGGGTCAGGGAGTTGGGAACTCTCTCGTATTTGTGAAAGAGGCTGGCCTCTTTCTCAAAATCTAATACAAATGCTTTTGCGTTTTCCTTTTGTGTGTTTTGGCTTTTGCCTCTTTATGTTTGTATCCGTTTTGGCTTTTGCTTGTTATCTCTCTGTTTGTTTGGTTTTTGCCTGTTTTATCTTTGTCCTTTTTTGGCTTTTGCCTTCCTTGTATTTTTGTCTTTTTAGGCTTTTGCCTACTTTTTTGTGTTTGTTGTTGGCCTTTGCCCTTACTTTTTGTCCTTTATTTGTTTGGCTGTTGCCTTTTGTTTTGCCACTTACACCCCACACCATGGTGATTGTCTTTCTGGGCCCTAATGACCATTGAAGTTGATGGGCCCTAAAACACGAACGAACGAACAAAAAGGCTCCACCAATACCGTGTTATGAGGGGGAAGTTAGTGTTACGGGGACAGGACCTGTCAAGGGCATATGTAATGGCAGAGGTGAACTGTTTACACCAGAATGTTGGGTCAGGGCACATAAGGAAGTCAGCACGTCCGGCCTTCCTAATAAAGTCATTGAAACAACCAGGATCTATTCTTGAGAGTCTGTAGACAGGCAGGCCAGCTCTAAGGATGGGGGACCAGAGGAGAGGAAGGCGATAGGATTGGAGTATTAGGGCATGGTCCAAATGGAAGTCATAGTGAAGCTCTGTGCTTGGACTAGGAAGTGGCTGTCGTTTGGGTCGGCATATTGATAGTCTGCTTCAATCCCAAAAGATGAAAAAACTCGAGTACTTTGACAGAGGTGATGGAGTTCTCAAGCATGTTGCAGTTAAAATCCCCGCATGTGAAGTTTGGGGCATCAGAGTTACTATTGGTTGAAATGTAGGCCACCAGGTGGTCCAGTGACGAGTACGTGGGCCGACAGATGGCCCAACAATATGCAACAAACTCGCAGCCACAGAGTTTTACGCACAGCACATCAGTGCTATCCGAGTTCCAGCGGTACATGGGGTAGCTGAGATGTTGACCAACGTGTATATTGCGACCCCCTCCTCCCCTAGTAGGACGGTACGAGAAAAACACAGTATAGTCAAGGATAGCAATAAGAGGATCATCGATTGCGATTAGAAGGCACATCTTCATATTGTCTTGGCCCTTGTGACGTCATGCAAGCTGCTTCAAGTCAGTTGCAGTCTTATATGCCGGTGCATTGAGTGCTGGGTTGGGGCTCTGGAAAGCCCGTACGTAGGTTCCAGATGACAAGAGGGCAGGGTCAAGAATATTCTGTGTTCGTGGCTTTTGCACATGCACAAAAGTTGACCGAGTTGTCTGTCCTGATTTGGGCAACCACCTACCACATTCAACCACCAAGAGACTGTTAGCTTCAATACTCCTAACGACTGACTCAATAGGCGTCGGTAGCAACGTTGTTCAGGGCTACCCTCTCACTGGTAGTGCGTTTCCAGGTTTCTATCAATTGGGTCATTCCTCGTTGCCTTATGTGGTGTTTTCGATATTATCACCAATCAAAGGGCCCTTCCTATAGTCATAATTAGTAATTTCCAGGGGCAAGAGAGCGGACTTATTGCGTTGGACACACCAGTTCTCGTCCGATCACTGAAGTTTAGCAACGCAAGCCCAGGTAGTTCTAGGATGGGCGACCGCTTGGGAATTCAGGGTACTGTTCTATAGTGTGGTGTCTATACAGGCTCCACATTACTACTAAATTCTGGACCCTAATGACCAATATGGCGAGTCCTAGAACAACACGAAACAAACAACATGCGCGTTCACCTGGCATGAATATACTTCCGAGTTGAAATCCCTCCCCATCCTCAGGTATGAAAACATAGGGCGGCAAATTCAGTTTCAAGTTCTCTAAAGCAGGGGTGTCAAATTGTTGGCCCGCGAGCCGCAAGCGGCCTGTGAAGCTTGGAGTTAAAGCCCGCACAATCGAGACCATGTAGTATGCATATGCGGCGGGTCACTCAGAGGCGTAACGAGAAGGGGGACAGTAGTCCCGGGCGCAGTTACAAGAGGGCACCATGAGGACTGTATGACCCTTATTGTTGTTTGTTTGTTGGTTGGTGTTTTAGGGCCCTTCAACTGCAAGGTCATTAGAGCCCCGTCCACAGTGTAGTTCTTATGTAGAGACTACACAGACACTAAACAAATGTGACGATTTTTGGGTATTAGCAGTACCCAGTTTTCCCAAGCGGTCACCCACGTCAGTACTAGCTTGGGTTGTGTTTCTTAACTTCAGTGATCGGACGAGAACTGGTGTGTCCAACACAATTCGCCGCTCCCACTATGACCCTCATGACAATGCATATGCGACCAATGTACCCCCTAAGGTATCCCCAGTTTGACATGCCTGCTCTAAAAGGCTGGTGTCTGTTGCTCCCTAAAACATACCAATGCTTGCTCATTCGGTGGCGACCCTTTAGCCGTTTTCAATGTAATTGAAGATAAAATCCAGTTTCAACCGGTAAAGAATTTCTTTGGCGAGTGCAACTGTTGCCGGCTACAGCACCTAACCTAGTCTTAGTAGATTAGGGAGAGGGGGGAAACCCTTTTGCGCCTGTTCCTTAATCATTACAGATGGCATCATTACATTATTGCTTCTGCAAGAAAACAACAGCATCGTTAAGTCTAATACCAATATTAATTTGTTTTTTTAGGGCCATTTTGCTTGCCCTGGTGTCATTCTTTCCTGTCTCAAATGCATCCCTTGCTGCGCCAGTCTTTGGAGACTTAATTCCGCCCTCCTCCACCCAAGCACTCCGTCCAAATTTGGGCTTTTTTTATAGTAGCAGATACAAGAAAGTCTGGGGATGGCACTAAGAAGGCATAATCAATATGAAGAGGGGGATGAGGACGCTAGATTACCAACTAACATTAATCTGACATCTCTCATTTAACAAGTGGGCTGGAAGAAATGTTTCTTGTGGCCAACCGTGGGTTCCCTCCTCGCATCTCCTCCTACCCTAGTTGCTTTCCTCTTCTACTTAAGATTCCCTAGTTTGTAAGGATTAATTCTTATGCTCGCTCTTCTCTCTCGTTGTCTTGTATTCCTGCAAGTTCTCTCTAAATGACTGTCATAGGAATACAGACCTCCCCCTCACCCTCACTCCACACCCCAACTCCAGCCCTGCCATCCACCCTAGTAGTGAATTCGATGTAAGAGAATGAGATGCAATTTGGAAACCTAGGAACACGGAGGATTGCAGCAGCGGGCCAACAAAGAGAGAGGGAGATGTGCAACACCAACTACTTGCCCCAACCTCACTTCTTCTTTCCCCTTCCCTCCCAAAATAATAAATCGTGAATTAGCAAACATTCCCTAATCGACAAATTTGTTGCCCATGCAACGTTTAAGGCTTTACAGAGATTATACTGCAGGCTCTATGCTGGTACTGCTGCTGCTGCACGGTGCTCATGTTGAGATCAGCTTCCGCTTGATGGAGCTGACAATGCTGAAAATGGATCTGTGAAGAGGAGGTGGTGGATATCGGTTTCCTCTCTCCGTTTCGCCTGCTCTTTGGTCCTCTCTCCCCTCTCTGTTTGCTCCAGTTCTGGTAGGGGAGGGTGAAGAAAGGGTTGATTAGATAGTTGGAGCCGAAAACCTGGAAATGAGAGAGAGAGAGAGATACGATGAGAAAGTGAATTTGGAATGACTTATTCACGCTAAAGTGTATATGTAAATAGGTTCCCTTCCCACTTATCCCCCATCTACCCCGTTCAGTGTAGCCGACGGTTTTGATGCCGGATTTGGTGCGGAATTGACATGACTACAATAGTGTCTGGTTGAACTCTGGACGGATGGTATTTACTGAGAAAAATGAAGAGATTTGCATCGAGTTGGATTGCAAATGTTGATAAATCAAAAGTAAATTTATCTTCGAGGGGTGTGCTGAGAGGCGGGCGATAGGGATGATGTTAATGTCATGTAAAACAGGAATGCTGACGTGAAAGGGGTGTTGAAAGAGGATCAAGCTAGGTGGGAAGGGGACACAAATGAAAGGTGTAACTGATCCTAGTTGACATAGAATTCAATTGCTGTTGCCTTAAGGCTTGTTGAAAGGAGACCCTCCCCTTCTCTCCCTCTCTCTCCAAAACATTTACCGTCAATTTATTCCAGAAAATAATTAATTCTGAGGATGGCATTTTTTTCTCTTATTTCATTGTCTTCTTTGCTGGATTCGTTGATATAGAGACATTAACCTTTGACCCATTACCAAATGCATATGACTAATTTCCAATTCTGGACTGAAGTTGGTGGTTTCATTTCTCATGCCTAATTGCCATGGTTCAATCACGTAACCACTTTTAGTAGTTGTGCGCGTACGCATACGAATCGCTAATAATGCTCGTAGTAGCATCAGGATTTTCTCTTGATAACCTCTTCTAGCTGGAAATTGGATTTCAGGGGGTGTACAAGGGGACAGACAGGTGAACTGCATTTATGTTCTTTGTGTAGGACGCCCGACTCAAACATCTGGCATCCTCTCATCCGGACTTATAGCACGGTATTATTTGATACATGACTTCAGACTAGGCTCGTGTTCCAGATGTTCTCAGGCAGGCAGGCCCATTCTTGCGCAGTTCAAGCGAGACCCATTCTTGTGCAGTTCCGGCTAGGCCCATTCTTCCGCCCTTCAGGCTTAATTGGTTCATAGTGAGCCAAGAACCCTCCTGGTCCAGTCCACGCATCGTCTCTTGCCGTATACCCTCTACATAGCGGAAGACCATATACCAGGTGTTCGGTCCTCGGATCTTCAGCATTGTGCATCAAGCAGTCCATCTGTCTAATGCTGATGGCAATACTGATCACAAGTAAGGTGAGTTACACCTGAGAATTCTACACGACAATTCGACACGGACGTCTGCATAACGGGGTAATTGGAGTGCATCATCGACCTCGTGTTGACCACATTTTCCGCCTATGGCATAATGGGACAGCCATTTTTGTTCCTCAGGGCACATGGGCGATCTGTTGGACGGCGTTTTTATGCAGCCGTCTGCCGACTTAAGTTGCAACCACTATGATTGTTTATCGTTAGCCTGCTGTTCGGTGGGGCACTACACCGACGCCTGGGGGCGAGTTCCGACGCTGGTGAATTATACCTCGTCTACCCTTAACGCAGTAGAGAGGGTTCTTTTATGTGCAAATGATATCGTACGCCACACGGGGCCGCAGCTTTACTTCCCATCCGACAGAAGGCACACTCGGGACCTCTCTCTCACCCAAAGGAAGACACCCACCTTGATCTAGTAGAGGAAATGTACAAAAACTGACATTACATTTTGTTTTTCACTATTTTTAAGTACCGTATTTTCTGGTAGATAACGCGCGCGTTATCTATACAAAATATATAGAAAAATGGAAAAAAATGACAGTGCGTGATATAGGCCCTACAATGGAAAATCTCATTGTATTGAAAATCAAACAGGGTTAATTTGCAGCATCCAACGTTTTTTACCAACCACCCATGTTTGTATCAATGATCTCACGAGAACTGGTGTGTCCAACGCAACTTGGCTGCAAATTAATTGGTTCACTTACTCAGATTAAAATCACTGATTTTAAGAATAAATAGTTTTTTCAAGCATCTGCAGTATTTTCCACTTGCCTATTCTTGTACTCATTATTTTTGCACAATAAGTGAGACACCATGCAATATTATAACCAACAAAGCATTAATTTGCCTGCCAAAATATTTATTTTGATTGTATATTGTGGCTTTAGAACATTGGGGGGGTCAGCTAGCATCCCCCCACATTCCTGCAGGTTCCCAGACGCTTGGCTGGGATGACCCCAGTCAGACCACGTGTCTGGACAATTGGTCGCCAGACAATTGTTCACTTAAGACAATTGTTCGCCAGATTATTGTTCGTCCAACTTATCAATTTTTTACATTATTATTATATTAAACAGAGAAAAAAAGAAATAAATGTCTGGGGTGGTGGACATCGCCAAAAATGAGGGAGAATAGGCTGAGATGGTATGGACACGTCATGAGAAGAGGGGAAGAGGAGCTCGTTAGGTGCACCCAGGGCAGGGTGGAGACCAAAGCAGATGTGGGAACAGGTTGGTCAAAAGGACATGGCAGTGTGTGTGGGGTGGACGGGGACCTAGGCAAACTGTTGTCCAGCAAACAATTGTCTGGTGAACAATTGTCCAGCAAACAATTGTCCTATAACCTCAGAGCATGTTCAGTGGACCCACAGACCCGACCCTGCCACAGGCGGGATAAGGGTATGATGATGATGATGAATTCAGCACCTTTAATAAATAGTGCACCTGTTATTGGAGGGCGTTGTTAATTAGAATAAATATGATATATGGGATTGTTTGTATAAAATTAGGGGATATTGTAAAATAACCTAAGAATGCTGCAATAATGTACAAGAGATAAGTTCTTTCAGTCACATATTACTTTACATTATGGTATACTGACAGAAGAAGGACGTTATTCATGTAGTGTCGCCATCAAATGAAATGAGATAACAGAGAATAGGGCAAACAAACAAAGGAATATTAACACTACAGTAATTGTTGGCCATGGGTGGAAATGTTCCTTCAGTATGGTGTATGACCTCTTTGAATGGCCAGCACTACCACACACCTGTGTGACATTGATGCAAGCAGATTATCAATGCATGTTTGGGTGATTTGTGGCCACTCTTCCATAAGAGCAATCTTCAGCTCTAGAACACTTGTGGGAGATGCTCGTCTGCCTGCAATGTACCTCCCCAATGCACCCCACACATGCTCAGTTGGATTTAAGTCCACTCAGCAAGCTGGCCCCTGCATATGCTCAATTCCCTGCAATTCCATCATGTTGTCCACAAATGCAGCTCTGTTGGGACGAACATTATCGTCCATCAAAAGAAACGAATCACCCATGGCACAAGCATATGGCATGACAAAAGGTCTGAGAATGTTGTCTCTATATAGACCTTATAGTGGTCAAATTACCATATACGACGCATGCACATATAGGGTACACCATATATGCAGACACCTGGCAGCAAGATAGCCACCATGTGGGGGGGTGGCTATCCTTATCCAGAATGGATGCATGCACATGCCAGTGGCTTTGCAGACGCCTCTGCAGGCAGTGGTAGTCTCACTGCAAATGGATGTATCCACCATTCTATGTTGCCTCTACATGCCTCCTGGGATTGACATCCCATGGGCGGACCTCAACTCCCTCATTCCCCAGCTTTCAAGACCCTTCCTGATTATGGGTGATTTCAATGCCCATAACCCTCAATGGGTCTTGGACAGTCACAATTCCTGAGGACTCCTTGTGGAACAATGGGTGTCACACAATGGCCTCATTGTTCTAAACACAGGTGCCCCCACACATGTGATGACTGCCACTGGTGGTCTTTCATCTATAGACCTATCCATCTGCTCTCCTGGGTTGGCACAAGGTTTGCAATGGGAGGCTCTGTCAGACCCTTGTGCAACTGACCACTTCTCCATCAGGATTAGCAGTGGATATGGGGCACTGCCCCAACAACCACCATGGTGGTATCTGTGTGTGGGTGTCTGCTGCAGTCTCGGAGGAGTTTGCCCACCATATCTAGTTTAGCCCACTGTGTGATTTTGATGGGGTCAACGATCTAGTGAGTGACTTAACAGAGGCGGTGGTCAGGTTGGCATTGGCATCCATCCCTCAAGAGCTTGTGGAACCCACCACAAGCATGGGTGCCTGTTGGAGTGCAATTCGGGCTCACAGGTGAGCCCTTCCTGTCTTCCAGTCTCATCCTACTGACGCCAATCATGTCGACTATCTTTGAGCCACAGGCGTATGCACTGCAGGTGATCAAGAAGGTGAAGCGCTCCTCATACAGTCAGTATGTCTCCTCACTTATCACATACCCTCCTAGAAAGTCTGGGAAAAGCTAAGGAAGATCCAGGGAATGTATTTACCATCATGTGGCTCTGATCTCCTTATGCAAGGGAGACATTTACTTCTGCCATGTGAGGTGGCTGAGGAGCTGGGAAGGACATTTGTGCTTTCTCCAGTTCCCAGCACTACATGGCAGCTGCCTCCAGTTCCCAGCACTATATAGCAGCATTTATACAGCACAAACAGGCTGCAGATTTCCACTCAATGAATTTTTCTGGTGGTGTCACTGAGGGGTATAACAACCCATTTACCCCTTGGGAGCTGCAGGCAGCCCTAGCAAGGGCTAGGGACACTGCCCCTTGTCCAGATCACATCCACTATCAAATGCTATGGCATCTACCAAAGAGGAGGGGTGAAGTGGGATGGATATTGTATTTAGTAGGGAGTTGCAGTAGGGCATCACAGCAGTTCATAGAATCAATGGCAGCATAATGTTAATCATCATAGTATGGCAGTGTATTGGGCTCCACCTCAGGGTAGACAGACTTGGTGGTGGAATGAGTTTTATTCACACACTTCCCACAATAATGGGTTAGGGAGGAAGCCAAGTAGCCATAACATTCTGAACCCTTAGGAGGCTGCTTGTGAGAGATAAGGAGGAAGGTGTGGTGGAAGCTGGAATGATAATCTTGTGGCCCCCAACGATCTTCAATAACCACCCATGTTGAAGCTGCGTGGTGAAGCTCCCATCCATCAGAATAAGGCAACATTTCATAGGTGGCAGGAGATGGGGGACCAGGGTTCAAAGTGTTCAAAGGTTCAGGGTTCAAAGGGCCATTGCTTAGGCCAAATACCAAGGGAACAGCGAGTTGCGTTGGACACACCAGTTCTTGTCTGATCACTGAAGTTAAGCAACGCAAGCCCAGTTAGTACTGACATGGGTGGTCGCTCGGGAAAGCTGGGTACTGCTAATACCCAATAATCGTTGCATTAGTGTAGTGTCTATGCAGTATATGCATTAGAACTATACAGTGGACGGGTGTCTAATGACCTTGTAGTTGACGGGACCTTAAACTCCAACAAACAATAGGCCAAATACCAAAAGTATGAGACTTTATATGAGAGCTTAGGGACTAAGGAAGGTGAGAGGGAAGATTTTTTGACTAGTAAGGATGTCACCAGGGTCATATTGATCAAGGATAGTAATGGTGGCGTCGTGTTACAGCCAGCAGAGGCAATGAAGAGGTCGGAGTAATACCATGTGATCAAATTTGACCTGGACTGGTCCATTTATACCACCCCTAGAAAACTGAATGGGTAATTTTTTTATCTAGGTTAGTATAACCTTCTTTGACATTCGTATGAAGTTTGAGCAGGATTCATCAATTAGTGTGTGTTTGGCAGCCATTTGTTTATGGTGCAAAAAGTTTGTCTGGCGATTTTTTTACAATGGAAAAAATTGAACAAAGATTTTGCTTGAAATTTTGTGTTTCCAATGGAATTACAGATGATTGAATGAACAGTCAATCATCCTAAAATCACAGCTCAACCACCATATTCGCCAGATTTGGCTCCCTGTGACTTTTTCCTAGTTCCTAAACTAAAATATCCACTCTGGGGAGCTAAGGGACTAAGGAACTAAGGGTCAACTCAGCCGAGGCCTAAAACAAGTGTATGGAAAAGTGGATTAACCATTGGCATCTTGTATTGGCTCAAAAGGAGCCTATTTTGAGGGTGATAATAAAAATTTGTATTAAAATTCATAAAAACGTTGCTTTTATTAACCAGTCTGGTTCAAATTTGATCAGATGGTATTACAACAATCTCTTGAATGCAGATACCAGTGAAAGGGTCATGAACTTCATCCCTGCCACCTCAGCAGTTGTGAACTGGGTAGTCTGGGTGAGTGGAGCAGAAATCCTGGATCATTATTAGGTTAACTGTATGGAGGATCGTCCGTCTTACAGGTGGATACCTTGATTGGGCGATCTCCCACATTGAGTTCTCATTGTTTTTCTTGAGGAGTGCCATCTTCTAATTCAGAGCCACTGTCATGATCTGAACTTTCCACCCCAAGTCACTAGGGATGTAGGAGTCGTCAGAATCGAGTTCTGAGTCAGAGGCTTCACCGTCTAAAGCAAGTGCAACCAGTCTCTGTGTGCATTCAGAATATACAACTCACCATGGGCGTTTGTCAGCCACTTTCCCTTAAAACCAATAAAGAAAATATCCCAGAAATGTGCAGAAAGTCCTTATATGGGATTCTCAGCTCCATAGATGGATTATGGTATGGAGCTTTAGTGGGATTCTCTTTCTGAAGGGCGGATTTTGACATTGTACTTCAGTAGGATCCTCCGCCTAATAGGCAGGGTAGGTTATAAGAAAACCAGGCTTATCTTGAACAGAAGCGATGTGGAAGTGGCAGGATCCTCCTCCAGTCAGGGGCATGAAGTGGCTGAAGCACATAATGGCGGGCACTCATTTTCCAGGAAAAGTGTGACCCCTAGTGGCCCAGAGGAAAACCTACTCTGCCTGCCAGGCAGATGATCCTACTAGAGAGTTAAGCTAGTGAGCCATTCTATGAAGATGTAGTGTCTGAGGAAATCAGTTTGGGTTTATGCCTGGTAGGTTTACAATGGAACCCATCTTTATTCTAAGACAGATGGTTGAGGAACATAGAGCAGTAAAGAAGGACCTGCATGCAATCTTTGTAGATTTAGAGAAGGTCTATGATAGTGTCCCAAGACAGGTAGTAAGGGATGTTCTTAGAAAGTATGGGGTGGGTGAAGGACTTATCAGAATAATACAGGATATGTATGAAGGTTCCACCACTAGGGTGAGGACAGCATGGCCCATATCTATCCACTTTGGCAGCCGATGACCTTCTTACCAGAATAGGTGAATAGGCCTCTCATTGCATGGTATTCGCTGACGACATAGGAAGGCTGACGACTCTAGCACTTATGTCGCCCTGGACCAAAAGACAAATTGCCGCCCTGGCAAAAGGACAAATTTCCGCCCCTTGAAGCAGCACTCTGTTCGCGTACTCTGTTCTCACACTTACAGCCAAAATGGCGCCCCGGACAAATGTCGGGGTACCCCCCCCCCTTAGAGCGGACCCTGTCCTCAGTTAAGGCTCCATTACCTCGTTTGGTGTGTAGGATGGTACTTACACGAAAATAACCTTTTGTGCTGTTTGAAGATCAGATTGGAAACATTTCAAGGTGTAAGGGCTCTCTCCTTGGTGTCGGTGGCCCAAATGAATCGCAGGAGACAAACTGGCAGCTGGTAGCATTAAAATGTAATGCAATGGATCCGTGAGGCAAATATGGGTATCCCGACACTGCTTTTGGCGGGAAAGCCTCCTTGTTTTGGGAGAGTCCCGCCTTGGTGGCGCAATGTGTAGCGTGCTTGGTAACTGCGTCAGTGTTTCTGGTTTTGTTACTAGACCGAGATGGGTTGACTTTTTTCTGGCAAGAGATACATTTGCACGTAAAAGAACCCTCTCGGTAGATGAGGCAAAAATTTCCAGGTATAGGAGTTCGCATCCTGGCATCAATGGAATTCAACAACGAAACACTAAACCGACGATAAATAAGCATAGGGGCTGGTTGCTGCTTTGGTCGGCAACCGGGACCAAAAAAACAATGTCCAACATATCACCCTTAAGTCCATTCAGAGGGGCAAGACCCAACCATAGGCGGAAAAATGGTCAGGAGTTGGGGTGTTGTGTTATTGCCCGAAATTGCAAGGCTGTTTTTTAACGAAATACCTCTAAAAGACATTTCGGATTTTAGGATTCCTCCATTACCTTATTGGCCCACTGTTGTCTCACGTGGGACTTAAAACCCTTACGTTATCAAACCTGACCACCCCGAATTACCCTCGCATAAGAAAAACTTCATCTTACCAAAACTCATCAAACTTAACCTAACCTTACCAAACATACCCTCACCGAAATTACCCTTGGCTAACCTAACCTGCCCTAACCTCATCACACCTAAACTCGCCAAGTGTGGCATTATGAGAGTTAACTAATCTAATGACCTTGCAGTTGACGGGACCTAAAACACCAACAAACTTAACCTTACCAAACATGGTCGCTCCTGACTTCAGCGGGGAGAGGCGAATTGCGTTGGACTCACCAGTTCTTGTCTGACATGGCTATATGACCTTGGCTCTAATGACCTTGTAGTTGAAGGGCCCTAAAACACCAACAAACAACAACAACAACAAACAATTGACCTCAGCGAACCAAATTTCACTAAATCTATCCTCTCCGTACCTACCTAACCTCAGCAACGTTACTAGGACGTTACCAAACATAATCCTCCCGAAACCTGACCTGAACAGAATTGACCTGTCCAACCCTAAATTAAGGCACTTTTGCTAATGCCAGCACTGGTTGAAGACTTGTTCCTAAAGAAGCAGTTTATCCTCTTTTACAACTACGGAATTTGGCTCGTTAGGCCTTCCCTCTACCTCTCCTGAAGTGACTTAGCCACTGCGCCGTCACTAACGTGGGAATTCATTAAATGACTATTCATCATCATCATCATACCCTTATCCCGCCTGTGGCAGGGTCGGGTCTGCGGATTCTAGCCCTCAACTCCCGTCTGTCCTTCACCATCCACCCCACACACTGCCATGTGCTTACGGAAAACCTGTCCCCACGCCTGCTCCGGTCTACCCCTGCCCCGGGTGCTACCGACCACCTGCATTCCTAGCAAAGACCTAACGAGCTCCTTCCACCACCCCCAGGCTACCTCTAATATACGCATTCCTAATTCTATTTTAAATGACTATTCAGCAAGCATAAATGAAGCCTGCACTTATATTATCCCTGTGAAGAAACGGGACAGATGCATACCCAACCCTTCGTTAGGCGGAAAACTGTGAGGAATTATTTGAATGATGAAGCCCTTGGCCCCACTTTCCAACTTAGCATGAGTGAATCATTCTGATTTGCTTTTTTGTTAAGAAAAAAACTTGCATCATTAGTATGACTGACAGGAAGTACTAATTAGTTGTCGTAATGAAATAACTTATCCTCTCAAAAGTGAGAATTTTTCTTTTTTCGTTGGCCCCCCTCCCCCTTCTCAACCCATTTATCACCAATGTAAGAAAGAGAACAATGCCAGCGCACATACCTCTCTGATGTATTGTTGTGTAATGGATTGTTGATGATATGTCAGGGTTAGCCTTGTCACCACCACCAACACCAGGGAATTGTTGCGTGTTTTAGGAAGTACGGGGAGGGGGTCGAGACAGGTCCTGGCGTGACAAGAAAATTGTTTAAGATTAAAATGCAAACCCTCTCATTTGTTATTTGGTTGTTAAATTGTGAATAGTGACGACGCCATGTTGAAATCATTTTTTGTTGGATTTTAATTGGATCTAAAGCATTGTTGTTGTCAACACCGCTGAGGAACCAATTGTTTGCCAAAATTGAATGACGTCCTATGTTAGATTAAAATCTGTCAAAATTTTTATCCCAAAATCATGTCCTTACCAATAATCTTCAACATCATAACGTCCTGCGTAGAGAAGTCGTCAAGAAATGAACCTTTCACGATCCCCGTTTCAGTGGCTTTCGAGGGCAAGCCAAAGAGAATTCTTAATTGCATTTTCCAGCAGATTGACGGTTAAGTCCGTCTCCAGACAGAGGGCCTAGCTACATCTTAGAAGGACCTAATAGGAATGGAGCGGCTTATTACGTTGGACATACCAGTTCTCGTCTGATAACTGAAGTTAAGCAACGCAGCCCCATCTAGTACCAACATGGGTGGCCGCTGTGGAAAATTGGGTACCACTAATACCCAAAAATCGTCGTATAAGTGTAGTGTATGTGCAGCCTCTCCATTAGAACTACGCAGCGGACGGGACTCTAATGACCTTTGTAGTAGAAGGGCCCTAAAACACCAACAAAGCAAAAAATATCTAATAGGAGCAAAGTCCCTCCTAGGTGCGAGTTGAGAACCCAAAATGCGTGTTAGGGACGAGATGAGAGCCGTAATGGCTGTGTCAGGAGGAGGTTTGGGTCCTGTGTCTTCAAGAAGAGATTGAGAACCTACATGTATCTTCAGGGAGATATTGGGGCCTTTAGCGCGTCTTAAGGAAGTGATTGGGACCATTAATATGTCTTAAAGAAGAGACGGGAAGGAAGGAAGCCGTAATGGTTTATTTAGGAAGAGGCGACACCCCGAAAGCGTCTTTAGAAAAAGTAGAGACCCTAGGGAGTCCGAAGGGAGCGACGGGGCGGAAATATTGGGGCACTAGTTATGTCTTCAGGTAGAGATTTCGTCTCTGAATGCTTTTTAGGATGACGTCTTCAGGATGAGATAAACCCGCTAATGACGTCGTAGGGAAGAGATTGGGACCCTAGGACTGTCTTCAGGAATAGATTTGAACTAAGTTTATCTTCAGGGAGATATTGAAGTCTTTAGGGCATCTCAATAAAGGGATGGGAGCCTTAGAGGCGTCTTTTAAACGAGAAGGAAGCCGTAATGGCTTCTTTAGGAAGAACGAATGCCCTAAATGCGTCTTTAGGAACGGTGAGAGCCCTAATTGCGACTTAAGGGAGCGACGGGAACGCTAATGGAGTTATCAGGGAACCATCGGGGCACCAATTGTGTCTTCATCATCATCATCAAACCCTCCTCCCGCCTGTGGCAGGGTCGGGTCTACGGGTTCTTATCCTCCACTCCCGCCTATCTCCCACCAAGTCCCTCTCCACCACGCACGTCTCCATGTCCCTCTGCACCACCTGCTCCCACGTCCGTTTTGGTCTTCCCCTCCCCCTGGTGCTTCCAATCACGTGCATACCCATAATGGACCTAATAAGTTCCTCCTCCTCCCGCCTCATCACATGCCCATACCACCTCAACCGCTTCTCCCTCATCTTTTCCGCGATGTCTCCCACCCCTAAGCTACCTCTAACATAATCATTCCTGACTCTGTGAGCTCGTGACTTCCCAGTCATGTAGCGTAGCATTCGCATTTCAGCCACTTGCATTCTCCTTTCATGGTTCTTCCTGACTGCCCAGCACTCTGAACCGTACAACAAAGCGGGCCTATCGACTGTTCTGTAAACTTTGCCTTTTAACTTTATTGGGACCCGTCGATCACACAGGACTCCACTTGCCTGTCTCCACTTCAGCCACCCAGCATTAATTCTATGGGTCACGTCAGAATATATCTTCCCATTGCTTTGGAAGACTGATCCTAAGTAACGAGACTCTTGCCTCACTGATACACCCTCACTGCTACAACGTATCTCACCCCCTTGCCCCTGACCACTAAAATTGAAAGCTAGGTACTCTGTCTTCTTCATGTTTACTTTAAGACCCCCTCTTTCCATTGCTGTCCTAATGTCTTGTAGGCCCTTTTGTGCATCCTCTTTGGGCCCCTCAAGCTTTCCCACATCATTGGCAAATACCAGGCACTGAGGGGCCCACTCACCTATTCCCGTCAGCAGCTCATCCATCACTAGTGTGAATAGATAAGGGCTAAGTGCTGACCCTTGATTCACACCAACCTGCACTTCAAAGCCTGCAGTGTTCCCCCATGCCGTCCTCACCCTAGGAATGGAGCCCTCATACATATCCTGCACTATCCTAATATGGCCTTCATCAACCCCTTTCTTCCTTAACACACTCCATAGTACCTGTCTAGGGACACTATCATATGCCTTCTCCAGATCAACGAATACTGCATGGAGGTCCTTCTTTGCTGCTCTATACTTCTCTAACATCTGTCGTAGAATAAAGATTGGTTCCATGGTGGACCTACCTGGCATAAACCCAAATTGGTTTCCCCGGACACTAGTTTGGTCTCTGAGGTGACGTTCTATCACTCGCTCCCACAGCTTCATAGAATGGCTCATTAGCTTTATGCCTCTATAGTTTCCACAGTCCTGGGCATCACCTTTGCCCTTGAACAGGGGAACTATCCAGCTCTCTCGCCATTCAGATGACATCCTGTCTCCATTTGCTAACTTATTAAAAAGCTTCCCTAGCCATGTTATTCCTGTAGTCCCCAAAGTGTGCCAAACGTTGATAGGGATCTTATCTGGGCCTACAGCCTTGTGGCCTTTCATTTTATGAAGAGCTATAACTATTTCCTCCCCACCTCACCTTGTCTACTGCCTGTGGAGTGTTTGGGTTACTTTCTGTGACTGCTGCACAAGTGGTAGTATTTAAGAGACCTTGGTAGTATTCCTCCCATCTTTTGATTACCTCTGCTGGCTGGAACAGAACCCTACCATTAGTATTCTTCACTGTTATAGCCCTGGTAACATCCTTACTAGTTCTATCCCTAGTCTTGGCCAGTCTAAAAACTGCTTGCTCTCCTTCCGTTGTTCCCAACTTTTCATATAATGCCTCATACTTCTGGAACTTAGCCAGGGCAATGGCCCTCCTGGCATGTTTCTTTTCCTGGATATAGTCTGTCTTTGCAACCTGATCCCCTATTTCCCTCCACCTGTGGAAAGCTACCTTCTTGAGCTTGATGGCAGCTGCCACCTCCTCATTCCACCACCATATCTGCCTACCATGATAAGTTCCTCCTACTCTACCCTTCCCTAACGGTGCCTCCCCACATCTCCTAATCTTCCTAGCAACCCTGTCCCACATCGCACTGGCTGACCCATCACAGTCCCAGTCAACCTTGCTGAGAACCTCCTGTTGGAATTCATCTGCCTTTGTGGGCAATGTCCACCACCTAATAACTGATTCTCCTTTCCAGGTATGTCTTCTAACCATCCCCTTCATCAGTATTTCTAAAACAAGCAGCTTATGGCCACTTTCCTTCTGAAAGTCCTCACTAGGTAGTGCCCAGCAGTCTTGGATCTCTGCCCTGTGCTGCTTCCTAACCATGAAAAAGTCTATTTGGGACCTGCCCTGTGGTGACTGGAAAGTGATTAGGTGCTTTTCCCTCTTCTTAAACCATGTATTGGCTAGTGCAAGGCCATGTGCTTTTGCTGTATCAAGGACCTTCTGCCTTTCTGGGTTGATCATCCCATACCAAATTCCCCATGTACCTCCTCATATCCTAGCACATGCTTACCAACATGAGCATTAAAGTCACCCCCAACAATTAACCACTCATTTCCCTTGCCCTGTCTAATTGTGCTGTCTACTGACTGAACTACCTCATCAAAGTCCCTCCAAAAATCTGCTTTTATTGTGTCACCCAGGCCTGCTTGGGGGGCATATGCACTTATGAGGTGGAGCCCTATACCCTGCCAAACTACAGTAACTAACATTAACCTACTGCTAATTCTCCTAACTGAAGTGATCCCCTGCTGCAAATCCCTACTTAATATAATACCCACCCCATTCTGTCCCCCTTCACTACCTGTATAGATCAGCTTGTATCCCTCCCCCAGGGCCCTTGACCTATTACCCTTCCACTTCGTTTCCTGGAGGAATGCAATGCTGATCTTTCTATGCCTTAGGGTTGTGACTAGCTCCCCAGATTTCCCAGAGAGGGTTCCCACATTCCACACCCCTAGTCTTAGTCTAGCCCTCTTAGTTTTGGTGACAGTACTGACTGGGGGCACCCCAGTCAGACGTCCTGAACCCGCAGTAATAGTGGCAGGGCTACCTGTGGGGGGGTGCCGTCCAACCCCACGGGAGACACTCATCAATGATTGTATCATTGTCAAGTGAGTGGAGGTCTCACCGGGCACCATTTGTGTCTAAGGTAGAGATTTTGGCCGTTACTATGCTTTTAAAAAGAGATGGGTGTGCTAATGGCGGTTTCAGGAAGAGGTTGGAACCCTAACTGTTTCTTCAGGAATATATTCAGGCTGTAAGTGCATCTTCAGGAAGAGATTAGGGACCTTGGTGCGTCGTTAGGAAGAGATGGGAACCGAAAAATGAGTCGTTTGGACGAGAAGGGACGAGTAAAGGCTTCTTTAGGAAGAAGGGAAGTCCAAATTGAGGTGAGAACCCAATTGCGTATTATGGGACCGATGGGAGCTTTACTGGCGTTACCGGGGAAACATTTGAGGCACTAATTGTGTCTTCAGGTAGAGATTGGAACCCTTAGTGAGGTGGAAACTGTAAAGGCGTCATTTGGACGAGAAGGAAGCCCTAAATACATCGTTAATAAAAGCTGAGAGCCCTAGTTGTTTCTGAAGGGAGCGATAGGAGCGCAAATAGCGTTTTCAGGAAAACATTGGGGCACTAATTTGTCTTCACGTAGAGGTTGGGGAAGAAATGAAAGAGCTAATGAGGCCTTCAGGAAGAGATTGGGACCCTAGGTGTGTCTTCAGGAAGAGAATGCGACGCTAAGTTTGTTTTCAGAAAGAGTTTGGAACCCTCAGAAAAAGATTGAGGCCGTTAGTGTGACCTATGGAAACGATGGAAGCCCAAATTGTGCCTGTGTCTTTCTAGCCAGGGAGAAGCCCTGACTGAATCTTTAGGAAGAGATTAGTGTCCTAAATACCCCTTAGGAGGAGTTGGCAGTCCTAAATACATCGTTAAGTAGAATTGGCGACCCTAGCTAGATATTTGAGAAGAAATGGGAGCCCTGCGTGTACTCCTAGAAAGAGATGCGAGCCCCAGTTACATGCTTACATAGAGACTGGAGCCCTAAGAGCTGTTAACGTCATAATGAAGCCCTGACTGCACTGTAAGAAAGAGCCCTAAGTGTATCTTTCGCTCCAAAAAGAAGTCCTGAATACACTGTCAGGGTGGGTTCCCGTCAGGGTAAACCCTACGTGAGTCTATGAAATGGTTGGAGCCCTAAATACGTCGTTGGGACACACTGAAGGTCTTAAGAGCGACTTTCAGAAGAGATGGGTGCTCTAAGTGCCTCTTCGCATAGACAGGGAAGATCAGAGCCCTTATAGAAGAGCTCCTTAAGTGCTTCTTTTAAATGAAAGCGATGCCCTATGTGGGTCTTTCGATAGTGACAGAGGTCCTAAATACTTCATTCGAGTGAGACGGACGCCCTAAGTAAGACTTCCGGATGAGAGAGAAAGCCCTGAGTGTTCGAAATTTTCACGAGTTGCAACTCGCGCGTCAGGACCACACATTGTAAGCACCGGAAGTTGTATCCTTCCCTTTCCGGCAGTAAAGAAATCATCTGCCCTTTCGAGGATCGATCCTGCAACCTTTGACTCTCAATGTCTTATAGAGCAGGTAACCATCGACACAGGCTGAAAAAAAGCACGAGCTGCACAACGAGCATCATTTTCCGGTTTGTGAGGGTTCTAGGGAATTGGAATGCGAACCGGAAGCGTGCATTATTTTTATAATATTTCTTGCCTGTAGGGAGATGTTTTATTAGATGAATTTTGGCAGGGGTGGCGAACCGATTTTGACAAACTAATTGAATTTGGTGAAAAGTGCAAACAAGATTTTGACTTTGTTTGTTCGCGCGAACTGAAAAAAGCATTGCAACACTGCCAGGATACAATTACCGGCGGTAAGTTATAAGCGATAATTTAGTGATTGGCCTTTTCAACACTTAAAAATTCTTTTGGGAATTATTTCGTTAAGATAAGTTCGCGAACAGAATTTACCGAATGAATCTTACATAATTATATTAGGTCAAATTAAGAAAGTTGACAAGAATAATTATAAAAATGCTCGTTGCCGCTCTCGAACTCACTGACCCTTTGCTCGTATCGATCGTCCTGCTTGTTTATACCTAACGATTTCTGGTGGCTACGGCAGCGACCTCTACGCCTTTAAATTTAATATTTGATCCGAACGTCGGCTGCACTCGCCTGGGGGGGTTGGGGTGCTGGAGGTAGTGTGCTCGATTTACTGCGTTAGTGGTTCCAGGTTCGATACTGGATTGCCTTCTTTCCTAGAGAGGGGCCCCCAACTACGCCTTCTTTCGGATGAGAAGTAATACCCCAGTCCCGTGTGGTGTACAATCGCACTTGCACGTAAAAGAATCCTCTCTACTACGCGACAGGTAGATGAGGCCGAATTCCCAGGTATAGGAGGTCGGCCCTCTCCCGGCATCGGTTGAGGGCTCCAACGATAAATAAGTATTGGGGTTGCAGCTTTTGTCGACAGCCGGCTGCGGAAAAGCACAGTTTCATATATCACTCTTTAGTCCATTCAAAGGGATGAGATGGGCAACCGTCCCTGCCATAGACGGGAAAAGGGTTAGGAGTTGCTTGTACTCGAATGTACCGGGGGCACAGGAGGTAGTGGGTTCATTTTACTGCGTCAGCGGTTCCAGGTTCGATCCTGCATTGGCTTCTTTCCGGCGAGAGAGAGGTCCCGAGTGCTCCCTCTTTCGGATGAGAAGCAATACCCAGGTCCCGTGTAGTGTACGATGGCATCTGCAGGGCATCGAACCGGAACGAAACCGAAAACCTAAAACCGGTAAAACCGTTATTTTTGGTCGGAACGAAAACCGGAACCGAACCGGAAAAAAAATATCGCTCTTATCGATTCAAACATGGGGTCCGGGCGTCCATACGGGCACGAACATGAGGTCCAAAATCATTCTAACCATTAGAAACACACTGTACATGCCTGCTGTATATACAAAAAATGTGCATGTGCAGCAAGGGCGGATCCAGAGGCCGGCTCGGGGGGGGGGGGGGGGGTTACCCCTCCTTGGGCCTCGAATATAGCGAAGAGCTATACACCCTATAGAGTCACATCCCCCTTCATCAGAAAATCGTGGTTCACCCTATCGACAGAAAATCCTTCATCAGAAAATCCTGGCTATGCTACTGCCTGTGTGATAGGGAAGTTGTACAGGAGAGTGATTCAGCCAGCTGTGTTATAAGGATCAAAATGTTGGGCGGTGAGGGAGAACCACGTCAATAGAATGGAAGTAGCCTAGATACGAATGCTGCGGGGTGTCACGAAGTGACAGAATCCGAAATGTTTAAGTTAGCGGTAGCTTAGGAGTGGGAGACACCACTTAAAAGATGAGAGAGAATTGGTTGAGGTGGTATGGGCATGTGATGAGGAGGGGAGCGGAGGAACTTATTAGGTCCATTACGGGACTACGAGTGATTGGGGGCACCAGGGGTAGAGAAAGACCAAAATGGCCTAGGGAGCATGTGGTGCAAAGGGCATGGTGGCATGTTGGGTCTGCGGGATAAGGCGGGATAAGGGTGAGATGATGATGGATATTTTAAGTATAATGTACTGTAATTTAAGGGATCACGTCAATTTGGCGCATGACAATTTGGCGTATGGCAATTTGGCGTAGTCAATTTGGCGTACATACACATTCGGCGTATGACAATTTCGCGTACGGAAAATTTGGCGTACATACCGATCTCTTGGTATTCTTGGTAAATTGCAACTGTCATAACCAGTGGCAGATCCAGGATTTTCGTCGGGGGGGGGTTAGCTAATACAGGGGGTTGAACTAAACCTCACATATTATGCAAATGTAAGTTTATATGTGCATGGGAGGGGTTGCAACCCCAAAAACCCCATCCTAGATCCACGCATGGGCATAACAGTCATTGCAACGGTCCCGTATTACACAGTTGTGTTTGTTTGTGTTTTAGGGCCCATCGACTTCAAAGGTCATTAGGGCCCTATAACACAGTTATGGCAGGCATTCATTGTTCTATTACCTTGCAATAACTGTTGAAATATGTTGTTATGACCGTTGCAATTTTGAACAAATTTGGGCACCCAAGAGATCGGTATGTACGCCAAATTTGTATGTACGCCAAATTATCATACGCCAAATTATATATGCGCCAAATTGTCGTACGCCAAATTGACTACGCCAAATTGTCATGCGCCAAATTGACGTAGACCCGTATTTTAAAATTATGTTTAATACATAATATTTTTAATTAAATTAATACTCGGAGTGAAACCGAAACGAAACTTACTGGAACGAAAACCGTAACAGAACCAATGCAACTCCTAACCCTTTTCCCGCCTATGGCAGGGTCGGGTACCAATTTGTCCCTCTGAATGGACACAGGGTGATATATTGGTCATAGTTTTTTCTGCAGCCGTTTGCCGGCCAAAGCTGCACCCCTACGCTTATTTATCGTAGGTCTAATGTTCGTTGGGGAATGCTACCGACGCCAGGGGGCGAGCTCCTACACCTGGAAATTTTGCCTCATCTACCCGTTGCGTAGTAGAGAGGGTTATTTTACGTGCAAGTGCCATCGTACACCCACACGGGACCTCGGTTTTACTTCTCATCCGAAAGAAGGCACACTCGCAGCTTCTCTCTCGCCCGACAGAAGCCGACCCACCACGGTCTACGAAAACCGTAACAGAACCGATATATTTATTTGACGTGAACCGTAACCGGAACGAAAAAAATAACGGTTCGATGCCCTGGGCATATGCACGAAACAGAACCCTCTCTACTATGTGACGGGTAGATGAGGCGAAATTCCATGGATATCCGACGATAAATAAGTAGTGAGATTGCAGCTTTGGTCGGCAGCCGGCTGCAGAAAAGCAGCGTCCCGCATATCCCCCTTGCGTCCATTAAGAGGGTCCAGATGGGTAGGAGCGGCGAATTGCGTTGGACACACCAGTTCTCGTCTGATCACTGAGGTTAAGCAGCGCAATCCCAGATAGTACTGACATGGGTGGCCGCTTGGGAATACTGGGTAATGCTAATACGCAGTAGTGAAGTGTCTGTGCAGTCTCTGCATAAGAACTATGCTGTGGACGGGGCTCTAATGACCTTGTAGTTGAAGGGTCCTAAAACAGCAACAAACAAACAAACAAAACCAGATGGGTACCCAACTCTCCATAGGCGGGAAAAGGGTTAGGGTCAGGACTATGACAGCAGTTCCAGGTTCGATACTGGATTGACTTCGTTCCGGCGTGAGAGAAAGGCTCCGAGTGCGCCTTCTTTCGTATGTAAAGTAATACGAAGGTCCCGTGTAGTGTACGATGGATTCTGCATGAAACAGAACACTGTCTACTATGTAACGGTTAGATGAGGCCGAATTCCCCGGGTACTAGAGGTCGGCCCCCTTCTGGCGTCGGTGGTTGGCCCCAACCAACAGTTTACCGACGATAAATAAGTATTGGGGTTGCAGCTTTTGTCGGCAGCCGGCTGCGGAAAAGCACAGTTTCATATATCACCCTTTTGTCCATTCAGAGGGATGAGATGGGTACCCGACCCTGCCATAGACGGGAATAGGGTTAGGAGCGGAGGAGGCGCAGGCGCAGGGGGTAGCAGGGTTCGCAGGAGGTAGTGGGTTCAATTTACTGCGTCAGCAGTTCTGGTTTCAATACTTGGTTGGTTTCCTTCGGGCGGTAGAGAGAGAGAGAGGCCCCGATTAAATGAGGCCAAATTCCCTGGTGTAAGAGCTCGGTCCCCTCCTGGGTTTGTGGAGGGCACCAACAAACAGTTGACCGACGATCAATTAAGTATAGCGGGTGCAGATTTGGTCGCCAGCCGGCTGCGGAAATTACCATTCAATAAGTCGCTCATGAGTTTCAGTTGGACAAAAATGGGTACCGACCCTGCCATAGGCAGGAAAGGCGATAGTTGAGTTCTCTTGTGTAGCCGGATAACAGCAAAAGCAAATTTAAGTTCTCTTAAGTATTGGAAGGGGCCAAAAAACGCCTTCACGTTTCACCTACGGTAGGGTTAAGTATCTATTTGTCCTACATTAGACATTAGACCTGCTGAGATGAGGCTAAATTGTGAGCTGCACCTTTAATTTCCACTGACGGAAAGGTAGTCCAATGCTTCTCTGGGTGCCTGGCTTGACCACTACTTGACAGGACGCAATAGCGACCTCTAATTTAATTTAGATTCTTTGCCCCCCAACAGCCCTTATCCGCCTATGACAGGGTAGGATATCCAGTTTTGTCCCACTGGGACGCAGCGCTCGACCACAACATCAGGGGCTCCAGGTTCGATACTGGCCCGAGGGGGCTCGGGTGAGTGAGGACTTCCAGTGCTTCTTTCGTAGGATGGGAATTAAAGTCGTGACCCCGTCAGGTGTGTACGTTGTCACCTCTGCACGGAAAAGAACCCTTACTGCATTCCACGTGCAGAATGTCAAAATTCTCCACTGGCGTCGCTTCGGTTAAGGAAAAGTGCTTCAATGAAGAATAGGACGACGATAAATAGGCACAGAGGTTGCAGCATTAGGGCACAAATCCCGCGTTGGTAGCGCAATGGATAGCGTGCTGGGTAACTGCGTCAGTGGTTCTGGGTTCGATACTTAACCTAGGTGGGTTAGCTTTTTTCTGGCGAGGGAGATGCCCCGCGTGTCCCCCTTCGGGTGAGAAGTGAAACCGAGGTCCCGTGTGGTGTGCTATGGCATTTGCACGTAGAAGAACCCTCTCTACTATGCGACGGTAGATGAGGTAAAATTCCCAGGTGTAGAAACTCGCGCCTGTCTTCAGATTCAAGGAGCGGCTGGACACACCAGTTCTCCTCTGAACACTGAAGTTAAGCAAAGCCATCCCAGTTATTACTAGCATGGGTGACCGCTTGCGAACACTGGTTACTGCTAATACCCAAAAGTCGTCACATTAGTGTAGCATCTGTACAGCCTCTGAATTAGAACTGCGCAGTGGACGGGGCTCTAATGACCTTGTAGTTGAAGGGCCCTAAAACACCAACGAAAGAACGGAAAGGTGGATTGTGGGCGGCTCCTAACCGTCTACCCCACCTGTCCCGTTCTCTACCCTCCTTGCATATTCAATGGTCTTTTTTGCGAACCTGCTGTAAAAGTGCATCAGCTGTTGACCGACACTTTCTGCCTTAGAGTCCTAGGGCTTATTTCATTTGTCTCCAATGGAGTACCTTGGTGAGCCTACAATACAAGTGTGCAGGGAGTAGAGCCTATCATAAAGCCCTAGGGTCTTGTGCCTAAATGTCAACTCTGCCTGTCCTGTCCGAAGCGCTGTTGTCCGCCATTAGCCAGTGTCCAAATCCCTAACCACAGTTCTGCTTTCAAAGAATACGGTTCAGTGATGTTTTTAAGTCCCTTTTCAACTGCCCTTTCAGTGACTCCCTTTCTACGATCCCAAGGGCATGTTCGGCTCATTAATCTTTTGTAGGACGGTTGACCGACCCATTATGGTCCATCTGGCCACAAAAAGACCTCTTGGGCGGATTTCTGCCTCGTTGTACTTCACAGATTTGCTGTGAGCACAGTTTTCAATTTTAGACGGTGAGGTCCTAATAGTAAATCAATACTCATTAAATTGCGAGAAGTTTGGATACCTTTGCCCCTAATCTTATTTTGAGACATACGATGAGGAAAGGGCCTTTTTTGTTGGTCAGTGTGGAAATATAAAAATGGGGGAAAGGGTGTGTTTTTCATATCCAATAATTTGTTTGCTGATGTCCAGTCTGGTGAATTTTATGAAGAATGAAAAGAGCCGGTGGTTGGTCCTTGGTTTTTTAATGGATTTTCTCGCAAATGCCCTTTTCCTTTGTCCATTCCCAAGGGTCCTTTGCTAGCACCCGTCCCACCACATTTCAATAATGGAAACATCATGTAATAGTTGTAAAAGTGAATAGGAAACTAGCGTCATTGCATAGCAAAGCCTCATATCGGCGATGAAGAGGTTTGGCAGCCTGCATATATACTTAAGGGTCCTTAAGTGTCACCCATGGGAAGAGGGACACCAAAATGAGATTGGAATCCTGGGTCCTTTTCTTTCTAAAGAACACAAAGACCACGTATTAAATGGTACGTGTTGTGGGCTATTAAATAACCAAATAGTGTTGCCCTGCCACAATGAATTATGCCTCTGGATTTGGTTTTTCCTAGAGATGGACCCTCAGTACATAGGACCCACCTCTATTCAAAAATCCTTTTATATTAATATTGCAATGGGCATCTTCAAATAGCCGTATCTTAGATCCATAATTACGCCGTGAGAAAAGACGGACTTCAAAGAGATGTGAGGTCCTTAATGACAAAGGGTAAGTGGAGTCCATAATCGGGGATGATGTTAGGGCTGGGAATTAGGGCGGTGTAAATTTCGGAAATTCCCTTAGGGGCTAAGATAACAAAATGTCCGCCAGTTTCTTGTTTAGAAAAGAAGTTTTTGGATATGATTCAAAAAATTAGAAATGAAGTTTGGACTGGTTAGGGCACTTCAGGCACTGTGTCAGTTTGGGTCATTCGCTAATCGTCGTGAGACCTCTGTTGGTCCTTTGTGTCACCCGTCAGCAGCGTCGTTATTCCTAGCACCAAAGTGACGCCATTACTCTGATACCCGTTTCCTGCCCGAATCCTCATCATTCCTAACCCCTTTTTCGTACGCATGACGTCATCAATTTGAAATCCTTTTCGCGCCGGAACCGTTGTCATTCCTTAGTTCTTTTTCCCGCCAGTGACGTCATTCGTACCCTCCTTTACCGCAAGGACTCATTCCTGTTGTTTTCCCGGTCAGTGACGTCATTGCTGTTGTTTTCCCGATCAGTGACCTCATTGCTGTTGTCTGCCAGTGGCGTCATTCCGCCAGTGACATCATTGCTATGTTATTTTTCCCAACAGTATCATCATCATACCCTTATCCCGCCTGTGGCAGGGTCCCCTGCGGGTCCACTGAACATGCTCTGACTAGGGTCCCCCAATTTTTCCCATCAGTATCATAGTCATGTTAAATTCATTTTCGGCCAGTAATACCCTCATTCCTCATCCCATTTTCTGCCTATGGCAAGGTCAGATGCAGAATGAATAGTTACCTAACCCTGCAACAGGCCGGGGGAACAGGTTAGGTAAATGCTAATCATGATTGTCAAGCCAATTCCGAATTCAGTCATTCAACTCTTTCTTCCACCTACAAAAGTTCTTCCCATTCCTAACCCCCTCTTTTGCCTCTGCCAGGGTTGACCCTACTTGTTCCTCATGGGACTCTGCCTAAACGGAAAAAACACCTGAGTAACCTGCCACATGTGATCCAAGTCTCAAGTCCGAGTTCAATACGTCGTTTTATTCCCTTTCACCTGCTGAATTCATCATTCCACATGCTTTCCGTCCATGACAGGGTCTGGTGATTGACACTAGTCCAGTTTTCATCCATTGGTCGGCATGTAGACGCGGCTATTGGCGCTGTCCTAATTTGACGACCCGGTACTTATTTGAACGTCGATCTCTATTTTCTTCCTTGAAGTAACTTTCAGCGACATATCGATTGGGCGGAATGACGTCATTTCCGTTACGAGCTTTGCCTTTCGAGGGTGTTGGCACCCCCACCTTCGACTGTCAGTGGTGGGGGACCCATCTCTTCCAATTCCTTTTCGTTTAATTTTATGCCTTAGCTCATAAATGCGGTTCATGTAAACCTCGAGGAAGTTCTCCACTTTTCTGTATGGCAGTGATGGTGATGGCGCTAGTGTCACTATGTGGTGGTAGCTCGAGTCACTAGAGAGTCATTAAAAATCCATCGGATTTCGCTCGCATTCTGTAAATACCGTTTCTTGTACAAAAATGAAATATTTCACTATCATGACTAGGTTTATTTATGCACCCTGTTACTTTATTGATTCTTTTTGAAACATTGGACCAAATTAAAAGCAAGCCGCCCATGACAAATTACTGCAATCCAAGACAGGGTTGATTTAAACCCTCTTCGTGACAGAAAAAATTGCTTGCTGCACTCCTATCTTAGCAGTTGCAGGTTCGATCCTAGCCGAGACGAGCGGTTGCATGGCGTTGGACATACCAGTTCTCGTTTTTTTTCGTTGGAGTTTTTGGGGCCCGTCCACTACAAAGATCATTAGAGCCCCGTCCACTGCGACGTTCTAATGCAGAGACTGCACAGACACTAGAAGCGGCGAACTGAAGTTAAGCAGCGCAACCCCAGCTAGTACTGAAATGGGTGGCCGCTTGGGAAAAAAGGGTACTGTTAATACCCAAAAATCGTCGCATTAGCGCAGGGTCTGTGCAGTCTCAGCACAAGAACTATGCTGTGGACGAACTCTAATGACCTTGTAGTTAAAGGGCCCTAAAACACCAACACACAAACATGCACAGACACTACGCTGATGCCACGATTCTTGTGGCGCCCGAGGCAAGAGGCATTCGAAGTATCCTCCCTCCCCTGTTGTTTGTCGTGATCAGGCATGATAGACGTAGGCCCCCCCTATGTAGGCATTTGTTATGTGCCATAAAATCGTCACACAGCAAGGGCGCTTTCTCCGGTGCCTGGAGCAATTTGACCGCATTGCCCCTACAAGTTACGCCACTGTTAGCAGTACCCAGTTTTCCCAAGCAGCCACCCATGTTAGTACTAGCTGGGGTTGCGTTGCTTAACTTCAGTGATCAAACGTCTCCTTTCCCCCGCCCCCCCCCCGATTCTCGTCTGATCGCTGAAGTGAAGCAACGCAACCCAATCTAGTGCAACCATGAGTGACAGTTGGGAACAGTGGGTACTGCTAAGACCCAACAGGTCGTAACAGCGTAGTGTCCATGCAGACTCTACAATAGAACTTCGTAGGGGAGGGGGCTCTAATGACCATTGTAGTTGAAGTGCTCTAAAACACCAAAACCTACCAGAAGTAGGTGACTTCTTTAATCGGAGAAGGAAGCCCAAAGAACGTCTTCCGTCTCGAGCTGAAGATAATCTGCTGCACTATGTGGCAGGGGTTGTAGGCTCGATCCCTATCAATGCAAGAAACTTGTTTAATAGGAGAGAGCAACCCCCCCCCCCCGACTTGAGGATAGACTGCTGCACTACTGTGTCGGTGGTTGCAGGTTTGATTCTAACCGAGGCAGGTGACTAAGAGCGCCTTGCGCCTCGGACTGAAGATAGTTTGCTACATTCGCCTGTCCGTGGTTACAAGTTTGATGCCTGCAGAGACAGGTGACTTCTTTTATAGGAAGGGGAGGCCCTAAAGCAGTGGTGGCGAACCTATGACCCGCGGGTCACAAAGTGACCCACCGTGCAATTTAAAGTGACCCAAGCATGATCATATCTAATTTTTCGTCTCATAAAAAAAAGCAGATTTCATACCGATGTACTGTATTACATAAAATGAATGCTTTGTTTTTGATATTATTGTGGTGTATGTGGTATGTGTCCTCTCTGTCGGGGCAGGCCGCATGGCGGATTAGCCCAAAAGGAACTCAGAGGCCGGTGTTGTAGTACTTAATGCTTTATTTGATGATCATTACAATTATACTCAGAGATCTCGCTGGTCAGAGAGATCTGGCTGGTTGGAGAATTTTGGCTTCTCAGAGACATGAGAGCAAGACTGGTGAGAGTGGAGAGTGAGAGGACGTTGTGTCTTCCTTTTAAAAATTTTTTGGCACCTTCACCAGTGACCCCAGGAAGGGGGAGTAGAAGGAGAGAAGAGGTCCCCGGATGCTTGACCAGATAGCAGCATGACGTTATACAGTGATGACACCATGGTGCTAATATATGGTCAGCATCTGGTTGAATGGAGAGGGAAAGCGATGGCCTTACTAGGACCTTTAACCCCTTTGTTTTAGATTCTTGGAAAGTGAGTGTGGGATAGGGACCCCACATCATTTTGTGCTGTATTCTCTATTTCCTACTTTAACCCGTCGTGGTGGCGTTGTGGTTAGCATGCTCGGCAACTACGCCAGTAGTTCTAGGTTTGATACTGGACCGTGGTGGGTCGGCTACTTTTGGGCGGGAGAAAAGCTGTGAGTGTGCCTTCTTTTGGATGAGACTTCTTTCGATGTCACTTGCACGTAAAAGAACTCTCTCTGCTACGCAACGGGTAGATGATGCAAAATTTCCAGGTGTAGGAGCTCGCCCCCTGGCGTTGGTAGCATTCCCCAATAAACACTAGACCGACTATAAATAAGCATAGGGGTGCAGCTTTGGCCGGCAACCGGCTGCAGAAAAAACTATGACCAATATATCACCCTGTGTCCATTCAGAGGGACAAATGGGTACCCGACCCTGCCATAGGCGGGAAAAGGGTTAGGAGTTGTTATTCTCTATTTGCTACTTTAGTGGTTAGGCCCGCTATGCTATATGGATCAGGGTGTTGGACAGTGTGGAAGAGCCACTAAAATAGAATGCAAGTAGCCAATGCTGTGATGCATGAGTGGGGTGATTAAGAGGGAGCATATTAGAGGTACCCTGGAGGTGGGGGACATGCAGGAATGCAAGCGGTTGGAAGTACCCGGGGCTGGGGGAGACCTGGTGGGAGATAGACAAGAGTAGAGGGCTAGAACCCACAGCCCCGACCCTGCCACAGGCCCGATAAGGGTAATATGATGATGATCTTCTCTATTTGCTGCTTTAATAAACTTTAATCATTATTAATAATAATTTATTTTTATTCATAAAATTAAACAGTGCTTGTACTTGACCCACAGGCAACATTTTGTTTTCTTTATCTCGTTATGGTGACCCGTCTTCAAAAAAGGTTCGCCACCACTGCCCTAAAAGCTCAGCCACACAGAACGCGATCTGTCGCAGCGGGCAGCGATCCAGATGTGCAAAATTATAAATTTGTTGCGGGATCAGGCTGACAAAGAATGATTGACAGAAACTGGAATGTGCGTTTCCCAATGGATCGTTGATTACTGGATTGGATTAGTTTTGTGGGTTGGGGAGTAAGCCAGGCAGCCATAACAGGATGAACCTTTAGGAGGCTGCCGCGGGAGATAAGTTAATTTGAGGAGACGGTTAATTTGCCACACCCAACGTTCATTACCAACCACCCTTGTTGGTATTGACGTGGGCTTGCACTGCTTAACTTCAGTGATCTCACGGGAACTGGTGTGTCCAACGCAACTTGGCTGCACGTTGAGAAAGATATTGCGCCAATGTGGCGTTTCTATATCGCGGACAATTGCGACGATTGCTACCTGCTGCGACAGATGGCGTTCTGTGTGGCCGAGCCCTAAGGCCGCTCGCACACATAGCCACTTGTGGCGACCACACGTTGCGGACTGTGTTTCCAAATGAGCTCAATCGGCTCGGCGCAGACACGGCGCGCGGCGTTTGAAGTAGCGCTACTAAGCCACGAGCTGTGGCAGTGGCTGTATCTCCCTACTTGTGGCCGGTGACGGCGGCATTTTTTCTTTTACTGCAAGCACGAGATCGCGTTGCTGCCGCCACTGGTGGCCCTGTACAGCGACTAGTGGCCGCTGCAAGTGGTTGTGTGTGCGACGGCCTAAGTGCGCCTTTCGTCCAGGACTGAGGATAACTTGCAGAGCTCGCGTGTCAGTGGTTAAACTACCGTCCCCTATAATACCCCTGGGTCCCATTCGGACTTTGCCATAAGGGGGGAAAGGGTTACAGATTCTGAGCATTGGTCCAGGAAGTTGATTTAATGGGACCTAAGAATGGTATACCGATGATCCAGTACGCCTCCTCAGCGTTTTGGCGTGTTGATATGCCCCCCTTGATAACACAAAGTTAGCACACTTGACTTGTGAGTATTTGGTTGCCGGTTCGATTCTAGCCTGGCGGTGGTGACCGAACTTACCTATGCGAAGAAAATATACCATCGTTTTCTGTTTAATTGGTTGTTTTAGTGCCCTTCAATTAGAAGGTCATCAGAGCCTCGTCACTTGCATAGTTAATGCAGAGACTGCACACACAGTACACTAATGCGACGATTTTGGGTGTTAGCGGTACCCGGTTTTCCCAAGCGGCCACCCATGTCAGTACTAGCTGGGGTTGCGTTGCTGAACTTCAATAATGAGACGAGAACTGGGATATCCAACGCAATAAGCCCCTCTGATATACCGTCGTTAAATAAGTAAGAAGTTGAAGTATAAACCGGTAACCGACTGCGTAAAAAAATCGTCCTACAGTTCGCCCATGTGTTCCCAGTTCTAACAGGGCGTTTCGGTACTTGACCCCGCCATAGGCGGAAAGTGACTACGGATTCGTGGTTATTTCTGAAGTGGATACTTGGCGAGTTTTGAGCAGTTTCATCATCTGCCCTATTGCACCTGATGTCTTCACCATCACTATCTCTCCTCACCCCTTCTCTCAGCCTGAGCCAGAGTCGAGTAGCCAATCATACCGGGAATCCCCAGCTAATGCAGCAGGCTGCCGGTGTCACACGTCAAAGTGTCCGGGGGGGGGGACACTTTGAGGTAATAAAGCACATACTTCAAAGTGTCCGCTTTTACGTCAAAGTGTCCCGGCCGTTTTCCATTTTACCCGGTTAGGATTTTTTTGGTTCGTTGGTGTTTTAGTGCAAAATTATTGCGAAAAACAAGTATTTTTATGAATAAACATTATTTTTGTAATGACAGAATTGCAACTTGAGTGTGGTGACGTTGAGGCCAGGCAGAAGGAAAGCAGAATTGAGATTTCTCTGTGTCTAGAAAAATGAGATTCACAGAATCGATATGTATCTTCTTCGCGGGAGAAGGGCGGGGGACCAAAAGACCGAAAGCAGAGATCATTGTAAAAGTATGCAGGGTGTTTCCTTTAAAGTAACCAATGCCTTTTTTAAAAAATCTATTAGATATGGGATAAAATGGTTAGGAAAAAGTAATAGTTGATGGAGGGGGACATTCACTTGCCAAAACAGTTCAGAAATTTTGACAGTAGTTTTTTTCAGGACAATGCAAAGTTACATTTTTTTTTTCAACAGATAGGGGTAGTTTTAACTATCGCATCGCATAGCTCTAAAAAAAATGTGAAATTTTGATATAACATGTTCCTATACCTAAAATTAAAAATGGTTTACGGAAGTTTCGCCCCCGACTTTTCACCCCCGACATTTCGCCCCTGAGTACTTTTCGCCCCCGGAGCTTTCGCCCCCCGGACGTTTTGCCCCCAAACATTTCGCCCCTCCGATGTTTCTTCCTTGGGAGGGTAAATGGCCGGTTTTTTGTTGCACTGTTTACTGTAATAATAGATAGTTAGGGCAAACGACGTAAACGTAAAATTTACGTCGTCAAAGTGTTTTAAGTGATGTTCGTCTGATAAACTGTATTTAAAAAATAGCGGCAGCGTCGATGCTTAAAACGACCAACGTAAAATGTGGCGCATGCGCGTATCGCTACCTTATGTCCAAAAATCAAACGGAGTCGGTAAACATATAGCCTAAAACGCGTCGATTTGTAGGGCACTAGTGGTTTTTTTTAATTAATATCATTTCTTTTAATTCGGTGGTAAAATGAATTAACGGATATTTAGAAATTTGAGGCTGTCCCCAAACAAATTTATCAATTATTCAGCATGAAAACATTGCCTGCCCCTATATACTGCTGCACCACGAAGTACAGGTGTCATGCAGAGCAAACGTGGTTGTAGGAGTAATGCATTATTCGGCAAGTGCCACAGTTTAATAAAAATTAAAAAAAAAACACAAACATTAAGCAAGACAGTCACATAAAGAAAATGCAACATAACCTAAAATTCGAAATTGTAGGCTATGCATTCAGAAAGTCTATTAAATTTCTATCGTTGATGTCCTCCACAATGCGTAGAATTCTTGCCGAAATTGCTGAATTTTTACCTTACCTATTCTTTTAAACACTCAGGAAGAAGGTCCAAACGAACAATGCTGTTTTCCACGTAAAAACAGAATAACCAAAAAAACCGGCCATGCCTAACCTAACTGGCAATGACGATATTTACTCTAATTTACACTATTTGCGATATTTACGCTGGCATTTTACCTTACCAAAAACAGAATAACAAAAATTAACAAAAATAAAGGCAATTTGCCCTCCCAGGGGCGAAATGTTCGGGGGCGAAATGTGTGGGGGCGAAAAGTACTCGGGGGCGAACGTTCCGGATCCCATTAAAAATACACCCTCAAAACTGCATTCATGAGTGTGCACCAATGGCCCAGGGCTACAGAATGATGTCTCAGGTATGGAGCTCAGCAAATTGTCGCTCATTGGTTACTTTAAAGGAAACACCCTGTATACCAAAGACAGGAAGAGCGGCGAATTGCGTTGGACACACCAGTTATCGTCTGATCACTGAAGTTAAGCAGCGAAACCCCAGCTAGTACTGACATGGGTGGCCGCTTGGGAAACTGGGAAAACTGGTCCGTCGCATTAGGCATTGGGAAAACTGGTTCGTCGCATTAGTGTAGTGTCTGTGCAGTCTCTGCATAAGAACTATGCTGTGGACGGGGCTATAATGATCTTGTAGTTGAAGGGCCCTAAAACACCAACGAACAACCAAAGACAATTCATCACCTTCATCTTTCACCTCAATCGCTAGGTAAAATTAATAACCAGGTAAAATGGAAAGCGCACACCAAAAATGGAAGAGCATTGCATCATCTACTACAGAAATAAAGGCGTTGGAAAAAAATCGATACAATTTAAAAATTAAAATAATTTTTGGATGGGATTGTAATCAGCAAACGACATCGTTGTTCGTTTTATTGTTATATGAAGTGGTAGTAAGTACCAAGTGTAGAAAGTGTACAAGCTGACTTAAAGTTTATGTTGAATTGTAAATGAAAGTGAAATACAACTAAAATGTCACAGTGTAGCGTTCCCTGGCTTCAAAAGGATTGAGAACCACTGATCTACGAGATGGTAAGTTAACATTTGATATAAATTACGCCTTGATTCACGTTGCATTTCTTGCACATGTGCTTTGCAGAAAAGGGGCTGATTCGGGCATCAGCATTCGGATCTAAATGGTGGACACTTTGAGGTACTCAAAAATTGCCTCAAAGTGTCTCACTGGACACTTTGTGGTAGACCCCGGACACTTTGACGCGTGACACCGGCATTCCACCGCAAAATCTTTATTACCAGTATATTAACGAAGGAATTATTTCGTTCACCGACACCAGGGGCAGACTGCTACACCTGTAAAATTTGCCCGACCTATGCCTATATTTTGCTCCATTTAGAGAGGGTTTTTTTCCCATGCAGTGATGACATCGTGGACATCACATGGAACCACAACCCTACAGCATCTTGCAGCTTCCTGCAGCATCTGCCTGGGCCAGGAAAGATCCTGCAGATATTCGAGTACACTAACCACGATTCCACAGAGTAAGGAAGGGGAAAAGATCCGGGGGTGAGGGGTCGCCCGGCCCTTTACTCTTCCGCGCCTGCCTGAGAGTCGGTTGTCAGGACCCTCTTTTCCCGTATTTTGAAGTTTTGGGAAAACAATCGCAGGGCGGCTCCCTTCTGTTGAGGACGCCTTCCTGCAGTGCAGGATCTGACGGCCGATTTCCGCCAGGCCCTGGCTGATGCAGTACGGGAACACATCTAACTGAGTTCGTGGCAGTGGTGCCAGTTATAAGGAGATGATACGGAGATGCGGTAGTTAACTTGGTGTCGGTTGTTATGGCAACGAAGCAAAAAAAGTGTGATAAGGGAGGGAGAGTCAGACCTTGCAGATCTGGACCTCCACTAGACGGAATAAGGGGCGGCCGTAGTTACGGAGATAGGGAGAGACCGTTTTTTAGTGTCGGTTGTTATGGCTGACCCTCTACGTTAGTAGTGAAAGCAAATAATTATCGTTTATTATCCTGATGATGAACTGCCAAATCGGCCATTTGCTGCCTTTTTTAATTAGTTTTTGTATTGGAATTTGAAAATCGTTAGTTGCTGCCTTTGTTTACCGAATTTTTGGTCGTTAAAAATGATTTGCAAAAAAATGGCGGTTTGAATTATCGGTAAAAGAGAAAAGGATCGTTATCTATCATTCTTTGTAAGATTCTAATTTAACTAAGGCATTATAATAGTTCTCCTTTCGGATGAAGTTTTTTGAATTGATCCAAATGAATACCTGTCCAAAAACTGACAATAGATTGACTTCTTAACGCTTACCGCCCCTTCGTTCACTTGCCATCGGTAAAACAATTACAGTGTTTAAATCTAACGCCGTAACTCCTTCATCCAACGTATAAATTATGTACACTAAAAGTCAAATGATCATTATGCCAAATGGGGCTTCTGATGGGCTTCTTGATGAGGGGTGGGATCAAGAGGGGGGCCTTATTGGGATCAACAACAGATTGACATATAGATAAATTAACGGCGGTAAGTTTAGGGAGGTTGACTTACCTCCCTGTTAATTAAAGTTGTTGTTTTTTGATGCTCACTACTGTACTAATCAATCAGTTGTATTTTTAATGGATAGTGACGTTAATGGGATTTGACTGACTCTAAGGTTTCTATGGAAATATGCTCTTGGTCACAGGTTCGATCCTGGGCCTCTCTATGAAAGTAACCCCGATCATCGAAATAAACTGAACTCATGATTCGTAAGTTCAACCCTAATCCAAACTGAGCTCATAGTTCACAGTGTCGATTCTCATCTACACTGAGTTTAATGGTTCGTAGGTAACGATCCTCATCGCAACGGAGCTCATGGCTCGCAGGTTCAATCCCCAATCATGGTTCGTAGGTTCGATCCTCATCTCAACGGAGCTCATGGCTCGCAGGTTCAATCCCCATCATGGTTCGTAGGTTCGACCCTCATCTCAACGGAG